>OY754990.1:17698652-18157433 GCA_963576475.1 Molanna angustata
AACACGTATGTATTGTGAGTATGCAAATTTTAATTGAAATTTTCTTTGAATGTATTTTTATATGTATTTTTTTTTAATTTTTTACTATATAGAGAAGATATTAACAGATATTTCTGGAAAACTAATCAGCTCTAAGTTTATGTTCTTTGTTTTCTTAACATATCGACAATGTTTTAAGCCAGGATACGCGAGAATTGTATGCAGAGGTCTACTTTTTTCACGGCTTTTCCAACTTTGAAGTCAAAAAACACCAACTTAGAGGCTTCGCAGCATATATGTTCCATACACGGATTTACTCAGAATTCGGAGTAGAACATTTCGTGTGTCTGTGTGTCTGTGTGTGTGTGTGTGTCTGTGTGTGTGTCCGTCCCCCCCTTATAACTTTTGATCCGCTCAATTTACAGAGCCCAAAATTTCAAAATATATAAACAGTTATAGGCCTACAAAACTTTTATACTCAGAATTTTTAATATTTGTTTCAGTCAGGGGTTATCAACTTTTGAATTTTTACTTTATTTTTCCATATATCTCAGAAACCATAAAAGCTAGAACGTTGAAAATTGGTATAAACATAGAAAAATACAAAATATCAAACAAGTTTTTTCAAAAAAATTCTAGGGTTTCTCAAACATTTTTTATTAAGAAAAATATTTTTTTTATGATAAATTTATGAGTTTAAGTTCCTATATTTCCAAATATTTTAAAAATATCGAAAAAAGCCGAAACACGCCAACTAGATAATTTAGTTTTCTATAAAAAATATCAGTTTTGTAGAAGTAAATCTCAATTTTTTTTTTACAATTTTTATAAATATTGAATTTAGTGACGATATCACTTCATACAATTTGTATGGTAGTCGCCTATACACAATATGTAAGAAGACTTAATAGTTTGATACTTAAATCTCCAAATATACATACATACCATCATGCTGTTTTCGTATTCTGTGTAGGAAAAACAGACTGACCTCCATACTATCCTATCCTGACAAACATACCTTCATGTTTTATATAGAAAATAAAATATCTTCAAATATTTATTAATTTGTGTTTTTTATAGTTCGGTACGTATTCTTTGATTATGCATACTATCGCCATCGACAGTTGGATCTCATGTGTTACATGCAAATAGTCTATGAAAAACTAATCAGCTCTAAGTAGGTATATGCACATTACACATATGATGTTAATATGAAGTCGATCGGACTTATAGTTTGGGCTGTAGAGAGGATACAAAAAAGATAATCTAAACGCCGTACGCCATACATACAAACACATCACGACGAGACTCACAGTGTGCATTCTCTACGTGATACCCGTTGAGTAATTGATTAAAAAAATTGTGAAATCATGACTCTCCACTATTCCATAGTGTGGAGATTAAAAAATATTTTATTTTTGTATAGCTTCTTGGGCAACTAACAAATATCTATTATGTTAATTTAAATTTAACACGCACCCAATAACAAGTTTGAAAATTCTGACATAGATATTTTGGTCATCTCAAGAGCGCTTCCGATTTACATTGAGTTTCCTTATAATCAAAAATATTTGTTTTATTTTAAATGTATGTATGAATGCATAATGTGTAAATTCCATACTTTCTTCAATACCAAGCCATTAAAGTTACATTGATACAACATATGTAAACGTATTAAATTTTCCGATTGTAATTTAATCAAAATCAATTTTCTATCTTACTTTGCTTCTTCCTCTTATATGTCATCGTGCTCTCACGTCCCCCGTCCCTTCTTATTCCTCACCATTCTATCCTCGCACACTTACCTACTTAGACAACATATCCATCATAACATTATTTTCTCATACAATCTATAATTTGATTACATACACACAACACTCAAGTCTGATACACTTTCAAATATACACAAGTTCTCAAAGATTATGTCTAGGGATAAAAAAACGCGGATTCGGTGTCATTAGATATCTATATGTTTCGGCATTATTAGAGTCTACCGGATCTGGTATTATTAGAAGTCTCCCAGATCCGACGTCATTACAAATCTACCGGATCCGGAATCATAAGAAGTCTACCGGATCAGCATCATTAGACGTCTACCGGATTATCATCGTTAGACGTCTACCGGATCCGGCATCATTAGAGGTTTACTGGATAAGCATCATTAGATGTCTACCAGATCAGGCATCATTAGACTTCTACCGGATTAGCATCATTAGACGTTTATCGGATAAGCATCATTAGATGTCTACCGGATCCGGCATCATTATACGTGGATCTGGTATCATTAGACGCTTACTGGATTAACATTAGACGTCTACCGGATCCGGCATCATAAGACGTTTACCGGATCCGGCACATTAGACGTCCACCGGATCAGGCATCATTAGACGTCCACCGGATCTAGCATGATTAGACGGCTTCCTGATCAGAACGCGCCTGCGAGTTTGATAATATATATGGAGCTGACAAAGATATCACATAACACCTCTTTTTAACGAACTACACTGCTTGAAATATCCAGAATGAGTGGACTATAAGGTATGCCTGATGGTGTTTAAGGCTCTGAAGTTACAAGAAAAACGTGCTTAGAGATTATGATAACGAATGACTCAATCCTTAAAGAGTTCAAAGTAAAAGAAAGATTATCTACAGTATGCAGCCGCCAGGTATTGAGCTACTTTGGTCACATCGCCAGGAGACAACCTGGAAAAAAGTATTATCACAGGAAGTGTACCAGGCAAAAGAAGTAGAGGCTGATCTCCTGCGCGATGGTGTGACCAAATTAAGGAGATGACTGGGAACGACCTCTATTCGGCGGTGCGAGCTGCGGAGGGCAGAGGGGACTGGAGGTGACTAGTTCTGTCCACTGGCGGCCCCATAGACCACGACCCTCAAGCATTGAGAAAATGAAGAAGAAGAGATTATGAAAATATAAAAATCTATTAATATCGAAAGAAAATAATATAATGAAGTATTAAGTATAATTTTGAATTCACAAGAGTGGCGTTCATTTCTTGCATAACAGTGCATTCCAGCCAAACACAGGCTGCCATAAGACGCTGTATCTATGATCTCTTTTACAATTTCCTTTATTTCAGTATGGTCATTAAATCAGTCTTAAAAGTTTTTACATATTCTGTAAAGCGGTATTCTGATACCCGCGTTGATTCTCCGTGTATTTGGCGCTGTCTGTTTCTGTTAATGTTGGTGTTGACGGGGACCGTGTTGCGACTTCTCATATCCACACTTTAAGAGCCTGTGTCCTACACGATTGTTGTCAGCTTTTAATTAGGAAACAGGGCGGCGGAGTTCCCTCAGATTAATTCCGCTTCCATTTAGGATGGGGTTAGTTCAGATAGGGAAGGGCGTTGCGATCTTTTTGCATCGCAAGATTTATACTCTTGTTGGAGTCTCGCGTCGGTTGGCACTGATTAAACCTGATTCAATTTGTTTCGTTACAGAGCACGTATCAAACTATTCTACAAGCACATACATACAATGTATACAATAGATTCAGGTGGATTTATCGAAAATTAATTAATCTAATTAACCAAGAATCTAAGAACATGAAGATGTGACCGACCCTCAAGAACTACCTTGTAGTTTTCAAGCTTAGTGGCTCAGGTGGTTAATTTTTTAATACAATAAACAATATAATGAAATTAATTAAATGAAATAAAACACAACTTTGTGTACAACACTACAATTATAATTTTTATTCAAATGAATAAAAATTCCTCTACATGTTACGAGAACAAAGTTCCCTTCCTCAAGAGGATACAAAGTATACTAAAATAAAATACAATATATAGACTTAAGGTAAACATAATGGGTGGAGTGTGGGCTGGGTCAAACTATTTTTTAGGGCGGGGGATACAATGAAGTTATTGGTTAATTAAATTTTGTATTGGGAAAATAATTAATATAGGGTTATTAGGGAATTGTGTTTGATTATTAATTATAAGATGTCTTAACAGCAATGTCTTAAGATGTCTTAACACCAATAATTACTCAGAATTCGCAAACCATTTGATCGAAAATAACCATAGTTTTATTAATAATATAGGCGTAAAAATATTACATAGTAATTTAAGTGATAGACAATTAGATAGCCTGGAAATCTTGGAAATCAGAAAAAATGTAAAAATGAGAAATAATATAATTAATAATCAAACACAATTCCCTAATAACCCTATATTAAATATTTTCCCAATACAAAATTTAATTAACCAATAACTTCATTGCACCCCTCACCCTAAAAAATAGTTTAACCCAGCCTACACTACACCCATTCGGCGGTACTAATAACGAAAAAGTAGCGAGGTTGAACTATGGAATAGAGTGACTAAAACCTAACGGCCAAAAATCTTACTAATAACCAAGTTTTAAAACTTCTATTTTATTCCATGGTTTATATCACCATGGTAACGCTAAACCATCCGGTCCCCTAGTTTAGTGTTGGAATAGCAATAGTGAATTCGTGAGCTGTCAAAAGTCAAATAGACCGCGCGTATTGTATTTTGTCATTTTTAAAGAAATACTTTTTTTAATTATGGACAACAATCTGTTTGATTATAGAATCGGCGATTTTGAAAGATCGTTTCAAGAAATTGAGCAGGTGGAAAGTTTTTTGATGACGCAAAATTTATAAGGTGTGTTCATAGGTGCGTTGTAATCCGTTTGTTGATTACGACGACATTAATTTTAGAAGAAAGTACAGATTTTCAAAGGCAGGAGTTAGACATCTCGTAGATTTATTTGGAAGAAGGCAAATAAATGAAGATATTTATTTTCCATTGACAATTGTTTTAAAATAAATGTAATAAGTTATGTTGAAATAAGTTAAATTATTGGGAATTCAACCAAAACGTGACGATACATATACAGTAAACCGTCAAAACCATGCAGTAAACAAACAATGACAAATGACAAAGTGACAAACATAGAAATACGATGATTATCGATAGATGTCATAGATCAGGGGTGGCGAACCTTTTTGGGTCCGCGTGCCAAAAATTCTCAAATATTATTTCTCGATTGTCTGGCGTGCCTAAGCAGTAAAAAATAAACAAAATAAAAAAAAATAAAAAATGAGTCTTTTTTTGAATTTTACTAACAAGCTTAAAAATTACAATAGATTTTCTTAAAAATAAAATCGTAATCAATGAGATTTTTGCTGTTGTATATTCGATGACAATTTCTTAATATCTGGATCATGTTTCGTCACTTTTAGTAATACACACGATCAACTGGATTCATCAGTCATTCTATTCCTTGTATTACATTTTATGAAATTCATTTCTGAAAATAATGACTCACAAGCATATGTAGATGAGAAAATTGATAATATTGCTCTCGCTAGTTTTTTCAAATCGCTAAAGACTTCTGGAATGGCGTCCAAGTTCTCATTATTTCTTCTTCTGCATTTTTATTAATTATGTTCGTTAATCGATCACTTTCAATTATTTCCAAATCATTTCTCAAATCAACAAATTTTTGTTTCCATATCGAACTCGATTGGAATTCGATAAATTGCATTTCAATGTCTTCTAGATTTAACCATTCAGAAAAATCTCTAAATTGAAGTCATCTGCTGATAGTGTGTCTGGATATATAATAAATTTTGAAGTCTTTTCAAACGTCCTGAATTGTTTAAATCTTGAAGAAAACTCGTTAATTATTATTGATTGAATAACTACAGATAATTCTTTTGTTAATTTGATATGACTTGGCTTTTCTTCTGCATTTTTTTTTGTATTTGGAAAATATTTAAAGGTGTTAGATACAACGTCACGATCGAAAATTTGTAATTTTGTTACAACTTCGCGTGCCATCCAAATTATCAAACGTGCCACCTCGGGCACGCGTGCCCTAGGTTCGCCACCCCTGTCATAGATGACGGCTAATAAAGTCATAGAGAATGAACAAAAAATAGCATAAAGTAAATAAAAATTCCGCCATTCCCGTTAAATGGCTGCGTTCACACAACATTCATTCCGTATTCCATGGTTTACTTAGTCCTTGTACATTTTTACATTATTAGTAAGAACTCACTAAACCACTAATTAGTGCCTAATACGTGGTTTACGTAGTGTGAGGTTTAGTTGGCTTAAACGAGTTTTAACGAAAATGTTATTAGTACCGCTGATTATTTTTACCTTAAGTCTATATACCTATTGTATTTTATTTTAGTATACTTTGTATCCTCCTGAGGAAGGGAACTTTGTTCTCGTAACATGCAGAGGAATTTTCATTCATTTGAATAAAAGTTATGTATGTAGTGGTGTACACAAAGTTGTGTTTTATTTCATTTAATTAATTTCAAAATGATATCACAAAGTAAAAAACAATCGTTTGTCGATAATATAATGAAAGTTTTAGTGATATAGACATATTTTTCCTTTCCTATAATTAATTCCGGGAGAGGGTTAGGTGCGAGTGCGGACGGATATCATAATGACATTAATGACGAAAGGTGCTGTTCTTCCTCCACCACCACCCGTTCTGCTTATGGGTACTAATAACGGCCCCTTGCAAAACTCTGAAAGAACACATAAAGAACATACGAAAAGTCCGGAGAACTCTAAAACCTTGCAGACACTGCACTTAATATGCCAAATGCAGCGTTCAGACTGAAACGCCGCTCGAAAGCGTTCAGTGAGATTGGTGTGAAAAACGCCATAATCTGCAACTTCAGGTACATACGACGCCCGGCGTTGATTCTGAACACAGCCCAGAAAGCTAAAATTTATACCTACGTTATAAAATGTGTTACAAATTCACGTCAAACCATACATTGTTAACTTTCATGCAGCCAGTGTCAAACACGCAAAGTCAAACGCAGTTCTTTTTTTAAATTGAAATACAGAACATGTTAAAGAAAAATTGTTACATAATCTACTATGAAACAATATAGGTAAACGATACTGAAACAATTACACTTTGCAATATGTCTTTTAGATGGGTCGTTGGCAGAGCAGTTAGCGCGCTGGGCTAGTAATCCAGTGGTCGCGAGTTCGAATTCTGCCTCGACCGATTTCGTTCATACATCTATAGCACAAGCTTTTATGCTTATTTAAGGGAACGTAGGAAGATGTATATGTACTTGTATAAAAAGGACATACCTATTCATAAAATATTATTCTTAAAATATTATTATTCCCGCAGATTAAAAAAAAATGTAATAAACTCAGAGCAATATTGGCGAAAATGTAATTTATCAAAAATTTTGTCCCTTGTGAAAACCTCAAAATGGTGTTAGTCGCTATGGTAGAGCTTATAATTTTTGGATTTATTTTTTTTCCCTGTCGGGAGTCAAAGATATTTTTTAACAGATTTTTAATTATCTCAATAGAGACGAAGTTGGAATATTTACTGTAGGAGAACCGGGAAATCAAGGCACCTACAGGGCTTACGACATGTCATCGGGCTGGTTTACGTTATCACTTTATGCGCTTGCGCAACGTTCACCAATTATGCCTTTTTAATGAGATCCCTATCAATTCAATTTTTTGCAATATTGCAATATATAGAACTTTCAAAAATTGAATTGATAGGTATCTCATTAAAAAGGCATTGTTGGTGAACGTTGCGCAAGCGCATAAAGTGATCACGTAAACCAGCCGATAACAGGTCGTAAGCTCTGTAGGTGCCTTGATTTCCCGGTTCTCCCACAGTTAATATTCCAACTTCGTCTCTATTGAGATAATTAAAAATCTGTTGAAAAATATCTTTGACTCCCGACAGGGAAAAAAATCCAATGTTTGCGTATATGCAATAATAAAAATATTCGCTTATAATTTTATATTGCATTGTTGTATGGGGAAATACATTTAAAACTTATAATTCAAATTGAAAATCTACAAAAACGTATAATTAAGTGTAGGTATGTTACCTAAAAATAGAGTCAATCTAATTAAAAAAGAGGGCATTTTTTTTTTCTCTGAAACAAAACTCATGACAGCCACCCAAATATATAATTACAGATTAATATTACTAAACTACTATAAAAATGATCATAAAATACCTGTTAAAAATAAGTACAACACTAGGCAAGTAGCATCCGGCAAATATATCGTACCTAGAGTTAATAACAATTATGGAGAACGTATGTAGGTACGTTACAATTTTCTATACCAACTATATTTAACAATTTGCCATCGGACATAATTTGCTTGAAGTCATATTACAAAACCAAACAAATAGGTATGCAAAAAATTAATTTTAAACAAATAGTGCCAAAAAGCATAACTTATTTTTTATTTTTATTACAGTACCTTCGACTTATATATTATTTTGTATTAAATCTGGTTATAAAAAACACATTTTTTTACAGTGCTCCATATTTATATAGATATTTTATGTATATTCTATGGTTTCATTTATATCTCTATTTTTACATTGTTTACTTTTTACATTGTTATTTTGTTTATATAGAAATTGTTAGTGGGATCTTTGGTTATATTATTTTCTTGTATATTATATAAAAAAAAATGTGATAAATAAACTTTGTATCCCTTGATGAATACATGATGTTTTTTATTAGGTATAATAGTTCAGGTTCAATGACTTGAAATGTAATAATTTAATGATTTACAGTTGAATTTTGATCACTAGTTAATATTAAAATATAATATGTACGTAGGACTGTAGGTACCAGTGGCGTGTACCTACTAAGTGCAGTTATTCTTGGATTACCTTCTATGTACCTATTTATCTGTGTAGGTATGTAAGTAGGAAGGCCGGACCGGCGCAATTTATTTGTCCGATAGAAAGTGACGTCAGATCCGATTCGAGGACGAAATTCATTATCTTAATTCATCACTCTGAAACAGGGTTGGGAAAAATACCTATAAATAGTTATATATTTTTTTTCTATGTGACATTGGAAACAAGTTATAAGTACCTACCTATTGCTCGTCGTCTGGAATTTGTGAAATTTATTCACGAATTTACACTTTTTCGCGATTAACGCGAATATTCACGCTTTCCAAAAATAATTATTTTAATTACATTTTTTGCTGTTGAAATTTACACAGGCAATGCATTTAATATAATTAAATTAAAATTAGTCAACATGACTATAATAATTAGTTGATAAAGTAAATAAAATTATATCATCTGGATGTGTTTTGCTGATTCAAATAGGTTTCTACTCTCCTGTTTAAAATTATATCATATGGTTGTGTTTTGCTGATTCAAATAGGTTTCTACTCTCCTATATAAACTTATATCATATGGTTGTGTTTTGCTGATTCAAATAGGTTTCTACTCTCCTGTATAAAATTATATCATGTGGTTGTATTTTGCTGATTCAAATAGGTTTCTACTCTCCTGTATAAAATTATATCATATGGTTGTATTTTGCTGATTCAAATAGGTTTCTACTCTCCTGTATAAAATTATATCATATGGTTGTATTTTGCTGATTCAAATAGGTTTCTACTCTCCTGTATAAAATTATATCATATGGTTGTGTTTTGCTGATTCAAATAGGTTTCTACTCTCCTGTATAAAATTATATCATATGGTTGTGTTTTGCTGATTCAAATAGGTTTCTACTCTCCTATATAAACTTATATCATATGGTTGTGTTTTGCTGATTCAAATAGGTTTCTACTCTCCTATATAAAATTATATCATATGGTTGTATTTTGCTGATTCAAATAGGTTTCTACTCTCCTGTATTAAATTATATCATATGGTTGTATTTTGCTGATTCAAATAGGTTTCTACTCTCCTATATAAAATTATATCATATGGTTGTGTTTTGTTGATTCAAATAGGTTTCTACTCTCCTATATAAAATTATATCATATGGTTGTATTTTGCTGATTCAAATAGGTTTCTACTCTCCTATATAAAATTATATCATATGGTTGTTTTTTGCTGATTCAAATAGGTTTCTACTCTCCTATATAAAATTATATCATATGGTTGTGTTTTGCTGATTCAAATAGGTTTCTACTCTCCTATATAAAATTATATCATATGGTTGTGTTTTGCTGATTCAAATAGGTTTCTACTCTCCTGTATAAAATTATATCATATGGTTGTATTTTGCTGATTCAAATAGGTTTCTACTCTCCTGTATAAAATTATATCATATGGTTGTATTTTGCTGATTCAAATAGGTTTCTACTCTCCTATATAAACTTATATCATATGGTTGTATTTTGCTGATTCAAATAGGTTTCTACTCTCCTATATAAAATTATATCATATGGTTGTATTTTGCTGATTCAAATAGGTTTCTACTCTCCTGTATAAAATTATATCATATGGTTGTATTTTGCTGATTCAAATAGGTTTCTACTCTCCTGTATAAAATTATATCATATGGTTGTATTTTGCTGATTCAAATAGGTTTCTACTCTCCTGTATTAAATTATATCATATGGTTGTATTTTGCTGATTCAAATAGGTTTCTACTCTCCTATATAAAATTATATCATATGGTTGTGTTTTGTTGATTCAAATAGGTTTCTACTCTCCTATATAAAATTATATCATATGGTTGTATTTTGCTGATTCAAATAGGTTTCTACTCTCCTATATAAAATTATATCATATGGTTGTTTTTTGCTGATTCAAATAGGTTTCTACTCTCCTATATAAAATTATATCATATGGTTGTGTTTTGCTGATTCAAATAGGTTTCTACTCTCCTATATAAAATTATATCATATGGTTGTGTTTTGCTGATTCAAATAGGTTTCTATGTACTCTCCTATAATACTACAGTTTTGGCAGACAGAAGAGTACAACTTAAACAACTTGGTTACCATGGCGATTCTTTATTTTTAATAATTAAATATTAATAAAATGGATTGTATTTTTTTATGTAGGTATGCATAATAATAAATGTGTTTTGTATATAAAATGATTAAACCCACTGGTTTAATTTTAAGGATTACAAAATTATATTTGTTTTTAACTACATATATTTTTAGGTATATTATAAATTATTTAGTCATACACTTTACTTATCATTGAAAGTGAAAAAAGAGCTTGCAAATCTCAATCATGTGTTGACTTTTTTAAAGAAAGTATCTACGATTTCTTAAAAATATCGCAATAACACTAAAAAAAATCGCACCATTTTTCTGAAAAAATATCATTGATTACTTAAAAATAACACCCCTTTGCTACAAAAATAACGCGATTTATGCAGGTCTCTAATAATAACGTTATTAATTTATTTTGTATTATAGAATACACAAACCGCGAGTTTATTATTGTATAGATCATTTTTAAGGCAATATTTTTTTAAGCATTTAACGTCAATAATCTTAACAACACATTTGTCAAGAGGTTCTTTATTCCACTTTTTTTTTGTATTTCTCGCCTTTTGAGAGCATTATTAAAATGAAAATCAAGAATCAAATAAAAACAAATAAATAAATAAAATAAAAAGATTTAATAAATCTAAGTTAGCACTATATATAATATGTAGGTATAGCACAGTGTTCATTATCATAATAAGTGTACCTATAGGTACAGTTTTCTTTTCAATAATTGTGTTTTGTAATCGACATCTTCTTAATTATGCGTACTTTTGAAAAAAAGTTTCTGGATGTTTAATTATACATACAAATATGCCGAGTGTTTCATTTATTATATTCTGTAAAAAAATATAGATTGTGGTAACCCTGATGACGTGATGAAAATACGTAATTCGTCTCTTTGGGATAAACCCTTTACAAAACATTTCTAAGATTTATATCCGAGATACAAATACTCGTAATAGTGATAGAGGGCAGAGTCACTTCTTAAATGAACAGGTCCGGTATAAGCGCCAATTCAGGTTAATTTCAGTTTTACGTCGTTTAAATATATTTTTAAATATTAGTAAAATATAGTTGGGCAGCAGTTATCAATTTTTAATGACGACTATTTAAATGGTGTGATAAATAAATAAAAAAAAACATTAATTAGTTGTTTTTTTATAACAAAAAAAAATATTGCCTGCCATCGTGGCACAGTTGGTAAGCTGTTAATGTAATTAAGAACAGGTGGCTATTGTGCGGACGTCCTGGGTTTCATCCCCAGGAGAGGAGAAATTTATTTTAATTCATTTATCTTTTTTTTATTGTAAAATAATAAAAACATAAAATATTACAACAAAAAATATTATGATTCTGAGTCACGCCAAGTCTAATTTCTAGACTTGTCGGCGTGTTCTCAAGACAATATCTATGTATACTCTAATAATCTTCTTCTTCTTCTTTCAGCCCCTTTCACTCCACTGCTGGATAAAGGCCTCTTCCTGAGTTTTACACTTCTCTCTGTCCTGGGCACTCTGTTTCCACCCTTGTCCCACCAGTTCGACAATGTCATCAGTCCATCTCCTCTGTGGTCTCCCTACACCCCTTCTATTATGATAGGGTCTCCAATTCAGAATTTTGGGGGTCCATCTATCATCTCTCTGTCTTGCCACATGACCTGCCCATTGCCACTTCAGCCTTCCCACTCTTTCTGCAATGTCGGTGACCTTTGACCGGCGTCTTATTTCCTCGTTTCTTATTCGGTCTCTCAAGGATACGCCTAACATTTGTCTCTAATAATAACAAACAACATTAGGTAAATTTGAAAAAAAGACACACACAAAGATGGTCTCCCAAACATACATTCCTTCCTATGTTACAAAACTTGTCTATTTATTATTATATAAATTAAAAGAAAAAAAAGTAAACTCGTTTGAGATCTGTTAGTTATACATAAATCCACACCTCAATAGCCATCTCGCAAATATTACTTAACTGGGCTGGAAACACTGTTTAGTAGGAAAAAATTGCCATATGGCAATTAACTCGCCATTTTCGCAGGGTGCAAGGAAGTGTTTATTATTTTCTTATTATAAAAATGTTTTTTTTAAATATAATACATATGTCTATCTATCACTTTATATAATGATATGAAATATTAGACTTCAGTAAAAAACAAAGAATTATGTTATAGCTGCATATACGCAAACATTGGATTTTTTCCTGTTGGGAGTTATGATTAATTTTGGGAGAACCAAGAACTCTAGGCACCTACAGGGCTAATGACCTGTCATTTGTTGATTTACGTGATAACATAATGCGCTTGTTCATCGTTCACTAATTATGCTGAGGGAACTCAATAGGAATGCATAATTGGTGTAAGTTGCGCAAGCGCATAAATTGATCATGGAAACCGGCCGACGACAGGTTATAAAGCCTGCAGGTGCCACGAGTTCTTAGTTCTTCTAACATTATTCCGTCTACATGTATGAGACGATGCATGAATGTGGACGAGGCGAGGGATGCGTGCCAGGATAGAAAAATGTGGCGTTCGGTTCTCTCTGCCTACCCCGCAAGGGACATGGCGTGATGGTATGTATGTACCTATGTATGTATGTTATTCCGTCTACATCTCTATTGACATGTTAAAAATTAAAAAAAAAACAATGAGTTTCTTCCGCGTGATTGTCAACGTCAAAAGGACCCGACAGGAAACACGACTTAGAAAATACAAAATATGTGAAATTATTTTTAAAGAATTTATTTTTTATTTTAAATGGTGCAGCATTTAGATCTATTGTTTATTTATATTTTTCTCATTCAGAACACATATTTGTTTTGGAAGAAAACTAAAAAATAAACAAAAAATAAATTGGCTGCCTTAAAACAGGAATTATTCCTAGTTAGGTTAGGTTAGGTTAGGTTAGGTTAGGTTAGGTTAGGTTTTTTTTTTTTTTTTTTTTTTTTCTTTATTGAGTAACATTCTTTTAAGACCTCGCTTGTCATGTACGAGGTTTATATAACTTAAATAATGTGTTAACAATAAATTTAACAATAAACTGAATGCTTAAGCTACATAATATAGAGTCTCTTTAGATATTATTCATATTATTACACATATTCACATATTATTACACATCACATATTCAGCTTGAGTGATTTGAATGTTTTGTGTCATTTTATTCTCCTTTCGAATATGTTCCTTGTAGCTTTCTTCAATTATCGTTTGCACCCCTTTCCAGTCTCCCCTTGTTTAACTCTTTTGTCTTCTTGATAATGCTTGTGGCGTACGCTATAAAGCGTGGCAGTAATTTTTCATGCTTCATCAACCGTGACAACTGATCCACGTCCACACCCTCTCTCCGGCATTCTGCAATCAAACCAGCCCGTTGCCGACTGAAGACAGGACACACCATTAGTAGGTGCAAGACATCTTGCGGAGTTTCATCGTCACACGGGCATGTGCCGTTATCAACCAGTTTGAATCTTTCCAGATAGCTGTTGAGGCATCCATGACCCGTCATAATTTGGGAAAGCTCAAAATTTGGTTGTACCCTTTTATTAAAGTGCAGTACAGATTTTATATCTGGAAGAAATAGTTTAGCTGTGTTTCCCGTGGTTGAAGATATGTACCTATCATTCCAGTTCTGTATTGTTCTCAAGCGTATCATTTTTCTTGCAAAAGACCAAGGGAAAAGGTCATAATCTGGTTTTTCCTTTTTTAATGTGGCTCGTCTGGCTTGGGTATCAGCTAACTCATTGCCGGGTATCCCTATGTGAGCCTTTATCCATCCTATTTGAACTTGTTGGTTTCGCTGTGTAAGTTCCCAAAGCTGACATCTTATGTCAAAGACCAACGGGTTCAAAGCCAGAGAGTCTTGAATTGCTTCCATGGCACTCTTGCAGTCAGTAAGAACAATTATTTTTTGCCATCTATAAGGTGGCTTGAGTAGCGCGTATTTAATAGCTTCTTTGATTGCTAGCAGTTCCGCCTGGAAGACTGAACAATAGTTTTCAAGTTTGAATTTCCTTCCAGGTAACTCCTTACCATTGTCGATTGGAACAAAAGCAGCTCCCACTTTGCCATCCAACAGGCTTCCATCAGTGAATAGTTGAAGTTCTCCATATGTAAAATCTGGGGGATTTTCTCCAAACATTTTGCAGTCAACTATAGTTCGTTCTGCTGGATGTGGTAGCTCGGAGAATCTTTTAGTTCCCTGGTATTTCCTATCTTTGGGCAACTCCTTTAGATCCTTGTTTATCTTTACTTTATAGAGTTCCGAGATTTCCTGTATTTTTAAATCTAAGGGGACAATCCCACTCAGAGCCTGGGCCGATGTTAACGAAATCGTTCTATATCCCTTGCAGCATCTGATAGCGATTTGTCGTTGTACCCGGTCTAACTTTTTTATTTTCATCTTTTTGTTAGCGGCCTCAGCCCAGACAGGCGCAGCGTAAGTAATCAAGGGTTCAATGGCCCCAATGTAAATTTGTTTGATGACCATAGGAGATGCTCCCCAAGTGGGTTTTGCCGCCAGTATTAGCTTGTTTGTCGTTTTCGCTGCTTTTTTACAGATTTCGTCTATGTGTTTTGCCCAATTCAAATTTTTGTCTATGATTATTCCTAAGATTTTTAAATGATCTACAAATTTTAATGTGCAGTGTCTCATTTCAAGTAAAGGTGGTGGATCCTTCCTTCTCGCAACGTACAATGCCTGAGTTTTTTCCTCTGAGAAATAAAGTTTGGCCTTTGATTCCCATTGTATTATCCTGGATAAAGCTTTATTTGTTAGATGTTCGAGTTCAGATGTAGAGTCTGCTGTAGTGATTAGAAGTATATCATCCGCAAATGCTCGAATCTCGGTTCCATCGTCGAACTTTATTTGCAGGAGGTCATCGATGATCACATTCCAAAAGCTTGGTCCACAGGCAGAACCTTGAATGCACCCCTTGTTGGTTTTTTTACATTTTTGGCTGTCAAAGTATGTAAGGTGGACTTGCCTGTCCCTCAGATAGCTAACAACCATGCAAAACAAGTAACGTGGGCATTTTTTATTTTTTAACTGTGTTAAGAGGAAAGGCCACCAGGCATTATCAAAAGCACCCTTAATGTCTAATGATATTGCTACTGTTAGTTTCTTATTTATAAATGCTCGTTTTATTGTGTCAACCGAAGCCACCAGAGCATCTTCTGTGGATTTTTGTGGCGTGAAACCAAATTGATTTTCACTAAGACACTTGTTTTTATAAAGATGCCAGTTGATTCTGTTAATCATCAGTTTTTCCAGGACTTTCCCGAGAACAGAAATCAGGCCTATTGGCCGATAAGAACTGACATCATTTAGGTCGTCCTTCCCTGCCTTGGGTATTGCAATGATTTTTGCTTTCTTCCAGCATATCGGAAAGTAGTGTAATCGCATGCATGCGTTGTACAATTCTATTAGGAACGCCTGACTACCGTTAAACAGGTGCAAGCAGATGTCTGCTGAGAAATTGTCCTCTCCAGGTGCTTTGTTGGGAGATATGCTTTTAATTATTTTTTCAACCTCCACTGATGTAAATGGTGGATCATTTTCTGTTGTAGGTAGTAGATATGCATTTCTCCTTATTTCAGTTTGCTCTGCGTTATCCAAGTTTTCATCGTCATCCGGAAAAAATCTATCCATTAATCTTTGGGCAGTGCTTTCCGCCGAATCAAGCTGTTCAGTCCCATCCTTTAGTGTAGCTGGTGTAGATCGTTTTCGCTGTCTAATTAGCACTCTATGTATCGTACCCCAGGCGCTCTCTCTGTTTTGTGACTCGCAGTAAGACTTCCACGATAAAGTTTTGGAGTTTAATATTGCAGCTTTATATTCATTTTTAATTTCAAGGTATTCCTGTAGTTTTATTTCTCTTCGTTGTCTATATGAGTTTTCCAGCTTATGTTTGGCTCGTCTTGCTTTCTGTTTGAGAGTGCTCAACTCTTGAGTCCACCAAGGGCATGGTTTTCTTGAGTATTTTCTTTTCAATGGGATACTCTCTTTGCACGCGTTGTCCAAAATGGAGTTGAGAGTGGTCAGTTTTACTTCCAGCGATTCTATATTATTCTCGTCTTTAAATTTTTCTGGAGTTAAATTTAATGTCTTTAACTGACCACGGACACTCGTAGTGAATGCATTCCAGTTGGCTTTTTTAGTGTTGTAGATTGAGGTGTTAGAGATTGGTGAATCAACTTTGCTACAGACGAGTTTGAACACAATTGGGTTATGATCACTAAGGATGTTCTGAGATTTGTCTACACTCCAGCCCACGACCTTGTTTAACATCTGTTGAGAGCAGAATGTGATATCTATCACACTATGTATATAGTTGCTTCCTCTATATGTCTCGAATGTCGGTGTAGAACCTTCGTTAAGGATATGCAGCGCACAATCTGATAAGTAAGATGACAAAATATCCCCTCTGGTGTCCGTTCTGTTGCTTCCCCACCATATATTCTTTGCATTCATGTCGCCTCCGACGATAATCGTTTGTTCAGCTAAACTTTATATTGTTTCCATTAGTGGTTCAATCTCAGCCGATGGTTCTATATAAGCGGAACCTATAATAATCGGGCCGGTATCCGTATTCAATTGAACAAAGACATAATTTGTATTAGAATGTTTGGTAAGCATAAGTCCTTTAGGAAGTTGTTGATTTATTAGAACCGCCGCTTTGCAACATTTGTCTCTTGATATGCCAATTTGGTAGACTTCGAAACCTGGTGCATTTATTTGTCCATTTTTACCGACATAGGGTTCTTGCACTAGCATTATATCATATTTTGAACCTCTCGACAACAGTTGTTCTAGCGCAGCTTTGCAGCGTCCCAAGTTCCACTGCACAAATTTTATAAGCTGAAAGTCCCTGACGCACTCATTCCCTTGGCCAGCATTAGCATAAGTAGTTGGTTAATTCTATTGCCCTTGTTTCCTTTAATTTCCTGATGGGACACTGTGGATCCACCCATCCAGATACTTTCGATAAATCTATAATTTCTAAATTACGGATTAACGATTTTGGAATAATGCCAGTGGCTGAAATAATGAACGGTAAAATATTTTTTTTACGAGAATGCCAAAGTCTTTTAATCTAGTTACCTAAAGAGGTGTTTTTTTCTAATTTTTTCATCAATAGTTTTTATAATATTACCTACTAGAATTTGGAATAGCCACGTCGCAAATATATGTTATTTTTTTAATTTTACCATGTATTATTAAATCGGGTCTGTTATGTTGAATTGACCGGTCAGTTAATATTGTTTTATCGTAATAAAGCGAAATATTATTATTTTCTAAAAATGAAATCGGATCATATTCATAATATGGTTTTATGTTTATCGCGTCAATTAATTTATATTTAATAGCTAAATTTTGGTTAGTTATTATGCAAAATATTAATTATAAAATTGGGCAGATCAAGTTTCTTAATAGAATCATTCATATTTTTTGGTACAACTCCTGTAGATGAACTATATTATAGTAACTTTGTTTTGTCCCCATTGGGTTTTGATCTGTTCTGCTAGAGGGAGGTATTTTTGATTTTTTTCTGTATATTTTTGTTCTAAATTTGTTGTATTAGGAATAGATATTTCAATTATGAGTTTGTTTTGTTTTTTTCTCAAGCAATGTTATATCGGGTCTATTGTGTAGGTTGGTTCTATCTGTAATTATTATTATTGTGTATGTATTCGTTTCCGGAACAACAAACTTGAAACCATCAAAAAGGCAAATCCGTTTGTATTGCCTTATTATAGATATAGCGAACCGCCCCTGGTTTGGGGAGGCGCTAAACTCAAGCAATTCATTACATGTCCTTATCCCTTTTTCTTATCGCATTTTTCAAAACAAATCTAACTTGTTAATCTACCCTTTCTACCTCGTTCCTTCGCCTCCTCCTCCGAGTCGTGGTGTCACCATTTCAACTGAGAATTATACAAGATCCGAGATAAATTATTTCAAAATTCACCATCCGTGAGTGTTGTCATTCGTGAAAATGAATTATAATTATTTTTTGACACTTTTTTTATCAATTTGTCCTCCGCCAGTCGGAGTAGCATTTTAAGAACGACGTGGGGTATGTTTTATATTGTATTCATTAAATTTATGTTCAAAATAAGACTATTATCATCGTTTACGAGAGTTCTGTAAGAGCCAGGTAATTGTAAATACAGGCCAAGGATATACAAAACTAGTTGCAACTAACTAATGAGATGCAACTGTCGAGGCGATAGTATGTATAATTGAAGAATATGTACCAAACTAATAATACTTAAGCCTTATTAATAAATATTTAAAGATACTTTGTTTTCTATATAAAACATGAAGGTATGTATGTCAGGATAGGATAGTATGGAGGTCAGTATGTTTTTCCTACCAATAAAATATGAAAAGAGCATGATTTTATGTATGTATGTTTGGAGATTAAGTAGGCATCAAACTGTTGAATGAGTTATTGTGTAGTGTATACTGCGTTATAAATTGTAAGAAACGATGTCGTCACTAAATTCAATTTTTATAAAAATTAAAAAAAATATCGAGATGTAGGTAATACTATAACGGTAATATAGTTGTAACTTAAATTTTATCAATGCAATGAAACACAATGGCTAAGGCTTCACTTGACATAATTTTTATTTAAAAATTTGACAAATTAGAAAAAATCATCATCATCAACATCGTCAGCCTGTGTTTGCCCACTGCAGGACATAGGCCTCCCCTCTCCTTCTCCATGCACTCCTCCCGTTCCTGTGCGACTCCCATCCACTGTGGTCCAACAAATCTTTTTATGTCGTCCATCCATCTATTAGGTGGTCGCCCTTGTGATCTCTTGTCGCCTCTCGGTCTCCACTCCACCAGTCTTTTAGTCCATCTATTATCGGTCATTCTTGATAGGTGTCCTGCCCATCTCCACTTCTGCATGACTATTCTCTCAACCACATCGGACAGTTTGGTCTGACTGCGTATCCAGTCATTCCTCTTCCTGTCTTCTAGTTTTATTGCCAACATTATTCTTACCATCGTCCTTTGTGCTATACGCAGCTTGTTGGCAGACAATTTGGTTAAAGTGGTTGTTTCCATGCCATAAGTGAATATTGGTAGAATGCACTGCTCAAACACCCTTGCCTTCAGAGAATTTGGTATGGGGCTACGAAAGGTGTTATCGAGTTTCCCAAAGGCCGCCCATGCGAGACTTATTCTTCTCTCAATTTCTATGGTTTGATTGTCTCTGCCTAGAGTCATCTTATGTCCAAGGTATATATAGTGATCAACCTCTTCCACTGGAAGGCAATAATTGCTTGTGTCTAAGTTTGTAATTATTTTTTGTTCGTTATTTGTCAATAAGTTTGTTATAGAAAAAATATTAAATATTAATTTACCCCTTATGCGTAGTGTAATAGCGTAAATCCGCCATTTTGGATTTGTTTATTCACAAAGGGAAAATCGTTTCGTGTTGCCACATTATAAAGGATTAATAAATATTAAAATTAATATATACCTGCGACCTAAATATAGGACACAATGACCCGAATGCACAGTCCTAGATAATTTAATACTATTTCCTTACCTCACTGGAGTATTTAGTATTCTTAAGTTAGTAATTGCATTGCAGAGACATCACTAAATAAATACTACACCAAACTTAAGGTCGATGGCGTAGAATTTCACATTATTGCGTACGAAGAAAAGTGATACGATAGTTATCTATGAGTTTATACTGACGTTTAAGTGTTTTTTTTTGCCATAACAACACAAACACATGTAACAAAGCCGACACTGACAGCTCTATGTCACGATTCTTCTGAAATTCTAACGAATTTTAGGCATCAGGTATAGGTCACTGAATACTCTGTTTGGTATTTGATTTGACAAAATTACTAAATACTTACATATTTGACGAAGTCGCTAAAATCATCATCCATTGATAACATCTCGTATTTTTGTAATAAACCATTAGTAAAATTCCTTGCGATTAACCTTACTTTTTGACAATTCGCAAATGTTAGTTTACGTTAAGTATTTAGATATGTCTCTGCAATGCCATTCTCATACTAAAACTTGGTAGCATCCTCCAGTTAGGAAGCAACGTAATTTAACTTAAGTGAGCGACTGTGCAATGATAACATGGTTAGTATTTAGGTCGGACTCTGCATTAGGGACATAGTACTTATGGGTTAAAAGAAACTATTTTTCAAAAATAAATTTAATCAACAAATATATTTATCTTTCATTAAGGGGGGGGGGACTGCTGCCAACATACCTATTTTTCAATTTGATATAAGTAGGCACCATCATTATTTCTTATCAAATCGTTTTGAAAAAAATAATTTAGATAGTTTGGATATTAATAAACAAAAATATACCTTAACTTTTTGATTATGTTCTGTATAAATTCTTGTAGAAAAATAATGGCATACCCCGATTTTCAACGTTTATCATATATTTTTAATAAACTATAAGGCGTAGAGTAATATATATATATTTTAATTTAAAGAAGACAAAAATATCTAGAAAAATATGATGTGACGTTGCATTAATGCTTCAGGTTTAGTAAATAAACCTAAAAAACATTTATTTTCCATTCAGCGCCATTGCGTAATAAAAGTTTTTTTGGTTTATTTACTTAACCTGATGCGTTAATGCAACGTCATATCATATTTTTCCAGGTATTTGATTCTTCTTTAATTTATAAAAAAAAATATGCTCTATACCTTATATTTTTTTAGAAATTTAAGATAAATGTCTTAAATCGGGGTATGCTTATTATTTTCCTACAAGAATATATACAGAACATAATCAAAAAGTTAAGGTATATTTCTCTTTAGTAATATCCAAACTAACTAGGTTATTTTTTTCAAAATGATTCGTTTAGTAATAATGATGGTATATCAAATTGAAAAATAGGTACGTTGGCAGCAGTCACCCTCTTAATAACTAAACAACTTTCTCTTTAGAATGTTGAATTTCTCTTCTTCTTCTTTTTTGTGTTCCTCGCTTCACTACGAAATAAATCAAAACACGGGTTACTTAATAGGTAAGTAACTATATATACTTTGAACGGTCCTTAAGATAAACTGTAGCGGTTAGACGTAACTCAATACAAAGACCTGTCTACTTTTTTATACCATTTTCTTGTTTTCTTTTTTGAAAAAAAAAATATTAAAGGCGCTGCCTCGCCGTCCGACGCCTGTTCGTGCCATTTCATAATTGACAAGGGGCGAAGGGCCGCCCCCCAGCGCCCTCTCTGCCCAAGACGGAGTGGGGAAGGTAAAAAAAATATTAGCCTCCATGCCAATGATGACTTGCTATTTCTCATTGTTTCTTAATAAATTAAAAAACCTTGTAAATACCATACATGGGAACGTACCGCTGCGTATTTTTCTTTGTTGGGGTAGGTTGACAGAACCGTTCTCCACATTTTTCTCTCTTGACACACCACGCAACATAAGCTCATCAATAATTTATGTATCCTCTCATGCGTTGAATAGTGCTTCCACTGTTTTGTATTAACAACGTTTTTCGGTATCCCGTAATAACCGGGTACAACAGGCAACAATAACATCTCACATAGTTCAGCAATGAGGTTCACCATCACACATTCTGAGTGTAGTATTTCGGGTGTCTCGTAAGAGCCGGGTAATAGAAAATACAACTTGCAACAATAACATCTCACATAGTTCAGCAATGAGGTTCACTACACATTTCCTAGTGCCTTTTTAGGTGAGACGGGACTGGTGTGTATGGATGCACTCATGTGTCGTGCTTATAGCGATGTGAATGCTATTGGGGTTGTTATTTAATTGAGAATATAATATATCAGAAGGTTGCGGTTTTAAGTTCATGTTCAAATTACTTCCCAATAAATAACATATGTGCATCACTAAATAAGATATTGCAATTTGATAATAAGATAATTAGTAGAAATATAAAAACTAATTGAGTGATGAAGGGTTTCATAATAAAAGAGGACTTACTTGATTTACATATATTAATTTTCGGTTTAAATAAGTTACAATAAAATACTTGACAAATTTACATACGTTCGCGATGTTTGGGTTGATATTAATTTTACACTTATTGTTAAAGAGTTGACACTGTTGTCGTCCTGTCGGCTGATATGCGAATAGCGAACCGCGCTGCATATTCGGTTCAGTAACTGATGTCCTTCGGCCATCTTCGTTAATTCGAATGAGATGCGAGACTATCCGACGAATGACGTATGTTGACCACATTGGCTGTGTCGTGTAGTATGTCTACATGCTAAATTTATTTATGTAATGCAAACCCGCACACATGTCGCTGGTTGCCCTCCAATGTGGGATATGCCGTGATGGTATGAATGAAAATATCTGAGGGTAAAAGTATCTATAAAGTCTTCAGTTGTATAGTCTAGCATCGACTTGAATTCGATTAAGAATTAATTAATTATATAATTGAATTAGAAGTCACTTTTTCCTTCAAAGGAGTCGTCTCAGTTTAAAATTAATTAAAAGTTAAAATATAATTATTTTAACCAGTAAATCCATCTAATACAACTAATTCACGACTTCCTCCTTCCGAAGAAGTATAAACAGAATTAAACTCCAACCGGCTTCCCCTTGATTTACTGCCAGTAAGAGATTACAATCTCTTTGCCCAAACTTACCCCCTGCTCCAGAGATCTACGAGGCTTAAAACATACGAAATATTTATAAAATCATTAAAGCATTTGATAGTGTTTCAAATACTAATTTAATACAAATATGGCAATCAGTGGTAAAGCCAAATCAATGATATAAACCTATTTATTACAATAAACTCAATAAAAAAATTAACCAAAAAAATACGATTTGGAATTCCGCAAGGATCAATATTAGGTCCAATACTGTTCATTTTTATCCGATTTCCAAAAACGGAGGTGGATATATTTACGATAGGTAGCGTACGATAATTGTCAACAATTTTTTTTAATAATATGCAATAAAAACATTAAAAATGCAAAAGAATTTAAGAAACTAACAAAAAGATGGGTAGGTATACCAAATAGACGAAAAAATCCTGAAGGAAATAATTCAAAGAAATACAATTTAAAATGTAGTTACTCATAACGGCTAATAGTAAAGAAATACTTTTGTAAAATATCAAAAAACGTCGAAATATCCCAACTAGATAATTTCACTTACGATAAAAAATATGAACATTATTATAAAAATTGAATTTAGTAACGTCATCGTTTCATACAATTTTTGTGGCAGTATACACTACACAATATCTACGGGGATCCTCAATAGTTTGATACCTTTTCTCCAAACATACATACATATCATCAAGCTGTTTTCATATTCTGGGTAAGAAAAAAGCACTGACCTCCACACTATCCTATCCTGACATACATACCAAAATGTAATGATTGTGAGTGCAGAAAGTTGAGATTGTGTACATATTTAGTGTGGAACGGGAACAATCACCTGGTTCATAATTGCATATAATTGTCAGTCTTCTTTGTCCTGACCTTTTCTTCCCATTATGTGGGGTCGGCCCTCCTCGTCCTCATTCGCCAAGTCCTTCTCTCCTGTGCGTCTCCTTCGCGCAAGTCTGCCTCCCGCAACTCTCTTGTGATGGTGGAGTGCCACGTTGTCAGCGGTCTGCCTGGTCTTCTGGCCTTCACTTGGATGTCCATCGCTCTACGTATCATATTTTCCTCTGGTCGCCTTATGATGTGTCCGTACCATCTCAATCTACTCTCGAGCAGCTTATCGGTGATTGGGGCCACACCAAAGCTTCCGCGAACGTGGACGTTCCATACTTTGTCCATCATAGTCACGCCCCCCGCCCATCTCAGCATTCTCATTTCAGCTGTGTGAATGCTCTGCTGGTGACTCTTCTTCAGTGCCCAGCACTCGGCGGCATATGTCATGGCAGGTTTGATAACGGTTTTATAAACCTGACCTTTTATTTTTATGGGCATTCTACGATCACAGAGCACGGAAGACAATGACCTCCATTTCATCCATCCTGTGTTGATGCGATGGACCACGTCATCTCCTTGGTTTGACATATTGCATATAATTGTCAATAAAAATTGCATATAATTGTCAATAAAAATTGTAAACTGCTAGCCCTAGAACAGGATTTCCTAGTTGGGCAGCAGTAATCTACTTATTGTTGTCCTTATAAATATGGCGTGATAAAAGGTAAAATAAAAAAAATACCAACATGTTTTGTATAGAAAACAAAATATCTTAAAATGTTTAATTATTTGTATTGAAGTGTTTGTATTTCAATTTGAAATGGGATTGAATATATTATGTTGTATAATACGATGTTGTGTGAATGTTATAATGAAGCAATGGATGCCAAATGGTTGCCAAAATAGAAAAATATGGCGTTAGCTTCTCTTTGCTTCCCCCATTTGGAACATGGTGTGATGGTATATCTGTATGTACATATATATTTTAAGCCGTCTCAATAACATATAAGTATATAACAACATTTCAAATGAATATAATATATATTTGTATGTAAGCAATGGAATATTTTCCTTCACACAAACCACCGCCTCTCGCTGTTTACTGATTTACTCTGTTTACTGTTTTCGTCTGTGTTCTGTTTACTGTTGTAAACCAAAAGCGGCGACACACAGCTTCGTGCGCGGCCCGACCCCGCCATCCGGATCCCCCCCCCATATTAATTACAGGATGTCCCGGCAACGTCGCCTTAATGTCAACCGAAGATTTATCTGTTCTAATTCTCATTTTCAGCCGTTCATATAATTCTACTTCTTAACATTTTGCGTTGCTACAAACTCTAAATCTAAACCTCTTTTAACACTAGAGTACCTATACAGTTTCAAAATATCTCAAATGTGGACATAAATCTATGATTGTGTTAGTACCAGGGTTACCTGGGTTATGTCTCACATTTAAAACAATCAATAAAATTATATTTATCGATTTGTAAAACACCGATAATCCTAGTTTGCTAACTTTTTGATTCAAGAGTTATTATCATTAGAATTGTAACCTCAGACAAGACATTATAAATGAAAGAGGAATTGGTACATACTTACAATATTTATTATTTAAAACACTATTAAAAATAAAATAAATATAGATATCAAAAAAGAATCAATTAACAATATAAATCAAATCAACAGAGTATAACAGATAATCGAATATTCTTATTATTGCATATGCGCAAACATTGGATTTATTTTTTTTCCCTGTCGGGAGTCAAAGATATTTTTTAACAGATTTTTAATTATCTTAATAGAGACGAATTTGGAATATTTACTATAGGAGAACCGGGAAATCAAGGCACCTACAGGGCTTACGACCTGTCATCAAAAAAAAAAAAGTTTCCCACACCCAAGTGTTCCGCTTCCAAGTGTCCCATACCCGTGTCCAACACCCAAACGTCCCACACTCAAGTGTCCCTCACCTAAGTGTACCACACCTACATAAGTGTATCAAACCCAAGTGTCCCTCTCCCAAGTGACCCACACCCAAGTTTCCCACACCCAAGTTTCCTGCTTCCAAATGTCCCACGCTGAAGTTTCCCACGCCAAAGTGTCCTAGACTGTCTCGTGTGTATGATGATGAATTCTCATAATAAATATTGTCAATTATAATTATTATGATTTAAAATTGATTTATATAAAATCGTGTCATAAGAACCTATACCTACGTCGTATGTTAATTGAAAGTGAATAATTATTTTTTAAAATTAAAATAATATAAATAGCTACATAATTTAATTACCTACCTACCTGTTCCGTTTTACATACAATAGTTACAATACAAAATGTAATATTTTCCGACGTAACAAATTAACGTACGACACGCTCTCCTGTTTAACGTACGACGTGCGACATTTCCGTACCTATTGTGAAATACATTTAGGTACATCTTGCGACCGCTTTACGTTTTCGCTCGCAATGTACGTACGTTGAAAATAATATAGTATAAATTTAATACATAAAGGGAGCGAACGAATATTATACAACGTTGAACAGATTAATTGAAACAAGAATAAAAGTATTTTTCCTCAAAATTCTTTTACAATGACCGAACGTTTTCGCCGAGGTGACTCGGCATTATTAAGGTCTATAATGAAACAAATTCACTTTAGACCTTGATAATGTCGAATTTTATTAGATTCACTATGGCTGGGAGATTTTATTGCAAAATTGTTCAGCCTCCTATTGAGTAGACTTTTGGCGTTACCCGGGGCACAGCGCGCGGAGCTTGTCTACTCTACGTGCCCCCTAAGTATATGGAAACTCCAACGAAGATACCTCCAGGTTTCGAGCTGCCAAGAAGGCTGTGGACCTCCCTGAATAGGATCCGCACTGGACATGGACGCTGCAACTACCTTATGGCAAAGTGGGGCATTGTTCCATCCGCACAATGCGATTGTGGCCACCCCTTTCAAACAATGCAACACATATTGGAAGAATGCAGCGTCCATGCATATGAAGGCCCAAAGTCGGACATTTGCGAATTGACACCAGCATTTGTGGATTGGCTCGGAGCCCTCGACGTGAATGTGTGATTGATATATCGTGCTGTTTTGTGTTTGCCTGCTGTCTGTGCTGTGTTTTGTTCATTTTGACTAACATTTGATTCACTAGTATCATACGATAAATAAATAAATGTCGAATCACCTCGGCGAAAATGTTCGATATAGTTTAATTTTAGACCTTGATAATACCACTTACAATTTAATTTATTTTCCTTTTTTATTTTTATATTCATAGATTAAAGAATGTTTATAAATTAATTTCCTCTCCTTCCACCTTCACATTCCATCCTTGTTATATAATATTATAAGGCAACAAGTAATTGGGGAACTACATTATTTTATTTAAGGTTATGTAATATGTAAGGTTAGAGTCAGAGAGAGACTTGACGTTTGTCCTAAGATAATTTTAATATAATTTACAATCAAAATCTTTTCTTACACCCTTTTACACATATCTACACACACAAACACACCCTCACGTTAACAAAAACACAAAGACACCTGATAATTTTTTTCATATACCTACAATTGTATTTTATATGTACTTTTTTATATTTTTTTATGACTTAAAATGTGTACTTTTGTACTTTATTATTTGTACTTTTATATTTTTTGTGCCTTAGATGTTAAGAATTCACGTAGCTAAAATTATCTGCTTACTTATTGCCTAGTATTACCTCAGAACAGGCTTTGCCTAGTGAGGAAATAAATTCCATTTATATATTTCATGATATGTTATATTTTATTTTGTATTGTATTATGGAAATTAATAAATAATAAAAAAAATAATGTGTAGGCCTTCGTGACTCAGTTGGTTAGATATCTGACTGCTGAGCCAAAGGTCCCGGGTTCGATTCCCGGTGGAGACACAGTTTTTAATTGTGTTTTCAGCCTGGATCTGTGATACAATTAATATCGTAAGTCTCCAGAATGACATGTGTCATCTTGCTTGTTATTGGGTGCGTGTTAAATTAATATTTGACATAGTACCTGCTAGTTGCCCGAGAAGCAATATTAAATAAATTTAATATTGTTACTATATAGGTACCTACTGCCTCCCTGACCAGCCAGCTGGTTAAAAATTATTTGACCAACACCAATTTATTTTTTAACAGCTTTTTAATTATCTCAATAGAGACGAAGTTGGAATATTTTTACTGTAGGAGAACCGGGAAATCAAGGCACCTACAGAGCTTACGACCTGTCATCGGTTGGTTTACGTGATCATTTTATGCGCTTGCGCAACGTTTTTAATGAGATCCCTATCAATTCAATTTTGAAAGTTCTATATATTGTAATACTGAAATTCTTTTCGCTTGAAAATAAGGAATTTTTACTACAGCCATCTATGTGTTGCGCAAGCGCATAAAGTGATCACGTAAACCAGCCGATGACAGGTCGTAAGCCCTGTAGGTGCCTTGATTTCCCGGTTCTCCTACAGTAAAAATATTCCAACTTCGTCTCTATTGAGATAATTAAAAATCTGTTAAAAAATATCTTTGACTTCCGACAGGGAAAAAAATCCAATGTTTGCGCATATGCAATAATAAAAATATTCTAACACCAATTTAGTTATATTATTTTAATATTTTAGTTACTTTTTTAAATATATAATGCAACTGGCTCACGCCAGTCGCAATTATTTTTTTTATTTTATTTTATTTTTATTCGGAAAACATACAGCATACATAATAATAATATAAACAAAAATGATACATACAGTTTCATGCCTAAGTAGGTACATGTTTTCACTTTTTTAAAAAGTAATACCAAAACATATTTTTTAATTATTTTTTTTATTTATTTCCTTTTCTTTCATTATCATAGGGCGGATACATTCGAAGCACGATGATTATAACTACAAACAAACCTTACCTATCTATTTTCACCAAACTTTTGTAGGTTAGGTTCAAAAATCGGTGTACATCCTAGGCTATCCTGGCTGCTCAGGGAGGCATTACTTACGTATATTAAGTAGTTGTACCTGTTTGTTGTCAAATGAATAAAAAAAATGTGGGGTACCAGCTACAGGTGTGCGGGTGTGATTTATCTTATAAAATGAAGCACGACACACGCATGCATCACCAAACACCAATCTCGTCTCACTTCAAACGCAACATTTAAAACGTACGGTGAACCTCATTGCGGAACTATGTGAGATTTTGTTTTGTCTCATGTATAGGTACGATATGGGACACCCGAAAATGATGATATTAGAAAAGAGTGGAAGTACTATTCTAAGCCGGTACCTCACAGCGGACACTTTAGATTCGAGTTAGCATTCAATAATGGAATATGGAATTATTGGATGGGGAAGTGCAACGCCAACAATAATAAAGAAAATAGACATAGCCCAAAAAGCTATTATAAAAGTTATACTTAAGGTACCTATTCGAACGAATACTGAAGAGATTTTTACTAAATTCAAAGCTCCAACAATTACAAAAATATATGCAAAAAATCTGTTAATATACAAGCTAAAAAGAGAAGATCAATATACTAGCTCACAACAATATAAACACACTAGATTAAGTACAACAAATACCTTAAATATACCATATATTAAAACAACTTTTGGACAACGTAGTTTACGATATTTTTCAACAAAACTTTTCAATAGTTTACCAACAAATATTAAAAACATCAGTAATGCAAAAGAATTTAAAAAACTATCACTAAGATGGGTTTATGAAATAGATGAAAAAATCCTTAAGGAAATAATTCTTCCAAATAAAATGTAAATGCACTATTACAAACAACAGAATAGACAATTGAAAAAAAGTGAAACAAATAATTTATTTCCACAATTTTTGGTTGTGTGTGCATGACTCAATATGAAATATTGTATTTAGAAGGAAAGATGCATACGTTTGAATGCGTAGCGTATGTATGTACATGTACTTATATAATATGTAAATGTATCTATAAATAAACAACGTAATAGACAATAACATAAAACTAGCTCACCTTAGCACAGGCTATGCCTAGTGAGGGGGCTAGTAACAAAGATACAAACAAAAGATATGGCTTCAACTATGTAAGCACCAGTGAAGTGGTAAATTGATATTTATTGAAATGAGATAACTTATATTTACATTGTATGTTAACTATGTATGAATAAGCTTATATTATCTTAAGATATTTTGTATCTCATATATAATGTATATTTTTGGATAGAAATAAATAAAAAATAAAATAAAATAAGTATGCTCTTATTTATTTCAATTTTTTTTTATTTCTATAAAAGTTTTACATTATAATAATTGGGATCTCACTAGCATATGGGCTATCAGTGAGTAATTTTAATATTCAAATAATTATGTTGTTCTATCAAAATATTATAGTTTCAAACATTGGAATTTTTTTATCGTGTTTCATTTAAAATGTTCATTTCAGTATGTATGTATGTATTATATATCGACACGCGGCTTTACTTCCCGTAGCCTGATGTTGCGTGTTTTACCCTTTCCTGTTGCCGCCCCAGCGGTGTCATAGTGGTGTGCGTGCGGTGAGTGTGTGTGCGTGCGTGCGGACGGGCTGTAAAGGGGAAAACACAGAGGTTTTGCCACTTGTACAAGGATACATGGATAAATTGAATGAAGTTTTAGAATTATGGTTCGCGGTAAAAAGTTTTTAAAATTTTAACCCATTTGTCACACAGTGCAAACAGTAACGATCAAACAAGGGATTAAAATCATATTACATTAAGCAAGACAAAAGAAAAGTTTCTTCTTAAACTTTGCTAGGCAAGGTGAATCATGATGCTGAGATTGAGAAAAGACTAGGGCAAGCCTGGGGGGCATGTCTAGTCCAACCGGCGAAATCAAAACCCTCGTGATTACCCATATATCATGGATATATTTATCATAAGGAGTTCTATGACATATAAAGATATTATAGAACCTCATATAATAATTATATCCATGATATGGGTAATCGTGAGGGTTTTGATTTCGCCGATTGGACCAGACTTGCCCCCCTGGTCTGCATTCGGAAAGCTATTATCCTAAAATTTGAAGGAGATTGAAATCCCTATTTGACTCCGGAATCCTTCCCGTGCTTACATATGGCTAGAAAAGTCAGTAATGAATTCATATTATGCACAAGTTTATGTTGACACATAGGGCTATGGTAATAAGGATGTTGAACATCGCTTCAAGAGATAGAATAACTAAAAAGTGGATAAGATAGCAGACCAAAGTAACCGATGTCGCCGAGAGAGTCGCCACTCTGAAATAGAACTGGGCGGGACACGTTGCCAGTTACGCATATGGTAGGTGGACCTAGAGAGTCTTGGAGTGGCGTCCGAGACGGGAAAAAGAAGCGTGGAACTTCGGTCTGCATCAAAGCAGTGGCAGGGAGCACTTGGAAGCGGTGTGCCCAGGAAAGGGAGGAGTCGAAGGAGAGGGGGCAGGCCTATGTTCAACTCTGGATGCAAACGGCCTGATAAACAAGAAAAAGAAGACCTAAAAAATAATTTACGTGGTAAAGTGGTAAGCCGTTGGGAATTTGTGCCAGTGCCAGAGTTCGAGTACCGTCATATTTAAAAAAAATCGTAAATTTCTCATTCGAATACTGTTTTTCTGTACGCACTGGATATTTGAAAAAATATACATTTGCCCTTTTTATAATCAGAAAAATAAATACTTTATGCTACCTGCTTTTGACAGATTAGTGATAAGTGGTTCGCGAGTTCGAATATCGCATCGACCGAAGTACCTACCTACCTTCTTTTAATAATGTCTGAGAAATAATTAATTATTAATTGTTTTTATCGGATGTAAAAGTTTGAGAACGTGTGTAGTGTAATGGATTTTCAACAGTTTACCAGATTAATATGGTAATAGTGGATTTCCTCTGAAATTTCTAGGTTTGGTTCAAATTGTATTTTGTACAAAAACAACCACCACTTTAACAAACACACATACAAACATACATTCACATCACTTTATTATTCTCGATGAGGAATATTATTTTTATTTTTTATTACACCACTGTTTTAAAGAGCAAGAAAATTGGAAACTCTGTTCTATAGGGCTAGCATTTTACAACTTCACAGTGACAATATACTTTTGAGGACGGCGGGGAGAAATAGTGCAGGTGGCATCAAAATGACAAAAGTGGAAGGAAATGGTAGTGGCCCATCTCCAGCAGTGGAGGGAAGAAGGCTTATAAAGAAGAAGAAGAAATATTTCTTCGTCTGCGATCGATATAATATTATCGATGGATAAGCGACGCCTGGTACAACTTTTATTTTTACACGGTGCGTACATATAAATAAACGAAATGTTTTTTTGTTTGTCGATTTGGAATGGTGGCGACATAACAGTGGATACGATGTTTTTCTCCAATAAATTTCCCGAATCGTAATAATGGACGACAAATGACGACGGGAAATAATATATTAGCAAACTGTTCCTCGACCCAATTTCACGTCCTTCAAAATGTTGCTTCTAACTTATATCAGTACATGTCCTGCTCATGTCTTGTTAAATATCCTTACATAATTCACTGCTCTGTGCTTTCATAACCTGAGAAACTGTACCATAGCTTGGTGCCACCCATCATTTCCACTACAATTATGAGAGAAAATAACTGAGAGATCACCTGATATTATTCTGATTGTTTTTCTTTTCTGTTTAATTATTTTGCATTCAAAAACATGTAACATTAGGCCAAATTGAAATGGTACTGCCTCAGAACAGACTTGTCTAGTGAGGCAGTAAATTTCCAAATAGGAACAATTGTACATACTATGTTTATAATAAGTATTTTTAAAATATATATTTTTTTTTTTATTGTTATATATATGTACATATGTGTAAAGAATGGAAATAAATAATTTCATTTCATTACATATTTCAGTAGTGGAACAAGAAAGCTCTTTACACTTAATCAACCTACCCAAATTTAAACGAGTGGGATGTGGCCAACGCTATACTCCTCACTACCCAGTCACCCCACAAATTACTATTCAAAATTTGTACGAAAATTTTTCAATATTTTCTTGAAATGAGATTGTTAAATTATTTGTGTCTTACATATTGTGATGTATTTTTTTTAGCAATTTGAATTTTCGGTATCTCGTATAGATTGCTGAATACTCTGTTTGGTATTCGATTAACAAAATTACAAAAATACATATTTGAAGAAGTCGCTAAAATCATCATCCATCGAAAAAATCTCGTATTTTAGTATTAAATCACTCGTAAGGTTCCTCGCTATCAACCTAACTTTTTGACAATTCGCAAATGTTAGTTTACTCAAACGCGCGTGCGCTAAGTATCTAGATATTATGTCTCTGCCATAGAATTATAAGGTACAGAATTATAAGGTAATGTACAAATTTCGAATTCAAATGTACCTATGCCAAGTTTTTTTTACATGTGTGTGTGAGGCGGTAGATCGGTTGGTCTACGTTTTATGTAGGTGTGCGTATAGGTAGGTGTACGTATACTAGAAATTCGTCTGTTTCAGCGTAGTTTTTGTTGGCATACATTCATTGCGCTGACTAGGTATCTGTATCATATATAATCTAAGGTCTCTGCATTGCAATTCTCATACAAAAACTTGGTAGCATCCTCCAGTTAGGAAGCCACGTGATCTCCTAACTTAAGTGAGCGACTGTGCAATAAAAACATGGTTAGTATTTAGAATTTAGTATTTAGGTAGGACTCTGCATTCGGACCTATGTGTTCTTCCCCGAACCCACATACTATTTATAACATATATAATGCTGAAAAGCCTCTAAGTTGGTGTTTTTTTACTTCAAAGTTGAAAATGAAATCCGTGATAAATATCTTGTTCTTCTTCTGGATTATAATCCTAGGATTGGTCTGCACCAAACACTCGATCTTTCCACTTAACTCTATCGTCCGCCAGTCTCTTCATATCTTTGTAACTGCTACAGCGCACGTCACCGATTATAAATATAGACCGCCGTATAAATCTCACGCAACTTGGCTTAAAACTTTGTCAATCTGTAAAGAGAAATAAATTCTCTTGAACAAATCGATATTTTGATAAACATTTGCCATAATTCTTTCCACTTTGTGCAAACGATACGATATTTCAGTATCACGCAAACTTTTATAATATTGGATTCATCCACTTAAGAAATTTGCAGACAATATCGAAGATGTTCTGTGTTCTTATTGCATTCACCAATAGTCAATACTAGCACTGGGTACTTGAGAGAGATCTTATAGTCTATTCAATGTATACTCTTGAGAAAAGAGTAGGTACCTAGGTTCATTTTCTTGGCTCCATATTTACAAGAATCCACAGCAAGAGTGTACTTCACTCTTTTTTTAAACTAAAACTATTTTCAATTGGTCCGTATTGAATAATTCAGTGGACTTGAAAATTCTCAAACAAAAGTATAAAATACAAACGAAAAATTCTATTTAAGAGATTCGTGTATGTATGTATTTAAAACCAATATACTATTTTTAACAGATTTTTAATTATCTCAATAGAGACGAAGTTGGAATATTTACTGTAGGAGAACCGGGAAATCAAGGCACCTACAGGGCTTACGACCTGTCATCGGCTGGTTTATGTGATCACTTTATGCGCTTGCACAACGTTCACCAATTAGGCCTTTTTAATGAGATCCCTATCAATTCAATTTTTGAAAGTTCTATATATTGCAATAGGTACTGAAATTCTTTTCGCTTGAAAATAAGGATTTTTACTACAGCCATCTATGTGTGAAATTATGAACAAAATTCTTGTTATTTTTATTTATTTTTGTTGTAACGCCATCTATTGAAAGAATTGGTTTTTTTTGTGAATAATGACAATTCTTATACCTGAGGTGACAATGCTTTTTTCGCATAGAAGTCACCCCTGAATTGCGCCAGTCTTATAAGGTCATTTTTGTCTTATTTACCTACTTGTACCAATGTGTAGGTAAGTAATCGAATATTTTTTTAATTGCATTTGCGCAAACATTGGATTTTATTCAAGGATATTTTTTAACAGATTTTTATTTTCTAAAAATCTGTTAAAAAATATCTATGACTCCCGACAGGGAAAAAAATCCAATGTTTGCGCATATGCAATAATAAAAATATTCGACTAAATACTATTTTTTCTCTCTCTCTCTTCGATGACCCTACAGCCCACAACGAGTCTTATATCCGAATGCAGAGTCCTACCTAAATACTAAATTCTAAATACTAACCATGTTTTCACTGCACAGTCGCTCACTAAATTAAGGAGATCACGAGGCTTCATAACTTAAGGATGCTACTAAGTTTTTGTATGAGAATCGCATTGCAGAGGCTTATCGAAATACTAAGGCTATGTTTCTCGAACAAGTTTTAAAGTAAAAGTATAATTAAAATATAATAGTTAATCTGTAATAGAACGATGTATGACAGGGTCAGAAATGAGGACATAATAAGAAAAGAATATAGGATAAAGAAAGATGTTATTAATAGAATGAATGTGAACCCATTGAGATGGTTTGACCACATGGGGAGAATGAATGAAATGGAACGCCTGACGAAGAAAATATACATTGCGGACAGGAATGGAATGAGAGGTCGGGGCCGCCCAAGGAAGGGATGGCACGTCCATGTGAACGGTATTCTGAAAGGCGGAAATGTTAGAAGCGTGAACAACAGACGAACATGAATTAGACGATGTATGAATGTTGTCGAGGCGATGAATGTATGTCAAGATGGAAGTAAATGGCGTTCGGTTCTCTCTGCCTACCCCAGTAAGGGACATGGCGTGTTGGTATGTACATATGTATGGGTGGATTGTTAAAATACTTTGATTTCATTAAATCGTCCAATACTTTTGGTTGTTACGTTGAAATCTAATGCCGTTAGACGACGAAATATTGAACAATTTTATGAAATCAAAGTATTATATCTATACTATTACTGATACGTTTGTTGAAACAACCCAGCCTTAGTAAACAAACATTTGCGAACTGTCAAAAAGTAAAGTTGATCGCGAGGAACCTTACGAGTGGTTCAATAATAATATAGGTACTAGATTTTTCCGCTGGCCGCTGATAGAAAAGTGAATTTATCTTTAAGATAGTGAGTTAAGTTTGGATTAGAAAGGCCAATATCTTAAAATATTTAACACTTAAACATTTACGGTCATATGTATTAAACTTAAATTTGTCAACAATATATTTTTTTTTTTTTTAAAAAATGAATATGTCCTTGTTAAACAAGTACATATACATCTTCCTACGTTCCCTAAACTAAGCATAAATGCTTGTCCTATAGGTGAACGAGATCGGTCGAGGCAGGATTCGAACTCGCGACCACTGGATTACTAACCCAGCGCGCTAACCGCTCTGCCATCCACCCATCCAATTTATTTGATAATAATTGTTCATTAGCTCCTGTTTTGGTTTCAGATGTATATTATATTAAAGAGGTGTATGGAAGTAAAAGTAGGGCAGTAATAAATTGTTATCTAGCAACATTAGTCATGATAGCTTTTACCGGTTTCGCTGAAAAGGGAAAGGAAGAGGAAGAATGCTGGCATGAGGAAGACGCAGTTGAGACAATAAAATATAAATTTAAGTGAAAATGATACATCTTGCCGTTACACGCTGTCTAACAGACAAAATGTACTTTGTTCTGTTGAAAATATTTTTGAATGTCGTAAATACTTTAAAGCAATATCTATTTTGTTCTATATTTTAATTAATCTATACCCCATGATTCAATTAACTCTTTTCTCTTCTTTTACTTCAAATTGTTTCTATATTTTGTTACCTAGCGTTTCATAATTTGACTTATATCCGTTGGAAGTTCATTGAAAAAATGTTCTGCCATGTATGTGTACATGAATTTTATTATAATAAAGACATCACACATTAGGTTAGTACATATGTACATACAATTATTAAAATATGACAAATATAAATACGAATACATAAAACTATGTGTAGTTTGTCAATCGATAATCCATCGTATGTAGATAATGAAAAAAATAGTTAAAAAAATAAGTGAAGTAAAAAAAATGAAGTAACATAATAAGTTATCGAATATTTTTATTATTGCATATGCGCAAACATTGGATAATAATATTCCAACTTCGTCTCTATTGAGATAATTAAAAATCTGTTAAAAAATATCTTTGACTCCCGACAGGGAAAAAAATCCAATGTTTGCGCATATGCAATAATAAAAATATTCGATTACTTACACATTGGTACAAGTAGGTAAATAAGACAAAAATGACCTTATAAGTCTGGCGCAATTCAGGGGTGACTTCTATGCGAAAAATGCATTGTCACCTCAGATATAAGAATTGTAGCTTTCATTATTTACAAAAAACCAATTCTCTCAATAGATGGCATTCCAACAAAATAAATAAAAATAATAAGATTGTTGTTCATAATTTCACCCATAGATGGCTGCAGTAAAAATTCCTTATTTTCAAGCGAAAAGAATTTCAGTATTACAATATATAGAACTTTCAAAATTGAATTGATAGGGATCTCATTAAAAGGCATAATTGGTGAACGTTGCGCAAGCGCATAAAGTGATCACGTAAACCAGCCGATGACAGGTCGTAAGCCCTGTAGGTGCCTTGATTTCCCGGTTCTCCTACAATAAATATTCCAACTTCGTCTCTATTGAGATAATTAAAAATCTGATAATAAGTTATACTAGTTACACAATTTAGTTATATCATAGTAGTAGTGGATAGTAAAAATATACTCCAAAGTGTATTTTTCATGCTATGATCTATTCTACCCACATAAGTTGGTAGCAGTGACCAGTGAAAGGTTTTTTATTTTTTCTCTTAATCGATCGTACATTAGTTTTTATTTAGAATTTTCGAGTCGAGACTATTGATATCAGAAACAAGCGAAAATCTGATTTGTCTGCAAACAAGTTATATAGAGTGATCACACGAAAATTTAAAATCAGTTTATTACAATTTGAACATTAACGAACAAACAAAGTATATGTAATACGGCAATGAAATGTTTTCAGAGGTTGTATTAAGCCCTTTTCAGGCCATGTTTCCTCTTTCTAGACCAGATCTGGTCCACAGGGCTGAACTAGAATATAAATATTTATTATTCATTTTATTAATTTATTTAATATTGCTTCTCGGGCAACTAACAGGTACTATGTCAAATATTAATTTAACACGCACCCGAATAACAAGTTGCCACATTGTGATTGAAAACACAATTAAAAACTGTGTCTCCACCGGGAATCGAACCCGGAACCTTTGATAAATAACACAATAATCGACAAATTAATTAGATAAATAACATTTATTCATTTAATAATATTTATTTATTATATTTAAAGATTTTCATGTACAGCAAGTGCACGAAAGCGTGTTTATTGCCATAAAGTAATTTCTTCCTACCAACAAAAGCAACGTGAAGTTCTGCAATTTTCACCTATCAAGAGGATGCGCACTGGTTAATACAACCAGATGCCAGACCTTCCTTTTTCATACCTATATTCAATAAGGAAAGATATATTAAAGAAACAGCCGATAAAAAAAATAATTGTTTTTTTTACTTTGCTACCTCTTAGGTCCGAATGCAGAGTTCGACCTAAATATTCAATTCTGAATACAAACCATGTTTTCATTACACAGTCGCTCACTAAAGTTAGGAGATTACGTGGCTTCCTAACTGGAGGATGCTATCAAGTTTTTTTATGAGAATCGCATATCTAGATACTTTGCGCTTGCGCGTTGGAGTAAACTAATATTTGCGAACTGTCAAAAAGTAAAGTTGATAGCGAGGAAACTTACGAGTGGTTTAATACTTAAATACGAGATGTTTTTGATGGATGATGATTTAAGCGACTTCGTCAAATATGTATTTGGTAATTTTTTCAAATCAAACACCAGAGTATTCAGCGATATATACGAGATGCTGAAAATTCGCTGGGATTTCAAAAAAATCACGAGATCGAGCTGTCAGTGTGATCTTTGTTACATGTGTTTGTTTTGTTATGAAAAAAAAAAAATTAAACGTCAGTCTAAACCCATAGAAAACTATCTATCTCTTTTCTTCGTATGCAATCATGTGAATTGCTACGCCATCGACCTTAAGTTTGTCGTAGTATTTAGTTAGTGATGTCTCCGCAACGCAATTGCTAACTTGCTAATACTAAATACTCCAGTGAGGTTAGGAGTTAGTATTAAGGTAGGTACCTAGGACTCTGCATTCGGGTCAAAGACTGTAAAATATCATAGTGCCTTCTCGTCTTAAAATACATATTTGTCAAAATAAATATTACTATTTATTATAAAAATATTATATTCCAGTCTGCCCCTGTTATGTCATCGCAGGGCTGGCTACAATATTTCAGGCGGCAGAAAACAGGGTTGGGGGCCATTAATAAAATATTATTTTGTATATGTACATAATGATATAATATAATATATATAAGTTTTACAAAGCGAAAATTTACCTTTAAGCTGACAACACCATCTATGGGATCAGAAATGAGACAGTTAGGTAAAGCATATATGTAGGTATCTATCGTGTGACGGGGAGGAAAATTGCCATGTAAACAAAAAAAAACATATATATTTGAATAAGCGTTTATCTTGTCTTGAGATATTATTCTTCAACCATTTTGTGTAATTTTTGAAAAAATACTTGAACATATTTTTTTAAAAGAATGAATACTTACGCATATCCTTGTAACAAGGACATGCACATGCTCTATTTTTATCCACATATTTGATCATAATAAATAAATATCGTTATTGACAATAACATCTCAATAGAGACGAAGTTGGGATATTATTATAGAAGAACCAGGAACTCAGGCACCTACAGGACTTACGACCTGTCATCGGCTGGTTTTCGTGATCACTTTATGCGCTTGTGCAACGTTCACCAATTATGCGTTTGTTGAGTTCCCTTATCAATGTAATTTTTGAAAGTTCTACATATTTGAATAATGTATAAACATTTCACCTGAATAATACGAAATTATACTATTGCCATCCATGAGGTAACGAAGAAACCTTTTTTTGTAACGCCATATATTGAGAAATTAGTGTATTTGTAAACAATGAAAGCAACAGTCCTTATAAATGAGGCGACGGTGTCTCGCACAGATATCACCCCTGAACTGCGCCAGAAATATTATTTCATTTTTGGCTTGTTTACCTACATGTACCAATGTGCATGTAAATCGCATATATTTTTTTAATTGCATACTTATACGCAAACATTGGATTTTTTCCCTGTCGGGAGTCAAATGATGTTTTTTTGTTGACAATAACATCTCAATAGAGACGAAGATGGAATATAAATGATGATAAATATATTTATGTCAACCACGTTTAACTAAGGATTAAAAAGTCGATGGGTGTAGTTTAAATTGTTTGAAGCAGGGGCTGTCAACGAAAAGATAGTGGAGTAGTATTCAAATGTATTGGTTATTGTTTCTATTTACGCCGCTGGTCGATTTACTAATGATAATATAACATACATACATACCATCACGCCATATCCCTTACGGGGTAAGCAGAGAGAACCGAGCGACATACTCCTCTATTTTTGCATACATTCCTAGCTTCCTTTACATCCATGCATCGTCTCATACATGCTCGTCGATTATTCAAGCTTCTAATATTAATAAGCTTGACGTATGCAAGTGAAACCTGGACATGGCAGAAGACGCATGAAAGTAGAATAAATGCAGTTGAAATGAGATCGTTAAGAAGGATTTGTAATAGAACGATGTATGACCGGGTAAGAAACGAGGATATAAGGAAAGAATGTAAGATGAAGAAAGATGTCATTACTAGAACTAAAGTGAACACATTGAGATGGTTTGGTCACATGGGGAGAATGAATGTGGAGCGCCTGACGAAGAAAATATACAGAGCGGAAAGGAATGGAATGAGAGGTCGGGGACGCCCAAGAAAGGGATGGCACGACCATGTGAACGAAATTTTGAATGACGGAAATGTTAGAAGTGTGAGTAATAGACGAGCATGTATGAGACGATGCATGAATGTGGACGAAGCGAGGGATGCGTGCCAGGATAGGAAAATGTGGCGTTCGGTTCTCTCTGCCTACCCCTCAAGGGACATGACGTGATGGTATGTATGTATGTATATTTCCTTCTTTCAAAATATCATTCACATGGTCATGCCATCCCTTTCTGGGGCGGCCCCTACTATTCACTCCATCTCTTACACCCATGTATATTTTTTTGGTTCATCATTCATTCTTTCAATATGTCCAAACCACCTCAAGGAATTCACTTTCATTTTATTTATAATACTCTTCTTCATCTTGCATTCCCACCTTATGTCCTCATTTTTTATTCTACTACTAATGATATTAATAACAATTAAGCACTACAAATAATAACACTCAATTATTATTATTATTACCATTATACACTTCCTCAAAAGAATTAGCAGATCAATGCGTAAATTGTAAATTATTTAAAAGAGCAAAATAAAATGCAACAAACGCATCATCAAGCTTTCAATTGGGAATAGTTCACCCATCCAGATACTTAACATATCAAAGGATTAGGCTCTGAGGAGGTCTCTATACTACCTAACAACCCTACTGATTCCCGAATATTAACGTTTTAAAAATTTTTCACGATTCTACATGTATTCATTATTACCGTTTTTTGCATTTTTATTATTAAGTTTTTCGATAAATCTAAAATATCTAAATTACGGATTAACGATTTTGGAATAATGCCAGTGACTGAAATAATGAACGGTAATATTATTATTTTACGAGAATACTTTTGATCTCGTTACCTATTGCTGTGTATTTTCTAATTTTTTCATTAAATTTATTAATTAATTTTTCTATTTTTTTCTAAATTTTTCTAATTTTTCAATATTTTTAATTTTTTAATTATTTTTTGTTTTTTATAAACTTTTTACTTACTTACTTCCGATGGCCATACAACTCCGGTAGAGCTTTAGCCTCCTGAACAATAGCTTTCCAAGCCTTCCTATCAGCTGCAGTGGACTTCCAGTAATCACAAGCATTCAGCACGTTCAGATCTCGGGTAACATTGTCCATCAATCTCTGCCTTGGTCTTCCCAGGGGTCTCTTGCCCACAGGGTTATTTTGCAGGATACGTTTTGTGGCTCTTTCTTCCCCTGAACTGACAACATATCCAATCCAAGCTAATCTTCTGGACCTGATTTCACAGGTGATTAAAGGTTGTCCTATCAATGCACGAATTTCCTCATTGCTTCGTGGTCTCCAGGTACCTGCCGCAATTCCTGGTCTTGGGCCTAATATTTTACGTAAATAAATTTTGAGTACCTCCCTAATAATATAAATAAATTATCTTGAACAAATCGACAGTTTTCTGTTATACAATGACAAGTGACATTCAGGTTCGTATATATGACCGGGCAAGAAATGAAGACATAAGGAAAGAATGTAAGATGAAGAAATATGTCAAAAAATTGTTCTACAAAAGTATTGACATGTAAAAATAACGATTGTCTATGTATAACAAATAAAAATGAAATTAAATATTTAGGAGTAATAATTGACAGTAACCTTAAATGGAAAACTCAAATAAATAATACTATAAACAGATTTAGAAAGCTTATTTACATATTTATCAACCTTAGAAACATTCTCAATTTAAAATTACTTAAAAATGTGTATTTCGCTTTCGCCCATTCAATAATGCAATATGGCATTGTTGCATGGGGGGGGGGCGTATAAAACATCCATTTTGCCTCTAGAAATTACGCAAAGGTTGATAATAAAAATTATAAATAAAAAACCATCTGACTACCCAACTTTGCAACTATTTCGTGATTTTCAAGTGCCATCTTTTAAAAATATCTATAAAAAAAAATGTGCTATTTCAAATACATAAGGACATTGGAAGGTCGCACCATGCCTTTGTACGTGTGGCGAGTGATAGACATAATATAGTGGGTCAACTGTGTACCCCATTAACACATACATACACAACACACCACTACTACACGTACAATGGGGTGGTGTGGTTCAACCAACTTGAAACAGATTTGAGACTGGCAATTGAACATAATGATTTAAAAAAAAAATAAAGAATAAATCAAACTTATTATTTGACTGATATGTAAATTATATTAACTTCTTTTTGTATAGATAATAATTATGTATGTATGTATAATATTTTGTGTATTCTGTATTAAATTGTCTCCTTTACACACGAGTGCTTGCTTGTAAAGGGTAAATATGTTTTGTCTTACTGTGAATCTTTTCTATATAGTTTGTTTGTTTTATATTTTGTATATGTTATTGTAAACTTAATAAAATAAAAAAAAATGTCATTACTAGAATGAAAGTGAACATATTGGGATGGTTTGGCCACATGGGGAGAATGAATGAGGAGCGCCTGACGAAGAAAATATATGTACAGAGCGGAAAGGAATGGAATGAGAGGTCGGGGAAACCCAAGAAAGGTATGGCACGACCATGTGAACGATATTCTGAAAGAAATGTTAGAAGTGTGAACAATAGACGAACATGTATGAGACGATGCATGAATGTGGACGCGGCGAGGGACGCGTGCCAGGATAGAAAAATGTGTCGTTCGGTTCTCTCCTCCTACCCCGCAAGGGACATGGCGTGATTTGTATGTATGTATGTACATACATTCAGGTTCTTATAATATCCGTAATAGTTTGATTTTCTCAAAAATACCATAAAATCATACCATACTTTAAACTCTTCAAATTTATTAGTCATGCTAACATACCAATTTTCTCTTATTTCCAGTGAAACCAACTGCAATAAGAGTCCTGGACGCGTCAGGGGCTGCAGTCACCAACGGAACGACCATGGGTCCTCTCACAGAAGGAAGCCAAGTCCGGTTGGAGTGCATCGTCAACGGGGGGAGACCGACTGCGAAGCTCACATGGACACTCAGGGGAAAAGAGATCCAAGGTTTGTTGTAACATTTCATTTCCCTGATGGATTGAAGGAATCGATGTTTCATATCGATTTTAATTTCCCTCGAATTTTTAAAGCAACTCGCTTATGCGAGTCACACTATTATTGTTTCCAAGGCTGAACTACTGACAGCGGAATAATAGTACGATGTGTATTACTTAGTCCCCTTAATTTTTGGTTAGGTTTGGTTAGTATTTATAATAGCGACTCGCGTGAGCGAGTTGCTTTATAAATTGATTGGAAATCGGTATCAGAACAAATGTTGTCAACACCTTTTTCATTTGAGGTTAGGAATAATTTGATTAGATCACATTTTTTAAATGTATTAAATTTCTCAACATATTATTTGTGTAATTGTGTGACACTTACTGTGGTATATTTCGTTGAGAGATGAATGTTGTTTTGTTGTACTTACCTATTATTTTTTGATATTATATTTTTAATCTCTTTCTTATATTGATGTTTTTTTTATGTTTAAGAGAAATAAAGAATTAATTTATTTATAATTAACGCCGTGTATAATCACATTGCAGTCATGGCCGTAGCCATGGGGGGATTGAAATGAAAAAAAAAGAAGAAATTTCTTTAGTAAGTAACAATGAGACTGCACTTACATACGGTGTACCCATTTCACTCTGTTGTTACGGTGCACCCATTTCAAAATTTCGTATGAAAAAAATTCATTCATTCATTCATTCATACCATCACGGCATATCCCACAATGTGGGGTAACCAGCGAAAGGTGTGCGGGTGTGCATTGCCTTATTAAAGGGAGCACAACATATACGTGTATACCCACACACCAGTCTCGTCTCACCTAAAAAGGCACTACATTCAGAATGGGTGGTGAACCTCATTGCTGAACTATGTCAGATGTTATTGTTGCCTGTTGTATTTTCGATTACCCGGCTCTTACGGGACACTCCAAAACAGTAATAGAAAAGAGTGGAAGCACTTTTCTAAGCCGGTGCCTCACAGCTAAAAGAAATAATTATTGAAATACCTATATTTAATAATTCAGCATTTTAATCACATTTTTAGCGTGACACTGCGTCAGGTATACTGGTACATGCTCGCACATACATTAGATTTTTAGCTGTTCTTTTTTTTTCCACGACGCGTGAGACAAACACACAGACTAATAGTTCTTATTTTTTTTACTTTTTTTACTTGTTTTTTTTTTTGATAAACCCCCCCAGGAATTATTTTCTGGCTACGGCCTTGATCACAGTATCTAGATATTTACTACATACATAATATACGTCTGGTTACCTAGCTAACAACACAACAGAGGCCCGCCCATACCATTCGCGGCTATTTATACCGTACATCGTACATCCATCTCTCTCATAATCTGTTGTCTCATTCACACATTCCAATATTACACTTACTACTTACATATATACTACTTATTATTTTCGTGTTGAAAATTTTCGTGTTCAATATCATCTTTGACTTCATCCGATCTTGTTAAAAATGGGCTGTGTTGTATTCTTAGGGGCTGTTTCACCAGGTCCCGAATATCTCTCGATTATGCCTATTCAGCGGTTATGTCTCAAGTAAAGAAAAATTGCGTTTCACCACTCCCGAATAGCGCTACTCGTCAGATAAAGTGACAAATAACTTATAGGGGACTTTACCTACCCAGTAAAGTTATTCGGAACTTTATTTGTCACTTTGACAGTTGCATTTCATTGACGGTATCACGTGTTTCATTGTTATTTTCTTTTAAATATGATTTTATTCGAGGCAATAGACGATGTTTTTGATGCGGAAATGTTTCCTACACAAATAGATAAAATATTATTTAACAGATTTTTAATTATCTCAATAGAGACGAAGTTGGAATATTTATTGTAGGAGAACCGGGAAATCAAGGCACCTACAGGGCTTACGACCTGTCATCGGCTGGTTTACGTGATCACTTTATGCGCTTGCGCAAAGTTCACCAATTATGCCTTTTAATGAGATCCCTATCAATTCAATTTTGAAAGTTCTATATATTGTAATACTGAAATTCTTTTCGCTTGAAAATAAGGAATTTTTACTACAGCCATCTATGGGTGAAATTATGAACAACAATCTTATTATTTTTATTTATTTAGTTGGAACTCCATCTATTGAGAGAATTGGTTTTTTGTAAATAATGAAAGCTACAATTCTTATATCTGAGGTGACAATGCATTTTTCGCATAGAAGTCACCCCTGAATTGCGCCAGACTTATAAGGTCATTTTTGTCTTATTTACCTACTTGTACCAATGTGTAAGTAATCGAATATTTTTATTATTGCATATGCGCAAACATTGGATTTTTTTCCCAGCCGATGACAGGTCGTAAGCCCTGTAGGTGCCTTGATTTCCCGGTTCTCCTACAATAAATATTCCAACTTCGTCTCTATTGAGATAATTAAAAATCTGTTAAAAAATATCTTTGACTCCCGACAGGGAAAAAAATCCAATGTTTGCGCATATGCAATAATAAAAATATTCGATAAAATTTTAAGCCATGAAAAGACTACTTCGTCAAATTCGATGAAGTTGATTTTAAAAGAAAATTTCGCTTATCAAAGCTTACAGTATCAATGATATATGACTTGATAAAATATCGAATTAGGACAAATACAATGAAGTACCTAAATACATACTTTGATATGTAAAACATTACTTTATTATATGCATTTGTTATTTAAATAATGTCATTCAAATGTAAAATTAAGTATTAATTTAAATACATAGAATATTGTTTATTGTTATTTAAATTCAAAAGAATCGATCTTAACGTACCTAAAACTTAAACGTCAAAATGAAACGCATTTGGCGTTTGTCCATAGAAGAATTTGAAAACTAGTACATTTCTATGTATTTGTCTATAAAAATGCGACGTTGCCATCGTTATTCGTCAATTTACTATTCGGAACTTATCCAACGATGGTGAAACGCAAAATTTATTTAAAACATTTTAACTGGCGAATAACACTACTTGCCGAATAGTTATTTGTAGATATTTTCAACAGTTTAAACATAATATTTGATATAGGTAATATTCATTCCTCCAAAAACAAATCCAATTATAATTCTCAAGCTAGATATTATAGAGCATTTATGTAACCATCTTTCTGAACAATAATAATATGTTAAATAATAGATTATTATCTTCGTTCCAACAATAAAATAAACTTTGATAGATATTTATTTGTTCTAAGTTATTACGTAAGAGAGAGAGAGAGTGAGAGAGTTTTGTGTTGTTACTAAGCAAACTATTCCAATATTCCTCTACAGTAATGTAAAGTTACTTTAACACCAACATACCCATCAAATTGTTGATAGTTTGGAATCAATTGAAGCGACAAAATCAATGCCGGATAGGATCTTATTGTTTTCTGTAAAACCGAATCTTTTCGGAAAAGTTTTCAAATGGATTCGGTTGCCATTTTGTTTCTCTTATCAATATTATTATTCTTAAGTTTTCTTTCTGTTCCGAGAACAAAGGACTGTCTATATTTTAAATTCCAAAGATAAAAAGGTTAAATAAAAAAAAACTACTGAATCGTAACAAAAATACAAAAAACACATATCTGAATGGATAAATAACACCGGTTAAGATCATACCAATAACTTTTTTTTTTTCAATGCATTGCATCCTATTGGATGATTTGTGCCAAAAAATCGACAAATTAACAATTTAACATAAACAAATAAACTCAGACATTATACTGAAATAAAAATATAAATATTTTAACAAATACATAAGAATTAAATAAACACAAACAAATAAACTCAGACATGGAACTAAAATAAAGATATAAAATTTATAAATACATAAGAATGAAATATGCAAATTGACACAAACAAATAAACTTAGACATTGAACTAAAATAAAAATATATAAAATTACAAATACATAAGAATTAAATAAAAAAAATAATACAGACAAACAAACTCAGACATGGCACAATATCATAATTACACCCAATCAAATATAATTAACTTTCACATTTTTTTCTCAATAAAAATGTTATTTACGAAATAATTTTGAATATTTTTTTAATTGGTATACCCACAGACAGGCTATGCCTTATGGGATTTTTATATTCACGGTTGATTTATTATAATTGATATGATGTTTATGTATATTGTATGTTAACCGTGTACCAAATCTTAAATAAATAAATAAAATGTACCTACCTATAATTTAATTCAAAATATTTACACATAATGTACTATTTATGTCACACAACTGTTCAAATGAACACCTCGGCACAGGTTCATCGTACCCTAGCAATTACACACTTATCAATAACACACATATGTATATTTACAAATATGTGTACTCATAATATACTATGTATGTGAATAGAATTGTAACTTCTTCTTCTTTTTATTATTTATAAATTAATAAATAATTGGGCAGTTTCATATTTCATACCATAAAGTTTAAAATAGTTTATACCATAAAGGTCTCAAAATGTATAATAGTTTACCACCAAATATAAAAGAAATCACAAGTACATATTATCACCTTTCGTAGGCTAGGTGCTGAATGCATATTTAAAAACTATCAATGTCCATTATTCAATATAATTGCTGTCCTTTTAATACAATATTTGTATATTCATTCCTTCACTTCAATTTTATTGCACTCCTGCATACATATTTTCGCCCAATTATTGAATATGGCAGTCACCTCTGGAGTGGCGCCCCCCAATACCTACTGAATACCCTCGACGCTGTCCAAAGGCGTGCTATACGTCTGATTGATGATCCATCACTGACTGATGGATTGCAATCACTAGAACACAGACACAGAGTCGGTATTTTAAGTTTATTCTATAGATACTACCACGGGAACTGCTCAGAAGAACTTGCATCTTTGGTCCCTCCTCCACCCACTCGCAACAGAGTCACTCGCTTCACTCAATCGCAGCATCCATTCACAGTGGACCTTCAACATATACGAAAAAGTCGCTTCTCGAACTCCTTTATTAACACAGCAGCCCGACTGTGGAACGATCTTCCGAATTCTGTGTTTCCATCATCGTACAACCCGGGTCTTTTTAAAATCCGAATTAATAAACTCTTTTCTAGATTGCAAACCCCTCCCAACGCTACGTAGTGCGCTTCTCCGGAAGAGTAAAATGGACCCAAATCCTAATAGCTGGCGTCCCCTACGTAGACATGTTAAAAAAAAAAAAAAAACCTTAATGTCTTTCGGGTATTTAATTTTTCTTAGAATTGCCCCCTTCCATATCTATTGTTGTTATCCTCTTTGTGAATCTATATATAGATGGTCTTCATCATTATTGTTCACCATTCTGACGATGCTCATCATAGAGCGATACCGGTGAATGGGAGTCGCGTTTGCGAAAAATTTAAGTAGAACGTAAAAATAAATATAATTTTTTTTTTCATAGTTTTAATTAATTATGGAGTTCTACCACGAAGTGACAGTGCCTAATATTGGAAAAATTAAATATAAATTTTTTTTTCATAGTTTTAATTTAAACTATCAATGCTTTCCATGCTCTCAATTAAAGTATTTGTTTCAAAAAGTTAAATTTTTATGAACCGAATATTTTTTTAATATCTCAATAGAGATGAAGATGCAATACTAAGGAAGAATCGGGATATCAAGCACCTAAAGAGCTTACGACCTATCATCGGCTGGTTTATGCGCTTGCGCGACAATCACCAATATTCACCTTTAAAAAGGCACTGTAAAATATTAACAATTTTTACCAAAAACGAGTGGGTTGTGGCCAACACTAAACTCTCCACACTATTGTAAGTAAGAAATGTTGACAATCTCTAAATGCATTTTTATGAAGTACATTTCTATTAGATTCTTAAACAAATATAAGATTCCCAGAGGACAAAAGTTTTCACAATACCTACACCATACACACAAAAACATTGTCACGAAACTCATAATATGTATTTTCTACATGATACCTGTTGAGAAACTTTAAGTAAAATTGCAAGATGAGCATGTATTTACATGTGTTTTAGTAATTTTGTTTTTATATTACGCATATTGTAATGTATGATGATGAAAGAACTATTTTAGCAAATATTAAACATTCATTGTTATATTTTGTCATTTGTAAATTGCTGTATGTTTACCCTTAAATTAACCAAATAATATTTAGATCGGTGTCGAAATTTTCAGCAAGCGATGATAGGCTGATTGAATAAAAAAATTGTCTAGTTATATTGTAGCAAACAAGCTGTCATCCCGTAGGGCTTCATATCGGGGTGGGGTTGAATTCCAGCTCTCCTTATTTACTCAAAACTGCGGGAACAAAGATTCTCGAGACGGAGAGAGGCGACGATTGAAAATCTGACGTTGGATAGAGGTTTAGCTCTATTGGAAGAAATAAGGAAGTTTGTGATTTAGAAATGGCGTTGAAGATAAACAGATGGTGAGAAAATAGAAAAGAAAATACACAAGATAAGTAGGGGGTACGAAAACAATAAGAAAAGGGATATTTGCATCAAAAAATATACCGAGTTTTGTCTACGTTAGTTTTTTCTTTTGAATTTAAAATCCTTTTAGTTCAAACGTGAAGCCATCAAGCATGCGATTCAAAAAGCCAACTATGAATATGTATGAGACTGTATACATATTTTTATGACAAATGCTCTTTGTAAAGAAATAATTAAATTAGAACGTGAATCGCATATTTTTTAATAGAAAAGTATGCGATTCAGAAGGTTTTACAATACCGCAATCAAAAAATATGCGATTTAGAAGGTTTTACAATACCGCAATCAAAAAATATGCGATTCAGAAGGTTTTACAATACCGCAATTAAAAAATATGCGATTCAGATGGTTTTACAATACGGCAATTAAAAAATATGCGATTCAGATGGTTTTACAAAGCCAAGTCTTGGTCTCACAGCGAAACATAGAGTCTAATCAAAATTAAGACTGCCATTATTTCACTCATCACTTTGTATTGCCATAATATTTTATTTAACTTGTTGGGCAGTAGTAATTTAAAAAAAAAAATGGAGCGAAAGATGAACAATTTTTAATAAAAAATATAAATTTTGAAAAAAATTTCAAAACCCACAAAAAGTCGTTGATGTATAGACCAGTTTCTAGAGTTTATTTTCAAACGCTTCGTTCAATTAAACAATTGTTGATTTTAAACATTTCGTGTCTTGTTTTAATTTAATAATTGAATCGTTAAGCATTTTATTATGCTTTTTGAGAAAGAAAACAAAAACGGTATACTATCATTAAAATTATCTTTTTATGTATTTTCTTTTATCTTTTGTTTATTAAAAAAATAGTGAATTTCAGACGAAGGAGAGGCAACTCTCCGAAACTGGTCGAGTCATTGACGGAGTTATGTGTAATACAAAGTTTTTAAAAATAAACAATTTTTTGGTGTTAATATGGCACGCAAAGAAAGTTTTCGTAATAGGTAATTACCAAAATAAACTTTTTTTATGACAAATGAACACCTGAGTAATGAGTGAACTACATAACATTAAAACGAATAATATATCGAACCAGTTTTAAAAAACAACAAAAGATTTTTTTAAATGTTTAAGAGTTGCAATGCTTTTCCCTTAATCCGATCGAGGTGGGCGGGCGGTTCACAGGAAAAACAAGTGTACTCCGCGAAAATATTCAAAACAACAATAAAAATAATACAGTTGTACGTATTTGTCTGATAACTCCCGCAAGGACTGCGGAAACTTTTAACATAACAAATGATTACTTCTTCTTACTCTCTCTCCTGAGAGAAATAGGGGCGTAAATAAATTCAGGTAATAAAGCGTAAGGGGGTGAAAGTTGATAAGTATGTTTGAATAAGCCAGTTATTTTTTCCATTTGGAATGTTATGGAAATTCTTTTCAAACGATTTTCAGAGCATACATAAAAGGAACTAAGTTGAACTTTGTAGATTCAAAAACCTCTACTTACATCCACGACGATTGTGGGCTGAAACGACGTATAATAGAAAAATAAATGAAGTTTGTGATATAACAAAGACTATACCTGTCAGAGTGTTTTTCACCCGACAATTTTACCGAGCGTTTGGTGCGTACACTCGACGTTCAATCTGAATGCCACAGAGTGTCTTTCGAACGTCTGTTTCCGTTAATAATTATGAACGGCTTAGAGCGTCACTAAGAGCACTCGGCGTTTATTGTAAACGTAGCTCAGAATAACAATAATGTAATAGTGTAACAATAGTACAATTTACTATATAACTTAGACAATTTAGAATATTATGTCGGCAGTGGCAAAATGCTCCGAGAGTAACTAAATACTAACTCGTAACATCATTGGAGTATTTAGTATTCTGAAGTTAGCAATGGCGTTACAGAGACCTTACTAACTAAATACTACGCCAAAGTTAATGTCGATGGCGTAGCGCTTCACATTATTGCATATGAAGAAAAGAGATAGATAATTTTCTATGGGTTTAGACTGACGTTAAAAATCGTTTTTGTCATAACAATAGAAATAAACGAAACCGAAATAACACTGACAGCTCGATGTCACGATTTTTCAGAAATTCCAGCGAATTTTCAGCTTCTCGTATAGATCGCTGAATAATCTGTTTGGTATTTGATTTGACAAAATAACCAAATACATATTTGACGAAGTCTCAAAAATCATCATCCATCGAAAACATCTCGTATTTATTATTAAACCACTCGTAATGTTCCTCGCGGTCAACCTTTAAAAATGTTAGTTTTCGCCACTGCGCATGCGCTAAGTATTTAGATAATATGTTTCTACAATGCAATTCTCATACAAAAACTTGGTAGCATCCTCCGGTTAGGAAGCCACGTGATCTCCTTATTTAAGTGAGCAACTGTGCAATAAAAACATGGTTAGTATTTTTTTTATTTTTTCAAAATTGTATTGTATTGTATATATTTTATTTAGATGTAAAAAAAATACAATTTCTTACATCTAGTATAAACGAAAATAAAAACAAACAATAAAAATAAACAAATCAACATCGGATGACTAAATGAACACACAAAAAAGACACGTATCTATCAACAACAATAAAACACAAAGTAAAAAAAGGAAAACACACTACCACAATAGAAGACATCAAAGAACATGAAAAAAAAATAATAATATAGTATCAAAACAAGCAAAACAGATATTATAGTCTTAGAACATAATATATAAACAATAGAAACACACGATTTTTAAAAAAAACTTTTGTTTTATGTATTCAGCACCTAAGCGACGAAAAGCGGCAAGACTAGACGCTTCCTTTACACATTCAGGCAAATCATTATAAAGTTGTAAGCCTTTGTAGTACACACTATTTTGTGTACCTGCCAGGTTTGTCTGCGGCAGTCTAAAGTCCCGCCTACTTCTCGTCGGGTATGCGTGAACTTCAAAATTGTACATAATATTTTTTTGTAAATAAGGTGGTAAAAGTCTATTTTTTAATTTGTAAATAAAAATTAGCACAATTGAAGCTTACAATGTACAAAGAATAGTATTTATGTATAAAAATATTAAATATAACAATTATCATCTCCATACATCAATTATTAGCTTACAATACTATCATATAATATTACAAATTTAGAATTTAGTATTTAGGTCGGACTATGCATTCGGACTTTTAAGTATAAAATCATTATGAGCGAACTGCGCTTTGTATGTGTATATTTTTAAATTTTGTAGGTAGGGGTTTTTGAAACACTTTAGTAACCTTTTTCCTCTGTCTATTTCTCTCTCTCTTTCATCCGTGGGAGCTTATTCGTTATTCGGTCCATAAAGTGTTAAAACTTTAAGTGGCTTACGCCACTCCCTTCCGATCCTCACGCCACCACTTTGGGCGCACACACACACACACACACACATACACACACACACCCACACACACACATACACACACACGGTTTAAAGTGTTGTGATTCAAAAGAAAACCAATTTCACAATTCGTTTTACCCTTTCATGGTGGGCTGGGGTGTAAGGAATGAAAGCCATAGACAGATTTTCTCCCATTTATAGATCTGTCTGTGCGGATGAAAGAGAATATTGAATGGGATGAAAATAAATACAGAGGGACGATTTGGCCACGGTGAACGAACGAACTCGCATCGTCGAATACAATCATTTATTACACAAAATAAATATTAATATTATTATTATTTATTTATTTATTTAGAGGACAACATAGAGCATATAATATATTATATATTTTTTTTATTAGTAAAATAATAAAACATAAGGTACCTATTACAAAAAGAAAATAATGATTCTGAGTCACGCCAAGTCTAATTTCTAGACTTGTCGGCGTGTTCTCAAGACAATATCTATGTATAGGTACTTAATTACAACATTACAATAAAAAGAGACATACAAATGTCACACACAGATGATCTTCCAAACACACACTCTTTCCTATGTTACAAAAGTTATCTATTTAAAATAATAAAAATAAATTAAATGAGAAAAAATTAAAATCGTTTGTGATCTGTTAATTATATATACACACCTCAATAGACATTCCTTGACAAGCCTTTTTACATTATTTCTTTATTTCTTTCTTTATTTCGTTATTTCTTTCTTTATTTTACTTCTCGGGCAACTAACAGGTACTATGTCAAATATTGATTTAACACGCACCCAATAACAAGTTGCCACATTCTGGTGACTTACGATATTAATCGTCTCACAGATCCAGACTGAAAACACAATTAAAAACTGTGTCTCCACCGGGAATCGAACCCGGGACCTTTGGATCAGCAGTCAGATACCTAACCAACTGAGCCATGAAGGCCGACATTATTTTTGCTTTTGCATTTCTTAATAGATGACGGCATCATATTAAGCAATTTAGTTACATTCTATTCTAACGTTCTCTAACCGTATTTATTATTATATTTTGGAACTACACATCCGTCGATAAATTTAAATCTAGTGTAATGCGTGTGTTGCGGTCTGTCTTTATATTCGTCCTTTAAAAACTGGTCAAGGATTGTTATTTCCCAAAACAAGCCTTTGGCGGATGATTTGATTATTTGATAAAGCCAATATTACAGGTTGTCGCTGAAGTTAGTGTAGTATATTAAGATACATTAGGAATGGTTACATTATATTATGTTGAGATATTGTGTGAATGATTTGTGAAATTGTATATATATAAATGTGTTCAGTATATTAAGTGTTGAGTAAGATTATGAGGATGAAATTTTAAGTTTGATATATTTGTTTAAATGTGGGGGCGCTAAGTAAGAATATGTCGATCTCTTGGAAATGCCTATTATATGTATTACAGATTCTGTACATTGTTGCATGTTGAGCATAGTTGGTGTGTTGAGTGGTTAGGCATAAAAGAGGAGTGTGTCTAGTTCTACGGGTAGGGATGTTGGAATTATTATCATTTGAATCTTTTTGTACATATAATAAGTACACTGGCGGGCTTATTGCCTAATGGAAATTTCTTCCAACCAACCAGAGTTAATGTTAAATATACAAAACAGTGTGTACTATGGCAATGAGTTAATCACATTACAAAAATAAACAAAGATAGCAGAAGAAAAGTAAAAAAAGCAAAGAAGATAGCATATAATTACAATTCATAACAATGATAGGAAAACTTAAGGATAAGGAAAGGAAGAGGGGAGGAAGATTTAATCAGGTATTAGGTATTTATTACCAGTCTTATTCATAATATTTTCAACTATGGTAAAAACATTATAAACCTAAAACACAGTATAAGCACTTACATATATTCTTAATTAGATTTAACTTTTTGATCGTCAGTTTTTGATGGAATTCCATTTCGATTTATTAATATTTAATAAAAATATTTTTATTTATTTAATAAATAAAAATAAAAAACTTGTTTAAAATCAATTCCACTATTTATTAAGACTACAAACCGCTTTCGGGCTAAGCACATTTTCAAGAAGTAAATATACATAAGTTTGACCGAATATTTATATAAAGACAAGTTAAAACCCAAGTCTGTCTAATTTCTGCGAAGAAAAACCCCAATGAATTGCAAGTGTCTTTCAACGGAAGCACCCTACCTAACAGCAGCTCTATTGACCTGCTTGGAGTATCTTTAACGAACCAGTTACACTACAAGGGCTCCATCGAAGCTAAGGTGAAACTCGCCTCCAAAAATTGAGCGTACTATATAGAGCGCGTAGATATTTTACTAAGACCCAGATCTGTATACTCTACAAAGCGCAAATACGTCCAATTATTGAATACGGCAGTCACCTCTGGAGTGGCGCCCCCCAATACCTACTGAATACCCTCGACACTGTCCAAAGGCCTGCTATACGTCTGATTGATGATCCATCACTGACTGATGGATTGCAATCACTAGAACACAGACGCAGAGTCGGTATTTTAAGTTTATTCTATAGATACTACCACGGGAATTGCTCAGAAGAACTTGCGTATTTGGTCCCTCCTCTACCCACTCGCAACAGAGTCACTCGCTTCACTCAATCGCAGCACCCATTCACAGTGGACCTTCAACATATACGAACAAGTCGCTTCTTGAACTCCTTTATTAATACAGCAGCCCGACTGTGGAACGATCTTCCGAATTTTGTGTTTCCGCCTTCGTACAACCCGGGTCTTTTTAGAATCCGAATTAATAAACTCTTTTCTAGATTGCAACCCCCTCCCAACGCTACGTAGTGCGCTTCTTCGGAAGAGTAAAATGGACCCAAATCCTAATAGCTGGCGTCCCCTACGTGGACATGTTAAAAAAAAAAGTTAGATTTTTTCATGAATAGCAAACAAGTGAATCTGGAGCCAGGTTATAATTAAAACAATAAGTTAAATACTATGTGAACTAGAAACAATTATATAAAACAAATGCACGTCTAAAAAGTGAAAAGGTTATATACTTAAAACAAAATCTTCAAAATAAATAATATTCTTAACTATGCATAATAACATTTACATAGCAATATTACAATAGCGTTGCTATGTGATGTTGCTATGTAGTTGGCTGAAGCAGATTGGTAGAGAAGGATCTGCCTCGGTTCTCTTAGATTTTTTGAGATAGAGGTTTTAGAGTTTTTCTTCCTGGTTGTCGGTGTCCCAAGTGAATGGAATATTTGAAGAAACAACAAATCTTATGATCTCAGAGTAGCCATAGCAAATTTAAATTAGTACTACCTCAGAACTTTATGTATGTCTAGTGAGGCAGTAAAAATTCTAAATATGTGGAAAAAAATTGTAATTATAAGAATATATTATAAGAAGAGTTATGGCAGGAAACAGAGTGAATGGAGCACTTAGACCAGTTATGAATGATCGCAACATATCAAGAGACGCTAAAGTTGCCATTCATAACGCAATCGTAGTGCCAACCCTGACGTATGCAAGTGAGACCTGAACATGGCAGAAGTCGCACGAAAGCAGAATAAATGCAGTTGAAATGAGATCGCTTAGAAGAATTTGTAACAGAACGATGTATGATAGAGTTCGGAATGAAGATACAAGGAAAGAATGTAAGATAAAGAAAGATGTAATTAACAGAATGAAAGTTAACACATTGAGATGGTTTGGCCACTTGGGGAGAATGAACGAAGAACGCCTGACGAAGAAAATATACAAAGCTGACAGGAACGGAATAAGAGGTCGCGGGCGCCCAAGAAAAGGATGGCACGACCATGTAAACGATATTTTGAAAGATGGAAATGTAAGAAGCATGAACAACAGACGAACATGTATAAGACGATGTATGAATGTTGATGAGGCGATGAATGTGTGTCAAGATAGAAAAATGTGGCGTTCGGTTCTCTCTGCCTACCCCGTGAGGGACATGGCGTGATGGTATGTATGTATGTATGTATAAGAATATATAATCTGAGTAATTAATTTTTCTTCTTTATAATATTAAATTTAAATTTTGTATGTAAAATATATGTAGGTATGTTTATACCTATAGCATGGCACCCCCTGCTCAAAGACTGGAATAAAATTATTATTATTATAAGTCTTTTTACTCTCCACACTATGGAATAGGGGAGAGTCATGATTTCGCAAAATTTAAGCGTATTTTTTTTACATCAATTTCTCAATGGGTATCATGTAGAGAATGCACACTATGAGTTTCGTCGTGATGTGTTTGTGTGTATGGCGTATACGCTGTATGCCGTACGCCGTACGCCGTACGCCGTAGCATTTATCTTTTTTGTGTCCTCTCTACAGCCCAAACTATAAGTCTGATCGACTTCATATTAACATCATATGTGTAAAGTGCAAAGACCTAGAGCTGATTAGTTTTCCATAGACAACTTTTGCTTTCTTCTCTATGAATTCATCATTTACGTTGTTTTTTTTTTGTGTCCTCTCTGCAGCCCAAACTATAAGTCCGATTGACTTCATATTGATATCACATGTGTTAAGTCCATAAACTTAGAGCTGATTAGTTTTCCATAGACAACGGTTCATTTTTTCCCAATGTTTCTTTATGATTTCATCTATTAAAACTGAAAAAATGCTCTCACGACCTGGAAATTAGAGATATTTTAATTTGGTTTCAACTATTTATACAACACCAAGAATCTTCATAAAATTGTATTCAAAGTTGGTCAATGTTAAAAGAAAAATATTCAACGGTTTCAAAAATTATATTTTATTTAATGGATATTTGTATGAAACTTATATGTAACAAGAGAATTTTTTTATATTTGGCAATGATCAGTTCATTGATTTCATATTGATAGAAGAATATTAATAGCTTGAACTTAGAACTGATTAGCTTTTCATAGATATCATATAATTTCTTCATATGATATCACGTGTAAACATTGTCAAAATGCTCTAACGCTCTTTGAAACAAAATTTATCTGCTTTTTTTAAAATATTTCATACAACATAAGCAGTCTTCACTATACTGCATTAATAGTTTGTCTATCTTAACATAAAAATATACTATCGGAAGAAAATTTATATTCCTGGTAGTAACATTTAGTATGAATAAAAATGTAATTAGATAAATTTCTATGTATGGAAACGTTTAGTAATTTGATTTCATGTTATAATGTAAAGAGCTTGAACATAGAACTGATTAGCTTTCCATAAATAACAAAAAAAATCTTCATATGATATCACCTGTCAAAATTTGGAAAATGCTCTCGCGTTCTTTAGAACAAAATTTATCTGCTTTTTTTAAAATATTTCATACAACATAAGCATTCTTCACTATACTGCATTAATAGTTTGTTTATCTTAACATAAAAATATACTATCGGAAGAAAATTTATATTCCTGATAGTAACATTTAGTATGAATAATAATGTAATTAGAAAAATTTCTATGTATGGAAAAGTTCAGTAATTTGATTTCATGTTATAATGTAAAGAGCTTGAACATAGAACTGATTAGCTTTCCATAAATAACAAAAAAAATCTTCATATGATATCACCTGTCAAAATTTGGAAAATGCTCTCGCGTTCTTTAGAACAAAATTTATCTGCTTTTTTTAAAATATTTCATACAACATAAGCATTCTACACCATACTGCATTAAAAGTTTGTCTATCTTATCATAAAAATATACTATCGGAAGAAAATTTATATTCCTGATAGTAACATTTAGTATGAATAATAATGTAATTAGATAAATTTCTATGTATGGAAAAGTTCAGTAATTTGATTTCATGTTATAATGTTAAGAGCTTGAACATAGAACTGATTAGTTTTCCATAAATAACAAAAAAAATCTTCATATAATATCACGTGTCAAAATTTTGAAAATGCTCTCGCGTTCTTTAAAACAAAATTTATCTGCTTTTTTTTAAATATTTCATACAACATAAGCATTCTTCACTATACTGCATTAATAGTTTGTTTATCTTAACATAAAAATATACTATCGGAAGAAAATTTATATTCCTGATAGTAACATTTAGTATGAATAAAAATGTAATTAGATAAATTTCTATGTATGGAAACGTGTAGTAATTTGATTTCATGATATAATGTAAAGAGCTTGAACATAGAACTGATTAGCTTTCCATAAATAACAAAAAAATTCTTCATATGATATCACCTGTCAAAATTTGAAAAATGCTCTCGCGTTCTTTAAAACAAAATTTATCTGCTTTTTTTAAAATATTTCATACAACATAAGCATTCTTCACTATACTGCATTAATAGTTTGTCTATCTTAACATAAAAATATACTATCGGAAGAAAATTTATATTCCTGGTAGTAACATTTAGTATGAATAAAAATGTAATTAGATAAATTTCTATGTATGGAAAAGTTCAGTAATTTGATTTCATGTTATAATGTAAAGAGCTTGAACATAGAACTGATTAGCTTTCCATAAATAACAAAAAAAATCTTCATATGATATCACCTGTCAAAATTTGGAAAATGCTCTCGCGTTCTTTAGAACAAAATTTATCTGCTTTTTTTAAAATATTTCATACAACATAAGCATTCTACACCATACTGCATTAAAAGTTTGTCTATCTTATCATAAAAATATACTATCGGAAGAAAATTTATATTCCTGATAGTAACATTTAGTATGAATAATAATGTAATTAGATAAATTTCTATGTATGGAAAAGTTCAGTAATTTGATTTCATGTTATAATGTAAAGAGCTTGAACATAGAACTGATTAGTTTTCCATAAATAACAAAAAAAATCTTCATATAATATCACGTGTCAAAATTTTGAAAATGCTCTCGCGTTCTTTAAAACAAAATTTATCTGCTTTTTTTAAAATATTTCATACAACATAAGCATTCTTCACTATACTGCATTAATAGTTTGTTTATCTTAACATAAAAATATACTATCGGAAGAAAATTTATATTCCTGATAGTAACATTTAGTATGAATAAAAATGTAATTAGATAAATTTCTATGTATGGAAACGTGTAGTAATTTGATTTCATGATATAATGTAAAGAACTTGAACATAGAACTGATTAGCTTTCCATAAATAACAAAAAAATTCTTCATATGATATCACCTGTCAAAATTTGAAAAATGCTCTCGCGTTCTTTAAAACAAAATTTATATGCTTTTTTTAAAATATTTCATACAACATAAGCATTCTTCACTATACTGCATTAATAGTTTGTTTATCTTAACATAAAAATATACTATCGGAAGAAAATTTATATTCCTGGTAGTAACATTTAGTATGAATAAAAATGTAATTAGATAAATTTCTATGTATGGAAAAGTTCAGTAATTTGATTTCATGTTATAATGTAAAGAGCTTGAACATAGAACTGATTAGCTTTCCATAAATAACAAAAAAAATCTTCATATGATATCACCTGTCAAAATTTGGAAAATGCTCTCGCGTTCTTTAGAACAAAATTTATCTGCTTTTTTTAAAATATTTCATACAACATAAGCATTCTACACCATACTGCATTAAAAGTTTGTCTATCTTATCATAAAAATATACTATCGGAAGAAAATTTATATTCCTGATAGTAACATTTAGTATGAATAATAATGTAATTAGATAAATTTCTATGTATGGAAACGTGTAGTAATTTGATTTCATGATATAATGTAAAGAGCTTGAACATAGAACTGATTAGCTTTCCATAAATAACAAAAAAATTCTTCATATGATATCACCTGTCAAAATTTGAAAAATGCTCTCGCGTTCTTTAAAACAAAATTTATCTGCTTTTTTTAAAATATTTCATACAACATAAGCATTCTTCACTATACTGCATTAATAGTTTGTCTATCTTAACATAAAAATATACTATCGGAAGAAAATTTATATTCCTGGTAGTAACATTTAGTATGAATAAAAATGTAATTAGATAAATTTCTATGTATGGAAAAGTTCAGTAATTTGATTTCATGTTATAATGTAAAGAGCTTGAACATAGAACTGATTAGCTTTCCATAAATAACAAAAAAAATCTTCATATGATATCACCTGTCAAAATTTGGAAAATGCTCTCGCGTTCTTTAGAACAAAATTTATCTGCTTTTTTTAAAATATTTCATACAACATAAGCATTCTACACCATACTGCATTAAAAGTTTGTCTATCTTATCATAAAAATATACTATCGGAAGAAAATTTATATTCCTGATAGTAACATTTAGTATGAATAATAATGTAATTAGATAAATTTCTATGTATGGAAAAGTTCAGTATTTTGATTTCATGTTATAATGTAAAGAGCTTGAACATAGAACTGATTAGTTTTCCATAAATAACAAAAAAAATCTTCATATAATATCACGTGTCAAAATTTTGAAAATGCTCTCGCGTTCTTTAAAACAAAATTTATCTGCTTTTTTTAAAATATTTCATACAACATAAGCATTCTTCACTATACTGCATTAATAGTTTGTTTATCTTAACATAAAAATATACTATCGGAAGAAAATTTATATTCCTGATAGTAACATTTAGTATGAATAAAAATGTAATTAGATAAATTTCTATGTATGGAAAAGTTCAGTAATTTGATTTCATGTTATAATGTTAAGAGCTTGAACATAGAACTGATTAGCTTTCCATAAATAACAAAAAAAATCTTCATATGATATCACCTGTCAAAATTTGGAAAATGCTCTCGCGTTCTTTAGAACAAAATTTATCTGCTTTTTTTAAAATATTTCATACAACATAAGCATTCTACACCATACTGCATTAAAAGTTTGTCTATCTTATCATAAAAATATACTATCGGAAGAAAATTTATATTCCTGATAGTAACATTTAGTATGAATAATAATGTAATTAGATAAATTTCTATGTATGGAAACGTGTAGTAATTTGATTTCATGATATAATGTAAAGAGCTTGAACATAGAACTGATTAGCTTTCCATAAATAACAAAAAAATTCTTCATATGATATCACCTGTCAAAATTTGAAAAATGCTCTCGCGTTCTTTAAAACAAAATTTATCTGCTTTTTTTAAAATATTTCATACAACATAAGCATTCTTCACTATACTGCATTAATAGTTTGTCTATCTTAACATAAAAATATACTATCGGAAGAAAATTTATATTCCTGATAGTAACATTTAGTATGAATAAAAATGTAATTAGATAAATTTCTATGTATGGAAAAGTTCAGTAATTTGATTTCATGTTATAATGTTAAGAGCTTGAACATAGAACTGATTAGCTTTCCATAAATAACAAAAAAAATCTTCATATGATATCACCTGTCAAAATTTGGAAAATGCTCTCGCGTTCTTTAGAACAAAATTTATCTGCTTTTTTTAAAATATTTCATACAACATAAGCATTCTACACCATACTGCATTAAAAGTTTGTCTATCTTATCATAAAAATATACTATCGGAAGAAAATTTATATTCCTGATAGTAACATTTAGTATGAATAATAATGTAATTAGATAAATTTCTATGTATGGAAACGTGTAGTAATTTGATTTCATGATATAATGTAAAGAGCTTGAACATAGAACTGATTAGCTTTCCATAAATAACAAAAAAATTCTTCATATGATATCACCTGTCAAAATTTGAAAAATGCTCTCGCGTTCTTTAAAACAAAATTTATCTGCTTTTTTTAAAATATTTCATACAACATAAGCATTCTTCACTATACTGCATTAATAGTTTGTCTATCTTAACATAAAAATATACAATCGGAAGAAAATTTATATTCCTGGTAGTAACATTTAGTATGAATAAAAATGTAATTAGATAAATTTCTATGTATGGAAAAGTTCAGTAATTTGATTTCATGTTATAATGTAAAGAGCTTGAACATAGAACTGATTAGCTTTCCATAAATAACAAAAAAAATCTTCATATGATATCACCTGTCAAAATTTGGAAAATGCTCTCGCGTTCTTTAGAACAAAATTTATCTGCTTTTTTTAAAATATTTCATACAACATAAGCATTCTACACCATACTGCATTAAAAGTTTGTCTATCTTATCATAAAAATATACTATCGGAAGAAAATTTATATTCCTGATAGTAACATTTAGTATGAATAATAATGTAATTAGATAAATTTCTATGTATGGAAAAGTTCAGTATTTTGATTTCATGTTATAATGTAAAGAGCTTGAACATAGAACTGATTAGTTTTCCATAAATAACAAAAAAAATCTTCATATAATATCACGTGTCAAAATTTTGAAAATGCTCTCGCGTTCTTTAGAACAAAATTTATCTGCTTTTTTTAAAATATTTCATACAACATAAGCATTCTACACCATACTGCATTAAAAGTTTGTCTATCTTATCATAAAAATATACTATCGGAAGAAAATTTATATTCCTGATAGTAACATTTAGTATGAATAATAATGTAATTAGATAAATTTCTATGTATGGAAACGTGTAGTAATTTGATTTCATGATATAATGTAAAGAGCTTGAATATAGAACTGATTAGCTTTCCATAAATAACAAAAAAATTCTTCATATGATATCACCTGTCAAAATTTGAAAAATGCTCTCGCGTTCTTTAAAACAAAATTTATCTGCTTTTTTTAAAATATTTCATACAACATAAGCATTCTTCACTATACTGCATTAATAGTTTGTCTATCTTAACATAAAAATATACTATCGGAAGAAAATTTATATTCCTGGTAGTAACATTTAGTATGAATAAAAATGTAATTAGATAAATTTCTATGTATGGAAAAGTTCAGTAATTTGATTTCATGTTATAATGTAAAGAGCTTGAACATAGAACTGATTAGCTTTCCATAAATAACAAAAAAAATCTTCATATGATATCACCTGTCAAAATTTGGAAAATGCTCTCGCGTTCTTTAGAACAAAATTTATCTGCTTTTTTTAAAATATTTCATACAACATAAGCATTCTACACCATACTGCATTAAAAGTTTGTCTATCTTATCATAAAAATATACTATCGGAAGAAAATTTATATTCCTGATAGTAACATTTAGTATGAATAATAATGTAATTAGATAAATTTCTATGTATGGAAAAGTTCAGTAATTTGATTTCATGTTATAATGTAAAGAGCTTGAACATAGAACTGATTAGTTTTCCATAAATAACAAAAAAAATCTTCATATAATATCACGTGTCAAAATTTTGAAAATGCTCTCGCGTTCTTTAAAACAAAATTTATCTGCTTTTTTTAAAATATTTCATACAACATAAGCATTCTTCACTATACTGCATTAATAGTTTGTTTATCTTAACATAAAAATATACTATCGGAAGAAAATTTATATTCCTGATAGTAACATTTAGTATGAATAAAAATGTAATTAGATAAATTTCTATGTATGGAAACGTGTAGTAATTTGATTTCATGATATAATGTAAAGAACTTGAACATAGAACTGATTAGCTTTCCATAAATAACAAAAAAATTCTTCATATGATATCACCTGTCAAAATTTGAAAAATGCTCTCGCGTTCTTTAAAACAAAATTTATATGCTTTTTTTAAAATATTTCATACAACATAAGCATTCTTCACTATACTGCATTAATAGTTTGTTTATCTTAACATAAAAATATACTATCGGAAGAAAATTTATATTCCTGGTAGTAACATTTAGTATGAATAAAAATGTAATTAGATAAATTTCTATGTATGGAAAAGTTCAGTAATTTGATTTCATGTTATAATGTAAAGAGCTTGAACATAGAACTGATTAGCTTTCCATAAATAACAAAAAAAATCTTCATATGATATCACCTGTCAAAATTTGGAAAATGCTCTCGCGTTCTTTAGAACAAAATTTATCTGCTTTTTTTAAAATATTTCATACAACATAAGCATTCTACACCATACTGCATTAAAAGTTTGTCTATCTTATCATAAAAATATACTATCGGAAGAAAATTTATATTCCTGATAGTAACATTTAGTATGAATAATAATGTAATTAGATAAATTTCTATGTATGGAAACGTGTAGTAATTTGATTTCATGATATAATGTAAAGAGCTTGAACATAGAACTGATTAGCTTTCCATAAATAACAAAAAAATTCTTCATATGATATCACCTGTCAAAATTTGAAAAATGCTCTCGCGTTCTTTAAAACAAAATTTATCTGCTTTTTTTAAAATATTTCATACAACATAAGCATTCTTCACTATACTGCATTAATAGTTTGTCTATCTTAACATAAAAATATACTATCGGAAGAAAATTTATATTCCTGGTAGTAACATTTAGTATGAATAAAAATGTAATTAGATAAATTTCTATGTATGGAAAAGTTCAGTAATTTGATTTCATGTTATAATGTAAAGAGCTTGAACATAGAACTGATTAGCTTTCCATAAATAACAAAAAAAATCTTCATATGATATCACCTGTCAAAATTTGGAAAATGCTCTCGCGTTCTTTAGAACAAAATTTATCTGCTTTTTTTAAAATATTTCATACAACATAAGCATTCTACACCATACTGCATTAAAAGTTTGTCTATCTTATCATAAAAATATACTATCGGAAGAAAATTTATATTCCTGATAGTAACATTTAGTATGAATAATAATGTAATTAGATAAATTTCTATGTATGGAAAAGTTCAGTATTTTGATTTCATGTTATAATGTAAAGAGCTTGAACATAGAACTGATTAGTTTTCCATAAATAACAAAAAAAATCTTCATATAATATCACGTGTCAAAATTTTGAAAATGCTCTCGCGTTCTTTAAAACAAAATTTATCTGCTTTTTTTAAAATATTTCATACAACATAAGCATTCTTCACTATACTGCATTAATAGTTTGTTTATCTTAACATAAAAATATACTATCGGAAGAAAATTTATATTCCTGATAGTAACATTTAGTATGAATAAAAATGTAATTAGATAAATTTCTATGTATGGAAAAGTTCAGTAATTTGATTTCATGTTATAATGTTAAGAGCTTGAACATAGAACTGATTAGCTTTCCATAAATAACAAAAAAAATCTTCATATGATATCACCTGTCAAAATTTGGAAAATGCTCTCGCGTTCTTTAGAACAAAATTTATCTGCTTTTTTTAAAATATTTCATACAACATAAGCATTCTACACCATACTGCATTAAAAGTTTGTCTATCTTATCATAAAAATATACTATCGGAAGAAAATTTATATTCCTGATAGTAACATTTAGTATGAATAATAATGTAATTAGATAAATTTCTATGTATGGAAACGTGTAGTAATTTGATTTCATGATATAATGTAAAGAGCTTGAACATAGAACTGATTAGCTTTCCATAAATAACAAAAAAATTCTTCATATGATATCACCTGTCAAAATTTGAAAAATGCTCTCGCGTTCTTTAAAACAAAATTTATCTGCTTTTTTTAAAATATTTCATACAACATAAGCATTCTTCACTATACTGCATTAATAGTTTGTCTATCTTAACATAAAAATATACTATCGGAAGAAAATTTATATTCCTGATAGTAACATTTAGTATGAATAAAAATGTAATTAGATAAATTTCTATGTATGGAAAAGTTCAGTAATTTGATTTCATGTTATAATGTTAAGAGCTTGAACATAGAACTGATTAGCTTTCCATAAATAACAAAAAAAATCTTCATATGATATCACCTGTCAAAATTTGGAAAATGCTCTCGCGTTCTTTAGAACAAAATTTATCTGCTTTTTTTAAAATATTTCATACAACATAAGCATTCTACACCATACTGCATTAAAAGTTTGTCTATCTTATCATAAAAATATACTATCGGAAGAAAATTTATATTCCTGATAGTAACATTTAGTATGAATAATAATGTAATTAGATAAATTTCTATGTATGGAAACGTGTAGTAATTTGATTTCATGATATAATGTAAAGAGCTTGAACATAGAACTGATTAGCTTTCCATAAATAACAAAAAAATTCTTCATATGATATCACCTGTCAAAATTTGAAAAATGCTCTCGCGTTCTTTAAAACAAAATTTATCTGCTTTTTTTAAAATATTTCATACAACATAAGCATTCTTCACTATACTGCATTAATAGTTTGTCTATCTTAACATAAAAATATACAATCGGAAGAAAATTTATATTCCTGGTAGTAACATTTAGTATGAATAAAAATGTAATTAGATAAATTTCTATGTATGGAAAAGTTCAGTAATTTGATTTCATGTTATAATGTAAAGAGCTTGAACATAGAACTGATTAGCTTTCCATAAATAACAAAAAAAATCTTCATATGATATCACCTGTCAAAATTTGGAAAATGCTCTCGCGTTCTTTAGAACAAAATTTATCTGCTTTTTTTAAAATATTTCATACAACATAAGCATTCTACACCATACTGCATTAAAAGTTTGTCTATCTTATCATAAAAATATACTATCGGAAGAAAATTTATATTCCTGATAGTAACATTTAGTATGAATAATAATGTAATTAGATAAATTTCTATGTATGGAAAAGTTCAGTATTTTGATTTCATGTTATAATGTAAAGAGCTTGAACATAGAACTGATTAGTTTTCCATAAATAACAAAAAAAATCTTCATATAATATCACGTGTCAAAATTTTGAAAATGCTCTCGCGTTCTTTAGAACAAAATTTATCTGCTTTTTTTAAAATATTTCATACAACATAAGCATTCTACACCATACTGCATTAAAAGTTTGTCTATCTTATCATAAAAATATACTATCGGAAGAAAATTTATATTCCTGATAGTAACATTTAGTATGAATAATAATGTAATTAGATAAATTTCTATGTATGGAAACGTGTAGTAATTTGATTTCATGATATAATGTAAAGAGCTTGAATATAGAACTGATTAGCTTTCCATAAATAACAAAAAAATTCTTCATATGATATCACCTGTCAAAATTTGAAAAATGCTCTCGCGTTCTTTAAAACAAAATTTATCTGCTTTTTTTAAAATATTTCATACAACATAAGCATTCTTCACTATACTGCATTAATAGTTTGTCTATCTTAACATAAAAATATACTATCGGAAGAAAATTTATATTCCTGATAGTAACATTTAGTATGAATAATAATGTAATTAGATAAATTTCTATGTATGGAAAAGTTCAGTAATTTGATTTCATGTTATAATGTAAAGAGCTTGAACATAGAACTGATTAGCTTTCCATAAATAACAAAAAAAATCTTCATATAATATCACGTGTCAAAATTTTGAAAATGCTCTCGCGTTCTTTAAAACAAAATTTATCTGCTTTTTTTAAAATATTTCATACAACATAAGCATTCTTCACTATACTGCATTAATAGTTTGTTTATCTTAACATAAAAATATACTATCGGAAGAAAATTTATATTCCTGATAGTAACATTTTGTATGAATAAAAATGTAATTAGATAAATTTCTATGTATGGAAACGTGTAGTAATGTGATTTCATGATATAATGTAAAGAGCTTGAACATAGAACTGATTAGCTTTCCATAAATAACAAAAAAATTCTTCATATGATATCACCTGTCAAAATTTGAAAAATGCTCTCGCGTTCTTTAAAACAAAATTTATCTGCTTTTTTTAAAATATTTCAGACAACATAAGCATTCTTCACTATACTGCATTAATAGTTTGTCTATCTTAACATAAAAATATACTATCGGAAGAAAATTTATATTCCTGGTAGTAACATTTAGTATGAATAAAAATGTAATTAGATAAATTTCTATGTATGGAAAAGTTCAGTAATTTGATTTCATGTTATAATGTAAAGAGCTTGAACATAGAACTGATTAGCTTTCCATAAATAACAAAAAAAATCTTCATATGATATCACTTGTCAAAATTTGGAAAATGCTCTCGCGTTCTTTAGAACAAAATTTATCTGCTTTTTTTAAAATATTTCATACAACATAAGCATTCTACACCATACTGCATTAAAAGTTTGTCTATCTTATCATAATAATATACTATCGGAAGAAAATTTATATTCCTGATAGTAACATTTAGTATGAATAATAATGTAATTAGATAAATTTCTATGTATGGAAAAGTTCAGTAATTTGATTTCATGTTATAATGTAAAGAGCTTGAACATAGAACTGATTAGTTTTCCATAAATAACAAAAAAAATCTTCATATAATATCACGTGTCAAAATTTTGAAAATGCTCTCGCGTTCTTTAAAACAAAATTTATCTGCTTTTTTTAAAATATTTCATACAACATAAGCATTCTTCACTATACTGCATTAATAGTTTGTTTATCTTAACATAAAAATATACTATCGGAAGAAAATTTATATTCCTGATAGTAACATTTAGTATGAATAAAAATGTAATTAGATAAATTTCTATGTATGGAAACGTGTAGTAATTTGATTTCATGATATAATGTAAAGAGCTTGAACATAGAACTGATTAGCTTTCCATAAATAATAAAAAAATTCTTCATATGATATCACCTGTCAAAATTTGAAAAATGCTCTCGCGTTCTTTAAAACAAAATTTATCTGCTTTTTTTAAAATATTTCATACAACATAAGCATTCTTCACTATACTGCATTAATAGTTTGTCTATCTTAACATAAAAATATACTATCGGAAGAAAATTTATATTCCTGGTAGTAACATTTAGTATGAATAAAAATGTAATTAGATAAATTTCTATGTATGGAAAAGTTCAGTAATTTGATTTCATGTTATAATGTAAAGAGCTTGAACATAGAACTGATTAGCTTTCCATAAATAACAAAAAATTTCTTCATATGATATCACCTGTCAAAATTTGGAAAATGCTTTCGCGTCCTTTAAAACAAAATTTATCTGCTTTTATTAAAATATTTCATACAACATAAGCATTCTACACCATACTGCAATAATAGTTTGTCTATCTTAACATAAAAATATACTGTCGATAGAAAATTTATTTTCCTGGTAGTAAAATTTAGTATGAATAAAAATGTATATAATAAGATAAATTTCTTATGTATGGAAAAGTTCAGTAATTTGATTTCATGTTATAATGTAAAGAGCTTGAACATCGAACTGATTAGCTTTTCATAAATAACAAAAATTTCTTCATATGATATTACGTGTCAAAATTGTCAAAATGCTCTAACGTCCTTTAAAACAAAATTTATCTGCTTTTATTAAAATATTTCATACAACATTAGAATTCTTCACCATACTGCATTAATAGTTTGTCTATCTTAACATGAAAATATACTATCGTTAGAAAATTTATATTCTTGGTAGTAAAATTTAGAATGAATAAAATATTTCATTGTCAATATTTGTGGTGTGGAGAGTTTAGTGTTGGCCACAACCCACTCGTTTTATATAAGTGCTGTTGAAATATGTAAAAATGATACAAAATAAATCAGTTCATTTAATTTTTTATGTAATCTTAATAACATATTCTCAATATTTAACCTTTGTCTAAATCAATTAGGTATATAAAATTATAATAATTAACAACACAATTTATTTTTTAACTTTATTCCACTAATTTAAAATGTTGACCACTGACGCGTTTCGCTCAAAGAGCATCTACTGAATGGATACTTTGTCTAAATGCTTAACAGTACTACCCCAGAACAGGCGTTCAGCCTAGTGAGATATAAAATTTAAAAAAAATGAACTGATTTCCATAGGTATGTAGGTAAGAACGTTTGCTAATATTGAAAAAAATTCAATCGATTGAAAAAAAATTCGACAGTCACTCCATTATAAAATCGAGACGAATTTGTGTATACAACGGATTTAAATTCGCATTTTTGATTCGTAAAATTGTGAATTGAAGGTGAAATTGAAAAAAAAAATGTTAAAATAAATTCGCAGACCGCTCTGAAGTTTGCAAGCATCACAGTATCGGATTGTGTCGATCGTTTAATACACACTCAAAAAAAAGTAACATCTCTTTTCGATGAAATTTCAATTCATACCCGCTTTGTTGAAATTGAACTCTGTTTGTTCAGGATTGTGAAGCGAGCGCACTGCCCACTAGCCCAAGGGAGTGTGTAATGTTTGTCCATAGTGATTGTCTTTTAAACCTTTTTCTATGTTTACATTGATGGCGTGGATTCCCGGTGTAAAAAGGTGCTTCATTTACTCAATCAATTGAAATTTATTTTGCTTCTCGAGCAACTAACAACTATGTCAAATATTTATCATCTCACATATAGATTGAAAATGCAATTAAATAGTGTGTCCCCACCGGGAATCGAACCTGGCAGTTCAGGATCAAGATATCTAACCAATTTTTGTTCAATTGCATGTTTTTTTCTGTTCTTTATTTTTCTTTTGATATTGTGTACATTATTGGTTTTTGATGAATTATGATAATGAAGATTAATTTTTAGTTTATATAGGAATCCCCCCCAAACCACGAGTATAAGCTCTTTTTGGGGGGTAATATGAATAAAATATTTTTTGTGTATGCTATTATAAGTATTGTAAATTGTTATATTTTATTTCTATATATATAAATAAAAAAAAAAATTGAGCCACGAACGCTTTCTTTTATGAGTTTATTTTCCGACAAATTTTTGACATCTCAATAGAGACGAAGTTGGAATATCATCGGAGAGCCAGGAACTCGAGGCACCTACAGCGCTGACGACCTGTCATCGGCTGGTTCACGTGATCACATTATGCGCTTGCGCAACGTTCACCAATTATGTAGGTATGCCTTCTTATTGAGTTCCTTTATCAATACTAGGCTTGATATTTTTACGTCTAGTCTCTATACATTCAGAAAATGTTTGATGGAGATGGTTAAATTTTAACTGTATTTTGGGTATGCCTGCGCTGGGACTGATCTTTCGACTGACCCGACAACTTGTTTTTCCAAAAGGGAGCTAATCCCTTCCTCTCCTCCTCCTTTTCCCCTCCTTGACCCTTCCCAAACCCTCTTGCAATGCTATATGTAGGTTCAATAGTTTTTAATTTATTCAAACTTTTTATTCATAATACTAAATAAGAACATTGTAATTGGCGTTATGAAAATTTGTAATTTTTATACTATTTTTATATAAAACTCAAAGCTGTATTGTTCATTCAAATAATAAAATAAAAAAAAAATACAATTTTGAAAGTTCTATATATTTTCATAATGAAAAACTGGTCGTTTGACACAATCGCGATCTATGAAGAAACGAAAAAGCCTTTTCGTAACGCCATCTATTGAGAAATTGGTTTGAATGTAAACAATGAAAGCAGCAGTCATTATATTATAAGGTGACAATAGTCTCGCACAGGTGTCACCCCTGAACTGCTTCAGAATTATTAGTTCATTTTTGGCTTGTTAACATTCTTGCACCAATGTATATGTAAAGTTTTTTATTTATTTATTTATTGAAATTCTATCATCATTTTCGAGTGTCCCGCAAGAGGCGGGTAATCGAAAATACAACAGGCAACAATAAAATAATATCACGTAGTTCTGCAACGAGGTTCACCATAAATTATGAATATAGTGTATTTTTAAGTGTAATAGTAAATTTTAAAGTAAAAGTAAATTTTTATGTCTAACACGAGGCTGTTGTGAGGGGATACATATAGGTGTAGTGATTTATTTTAAGAAATTGCACCCCCGCACACTTGCCCCTAGTCACCCCACATTATGTGATATGCCATGGTGGTATCAAATTAATAATGAATGAAAAAAACATTATTACAATAATAATAATAATAATTTAAAACACTTCCTTACATCCTGCGCAAGTGGCGAGTTCATTGCCGACCGCCGTGGCATAGTTGGTAAGCCGTTCGATTTCTGTGCGGGCGTCCTGGATTCGATTCCCAGCAGAGGAGAAATTTATTTAAATTTATTTCTCACGCAAATATTGCTTCTCTGGGCTGAAAACACTGGTTAGTTGGAAGAAATTGCCATACGGCAATAAACTCGCCACTTGCACAGGGTGCAAAGAAGTGTTCATTATTATTATTATTAATATTAAATGTAAATTTTGTATGTAAAATATATGTTTTTATAGCATGGCACCCCCCTGCTCACAGACTGGAATAAAAATCTTATTATTATAAGTCTTTTTTAATATATTTACTTTTTTGTTTATTTTTACGGACAATTCTTGGTAGAACTCCATTTCAAAATATAAATAAATTTGGAATCGTAAAATAAAACCAAAGTTTTTTACCTTTATTTTACTTTTCCAAATTTATTTATATTTTTTTTACTTTTTTGTTGTTTAAATATGTAAAAATAATAGAAAAAAATCAGTTCATTACATTGTGCACAAATATACAAAAATGAATTGATTTCCATAGGTAGGTAAGAACGTTTGCTAAAATTGTAAAAAATTCAATCGATTGAAAAAAAAATCGACAGTCACTCCAGGGTGCAAGGAAGTGTTCATTAGCATTATTGCCACAGGGCAATATTTCTTTTTTTTTATAATAAACTTGGACTTTTACATACAGAGGTTTGACAACAATAATATAGGTATATAAAAAAAAGATTAAATGCTATACATATTTCAGACAGAGACAATGGAAAGGTACACATACACATCCAAACCATTGACACTCTCTTGCGCTTTGCTGTCAATTAGCGATTTTGTTCTCCAATATGCTAGGGATAATCCCTGTGTTATATTGGATGCAGTCTTTAGTTTTGTAAGTTAAACAACATTATTTTAAAGTGGATTCAGCACAATTGATCATATACTTCCTAACATACATGCACAGGCACTCTCCATACACACGTAATATACTGAACCATATAACATACACACACACACACACACACACACACACACACACACACACACAGCACACCTACACACACACACACACATACAGTAAACAAAAAGCAAGTCATAAGAAATGAGAAAAATATTATTGTGGTGGATTTGATTCAATGATCCATAAGGTTATTTCCCTTTTGAACCTTTGGTAGTGATTGATATTTTTAATAGAATCTGGGATTGTATTGTAAACACTGGGAGCTTGATATTAATAGTGTCTTCCAACTAAACAGTGTTTCCAGCCCAATATTAGCGTGAGAAATGAATTAAAATAAATTTCTCCCCTGCTGGGGATTGAACCCAGGACGCACAGAAACCAAACGGCTTACCAACTATGCCGCGGCGGTCGGCATGTGAAACATGTAAATTGTATAAATATCACTAGCGAAATGAAGGTAGATACGCCAGGCGATAATTTCACAGTTAATAAAATACAGTATTCGTAAAATACAGTATTCGTTTCTCAGTATTTCAAACCGACACTTAATCACCAGACTCTCGAGCGTTTTCACTGTTTTCACAGTAGTTATCAAAAAACCATATTTCAAAATTTGATTTATTCGCGGTGAAACAAAACGCTACAAGAAGCAGAACCGTATAATAATGATATATATTGTTGAAAAGACGTTGAAATTCGAAACAGACGGTGAATGTAACCCTCTGTACCTTGAGGGAAACGTGTACGAGAATTAACGCGAGGAGTTAAGGGTTAACCCATATAAAATAATTGATTACATAAAAATTCTTCGAATGCACAATTGTACGAATAGCAATTTTTCGAAAATCAGTTATCAGAATGACAATTGTCCGAAAGCAAATTATTCGAACTAACATTTGTTGGAAAACCAATTGACCGAATTTAATATATTTTTGTGTCTTTATGTTGCCTCCTTTGACATTTTTGTTGCCAGTAACATATATTCGATGAAGACTATTATTACTTTTTGTATTATTGTTGGATACGTATGTTTGCACATTTTTAATAATTGTTGTTTGACAGCGCGGTGCGTCGCCATGTTGTTTATTCCATAGATTTTTATATACTATGTAGATGTAGTAGGTACTCCGTGCAAAAAGTGAGTCATGGAATATCGCGCATTTGACGTTTTTGTTGACAAAATATTTCAGTTTTCCTTACATTTCAACACATCCTAATTAACTTTTCTCTAAATCTAAATAAATAAAGTGTTTTTTACGACAAATAAATCCCAAAACAATTCACATTAGTCGTTAGTCTCTATGGAAAAACGATGTACTAAAACATCAAAAATCCCCCGGAAAAATGCCTCACTTCGATTCATACAAAATTCTCATCTTGTATATTATAATAAAAATCTATGGTTTTTTTCCTCTCACAATACTACCAACATGATGTCATAAAAATTCAAACAATTGTAATTTCTGATAATTGTGTGTTCGGAAAATTGTTTTTCGAAAAAATGTGATTCGAATAATTGCCATTCCTAAAATTGATTTTCGTAAAATTGAGCATTCGAATAATTGTTTTTCGAATAATTTTCCTGTCACCAAAATAATAATCGAGGTAATGTGTTAAAAAAATATATTGTGCTGTCTTAAACTGCCTAGCGGTTATATGCGTTAAGTATTTTATTATTATTATTTAAATCGAAGATTTTTAAGTTACATATTCGTAAACATTGGATTTTGTCCCCTGTTCGGAGTCAACGATATTTTTGACTAATTTTAACATCTCAATAACGATGAAGTTGGAATATAATACAATAATCAGTATAGAATTCAAATATTTACTAGTTGCATGTAACACATGAGATCCAACTGTCGATAGCGATAGTATGTATAGTTGAAGAATATGTACCAAACTATAAACCCTTAAATACAAATTATTGAATATTTTCAGATATTTTGTTTTCTATACAACATATGTAGGTATGTATGTCAATATAGGATAGTATGGAGGAAGATCCTTTTTCCTACCCAGAATATGCAAATAGCATGATGGTATGTATGTATGTTTGGAGATGAAGTATCAAACTATTAAGTCTTCTTACATATTGTGTATAGGCGACTGCCATACAAAATGTATGAAGCGATGTCGTCACTAAATTCAATTTTTTAAAAAAAGGTTAAAAAAAATTGAGATCTTCTACTACAATTTAAATATTTTTTATAGAAAATTAAATTATCTAGTTGGGGTGTTTCGGCTTTTTTCAATAATTGTAAAAGTTTTGGAAATATAGGCAGTTAAACTCATAAATTTATAATAAAAAAAATATTTTTCTTAATAAAAAATGTTTGAGAAACCCTGGAATTTTTTTGAATAAACTAATTTGAGATTTTGTATTTTTCTATATTTGTAAAAATTTTCAGCGTCCTAGCTTTTATGGTTTCTGAGATATATGGAAAAATAAAGTAAAAATTCAAAAGTTTATAACCCCTGATTAAAACAAAAATTCGAAATTCTGAGTATAAAAGTTTTGTAAGCCTATAACTGTTTACATATTCTTAAATTTTGGGCTCTGTAAATTGAGCGGATCAAAAGTTATAAGGGGGGGGGACACACAGACACACACACAGACACACAGACACACACACAGACACACGAAATGTTCTACTCCGAATTCTGAGTAAATCCGTGTATGGAACATATATGCTGCGAAGCCTCTAAGTTGGTGTTTTTTGACTTCAAAGTTGGAAAAGCCGTGAAAAAAGTAGACCTCTGCATACAATTCTCGCGTATCCTGGCTTGATACATTGTCGATATGTTAAGAGAACAAAGTTCTTCTGAACAAATCGACAGTTGGATAAGTAACATATAGGTATACGCAAAATATTGAATTTCTCCCTGTCTCGTCAATAATATTATTGAGAAAATTTTCACATCTCAATAGAGACGAAGTTGGAATATTATAGGAGAACCAGTAGGTGCATTGAGTTCCTGGTTCTTCTATCATGTCAAAACTCCGTCCCTATTGATATGTTAAAAAGTTTATCAAAAAATACCAATTGATTCGATTATATTAAATACAAAACTGTTTAATTTGATCAAAATATCAAATTCATCAAGCTGAAAAACATGCATTCTCATTCTCTAAGAAGTTTTTAAAAAATAACTCCCTTTTATTTTCCTTCAAAGAAGAAGAAGTAAAATAAAAGGGAGTTAAAATAATCATCGAGATTGGACAACAAAATGAAGAATTATCACTAAACATACTACATAAAGAGACTGCAATACTGGGTATTAGCAGGAACAGTTTTGCGTTGATAAACCGTGTGCAATTGGAGGACACGTGCCTTGAATTCAACACGAGTTTTTAAGTGCATTAGCGCAACAAACAAGTGCCTAATTCGAGGCAGTACTTGCCTCCTAATCAACACGGAAAGACAAATACGCAACCGGGAAGTCTAAGACGTTTTTTGGCTATGTACTTTGAAAGCTTTGAATGGCCGGAGGAGATTTCTGCATGGCAAGTAGCCTGCCTTTTTGTAAGGCAGCCAGTCCCTATACAGGACTATTTGTGCCAAAGACGTTGATCAATGTGTATATGCAGTCAACAGCGCTCTAAACTGTGCAGCTGTGTATGAACTTGTGTAGCAGTTTATAAATTTCCGTTGATCCTAACGATAGAAGATATTGTATCTATAACGGGAATTGGAATTTTTCCTTCATCCTGCATCGGACATCATCTAATGCTCGATAAATGTCAAATGGGTCTCTTATTGGATGGGAAAAGAAAACATGTTTCTCAAACTCCTCGTCCAGGCCGCATTCGCAGTAAGGTGAGGGGGATAGTCCAATCTTGAACAGATGTTTGTCCAATCTGCGATGGTCAAATCGGACACGAGATAGTATATTGGATATAAGGATATAAGGTCTCTTGGGAGATTCTTTGAGTAATACCAGGGATGAGAAGGTGTCGTATTTTGAATGCCAAAGTAGTATGATCCCTTGAAAATCGAACTGATTTTCCACTGTGCTTGCCATTTAGTACTAATATTGGAAGAGATCGAGTTGCGAAGATCAGTCTCTGGATAAATAAAACTTTTGGGAAGTTTACCAGATATTGTAGCATGTTTCAAGAGATCGTCAGCTATTTCGTTCCCAGTGATACCACAATGCGAGGGTTAATAATTTGTCAAAAAACATCATTGAATGTCGACAGGGAAAAATGCAATGTTTGCGTATATGTAGCTTAATAATTATTGTTTATAATTTAAAACTATACACGAGCCGTCCCAAACAGTGCATCCTACCATTGTATACTATCAAAAGTCGCGGTGTAGTTTGATGATTTTAAGAAAAAGATATTTATTTTTTTTATTTTATTTATTTTGTTTTATTAAGAAATACAACAGCTGTTTACAAACATTTATAGGTATACAGTAAATAATTTTCTTATTTATATCGCCAATTACAGTATTTCCTAGTTATAAGTTACATTTTATATTGTTTATTCGGTAAAAATTCTCAATAAATACGAAAAAAGAATATTTCAAGTGATAATGGAGATGGAGATGATATCTATTTCCTTATTTTTAGCAACAAATAGAGACAAATAAAAGTACATAACATACAAATATTTTATGTACATTTTTTTATCTAGGGTAAAACATTTACGTACTGTTCATTTGTCATCTTTTTTTATAAATATCTTAAAATACGTTATTAAAAATATTTGTTAACTCGCAGATTATTTCAAATTGTGATTTCATTCGCTTATGTTTACAGTTCAATGAATTTATTGTTTATAATATATTATTTCAGTGCCATAACATTTTACTTGTTAGGTTTTATATATACTTTTCCATAATTTTTCTATAGTATATATTTAGATTTTTCACAAGAATATAGGCATCTTAATTAGACTATATATCCATTTATTGATTTTAACAGTTCTTTTTTATAGGATGCAATGTTTGATGAAAACAGGTCTATCTTTGTATTGGTCATACAGTTATTATTGAAACTAATACACGCTCTATTGACAAATGTGTTTAATATATAGTTTGTTCTACAGGACTCGATATAAAATAGTGTTTTATTTCTGTTGCTTCTAGATGGACAGTGGAAACGGATTGCACTCAGGAGTGCACTACTATCGACTATATTATTTAAAATTTTGTACAAGTAGACCAGATCAATAACTATCCTTCGGTCTTCCAGTGATTTTATTTTATAATGTGTAAGTGCTTGATCATAATACCGGAAATACCGACGGTTTCTGAAATTGTATTGTTTTATGAATTAACTAGTCTATTTCTATGGCTCTGAAATAAAGATCGCGTCAGATATTCAATTTATTACAGGTATTATGGCGGACATTGGGACCTGGTTGATCTGTTTTGTGTGAGCCCATATGTTTGTTGAGGTAATGATCGTGAGTGCATAAAGTTAAGATTTTGTCGGTACATATTTAGTGTGGAACGGGAACAATCACCTGGTTCTTGTAAACTGCTAACCCTAGAACAGGATTTCCTAATTGGGAAGCAGTAATCTACTTATTATTGTCATTATAAATGTAATATGGTGTGATAAAAGGTAAATAAATAAATTATTATTTATAGCTAAAAATTATAAAATTGAAAGCGTGAAAAAGTGCCCATTGATCCCAAATCTCAACTACCTATGTGTGATATAAAAATAATAGGCAATTGATTCCCCAACAGACAGACTCCAGCAGTAGTTTAACTCCGTTAGATACATCGCGTTGTTAAAACACAGAGCCGAACAGAACGAGGCTAGGTATATTGTATGTTGCTTTGTCTCTCGCTATCCTAAATCTTTGTTAAATTAAAATTTATGTTCCCGTCCTGTAAGGAGGAACCGGCCAACCATAACTTAAGCGTGCAACTTTCTGGAGCAATTAGCGAGCTGGATGAAATATACTGCTGAAGGTTTTGAACCTGGGACCTAGCATTGAGTTTGGTATAATGTACTTACTGAGTAATTAAGATATTTACTCTTGATGACGTCCTAGCGAGACGAAACAGCCATTGACAAATAATAACATGCTTCAAATTCAACTTCCATCTTGAATAACAAGACGGCGAAAGCTTTTTTTTATAATTACACCGAGAACTTATGCAGGATTTTATTTATTTTATTTTATTTTATTTGGAACACTTACAGACATTGACAATCGCATACCTACAAGAAAGTATATCATAATAATTTTACATAATGTAATCCAATAATAATCCAATTGGAAGTGAACACAACATGCGAAGTTCATAAATTATTTACACAAACATATTAAAATATCCAAGATAAAAGCAGTAATAAAAAAACTTTACAAATAAGACATAATTATACAAAACCTATAAAAGCATAAAGAAGCAACAATAAAAAGTAGGTACAAAGTAAATATAGAGAAGCATATATAAAACAATGAAATGTAAGGATTCAGGATACCGCTTTACAGAATATGTAAAAACTTTAATGACAATTTTATATTAATATTTTTTAAGGTATGGATGAGTTACAATATCTTGTAAGTATGGTATAAGAAGGATGCATAGAAAACGGACTTAGTATGAATGTCAGCGAATCAAAGGTAATGGTCTTTGAAAAGAATGAAAGCAGAACAGTGTGTCAAATAAAAGTAGAGAGTGAATGGCTTGAACAAGTCGACGAGTATGTCTATCTGGGTAGTATGTTCCAACGGAATGGACGGCCTGATAAGGATATTGAAAGAAGAGTTATGACAGGAAACAGAGTGAATGGAGCACTTAAACTTGTTATGAATGATCGCAACATATCAAAAGATGCCAAAGTTGCCATTCATAATGAAAACGTAGTGCCTACCTTGACGTATGCATGTGAGACCTGGACATGGCAGAAGTCGCACGAAAGCAGAATAAATGCAGTTGAAATGAGATCGCTTAGAAGAATTTGTAACAGAACGATGTATGACAGAGTTCGAAATGAAGATACAAGGAATGAATGTAAGATGAAGAAAGATGTAATTAACAGAATGAAAGTTAACACATTGAGATTGTTTGGCCACATGGGGAGAATGAATGAAGAACGCCTGAAAAGGATGGCACGACCATGTAAACGATATTCTGAAAGATGGAAATGTAAGAAACGTGAACAATAGACGAACATGTATAAGACAATGTATGAATGTTGATGAGGCGATGCATGTGTGTCAAGATAGAAAAATGTGGCGTTCGGTTCTCTCTGCCTACCCGGTGAAGGACATGGCGTGATGGTATGTATGTATGTTTTTAAGGTTCATCTTTTAATAAATCAGATTTTTAAATCACAGTTAAATGTTATATTTTGTAAATTACATAATTAAAATAATTATATTGCTAGCACTCTTGTCAGAGGTCAACTTGACTACGCATCAACTATATGGAATCCCCAGTACAAGGTTTACATTCACTCGTTGGATCAAATTCAGAATAAATTCATTAAATATTCAAACTACGCATCAACTATATGGAATCCCCAGTACAAGGTTTACATTCACTCGTTGGATCAAATTCAGAATAAATTCATTAAATATTCAAACTACGCATCAACTATATGGAATCCCCAGTACAAGGTTTACATTCACTCGTTGGATCAAATTCAGAATAAATTCATTAAATATTCAAACTACGCATCAACTATATGGAATCCCCAGTACAAGGTTTACATTCACTCGTTGGATCAAATTCAGAATAAATTCATTAAATATTCAAACTACGCATCAACTATATGGAATCCCCAGTACAAGGTTTACATTCACTCGTTGGATCAAATTCAGAATAAATTCATTAAATATTCAAACTACGCATCAACTATATGGAATCCCCAGTACAAGGTTTACATTCACTCGTTGGATCAAATTCAGAATAAATTCATTAAATATTCAAACTACGCATCAACTATATGGAATCCCCAGTACAAGGTTTACATTCACTCGTTGGATCAAATTCAGAATAAATTCATTAAATATTCAAACTACGCATCAACTATATGGAATCCCCAGTACAAGGTTTACATTCACTCGTTGGATCAAATTCAGAATAAATTCATTAAATATTCAAACTACGCATCAACTATATGGAATCCCCAGTACAAGGTTTACATTCACTCGTTGGATCAAATTCAGAATAAATTCATTAAATATTCAAACTACCGTTGTAACAATAGGTACTTACCAACCTACTGTACTAACTTCTTTGACCACGCGACGCACAATTTCAGACCTTATGTTCCTTCACAGTATACTAAATGGAAACATAGAATGCCATGAAATTCTTACCAATATCAAATTTAATACATCTACTCGCCGGACAAGACATACGTCACTTTTCTTCTCCAATATCTGTAAAACAAATGCTTCCAAAAACGCTCCGATTAACAGAATGATAAACTTATTTAACTCTTATGAAAAAAATGCCGACTTAGACATATTTTTTGATTCACATATAACATTCAAAAATAAACTTATATCTAACATCGTGACATTATAACAATCAGGTACTGATTAATTTTATTTTTCCCAACCACCCTCAGCAATATATTTTCCTTTTCTTCTCAACTCATGAATCTGTCAATATATGTTCGTCTACACACACATGCACACACATACACACCCACATTAACACACTCTAGATATCTCTTTCACACACACACATGTATGTATTACTCTTCTCTCATGCGCGCACCCACACTAATTCACACTTTTTTGTTGTATTATTTTGATATTAGGTATAGTACGTAAGAGGTACATGTTATTTTTGTATTATTATTTATTTAATTTTAATAATTGAATGCATGTACTGTGTGCTGTCATTTGTAAAATAAAATAAAATTAAATTAAATAAAAGGTTTTATTAATTCATTCATACCATCACGGCATATCCCAAAATGTGGGGTAACCAGCGAAAGGTGTGCGGGTGTGCATTGCCTTATAAAAGGGAGAACAACACATCTATGTATACCCACACACCAGTCTCGTCTCACCTAAAAAGGCACTACATTCAGAATGGGTTGTGAACCTCATTGCTGAACTATGTCAGATGTTATGTGCATTACATATTTAATATGAATGATGCTATAATTGCATGTGACTTTGGAGGGGTAAAATTGCAAATGCCGATAGATTCGGGTGTAAACTGTATCTTATATCACAGGAAAGCTTTGTTCTAAGCAAACGAAAGAACCAAACAGGACCCTAATACACCACTGGACATCGTTGGCTCATTCGAAGTAGTGATCAAACTGAATGGAACTTCTGATTGAACTACAGTACTTATGTGTCATAAAAAATGGACCAAGAAATCCGCCGGGCAAAGGTTTTATTTATACCTAATAATAAAAATAACACAGTTTCAATCCACAGTGAGTTTTTATTTTTAATTCCTAACCTGTTAGTTGCCCGAGAAGCAATATAAAATAAATATATAAAAAGCATCAGAGGTGTTTTCAAGATCTCTGTTAAAAAATAACTTAATGGTAATTTACAAATTGTAAATCACCATAACTATGACATAAATTCTTGAAGGCATTAAAATTGTTCTTCGAGATCACAAAATCCGCATGACCAATGAGACCTTGAAGAGGCCCTCGGACAGCAACGAGGAGCTCCAATCTTTAAGAGGACACCATTGGGTGGCAACAATCCCACAGGATATGTTCCGAAGTTTGGTTTGGGTGTTGACAGAACTGACATGAAGCAGAGGACTCAACGTTAAATTGGTGAAGATAACTTTTAAAGTTTACTAAAACACCGTGTAAAAAATACCGTTTTTTCTAATTTGTTAAGTATATATTTACAGCCATCAAATTTTCCATACCATAAAAATTAAAGTTTAGCATAATATATGTAGTCGATCTTTCATCTGACATTTGTTGTTCGTTCATTACGTCACGCCTGCGTTTTGTACCTACCCACGTACTGTCGGCGTAATTTTATCGCCTATATAATTTATGACCGCACTTAAAAATAAAAATTAACACTGTAAAAAAGCGCGCGAAACGCGCAATAAATTCATTATTTGAAAACAGATTAAATCTGAACACAAATTGGAGCAGCAACGGTCTTTTGGTGACATTATATTTAGGGATGTTTTGACCCCGCCAGGCCCCCACCCGTGGGGAGGGTGTTCAGTTAATGGGATGGACAGTAAGAGTGAACATGTAACCATAGGGAGAACTAGGATCAAGTCACAGAGTAGGGAAATAAACAGAGCTGAAATAATCAAAATATCAAAATAATATACGCACTTTTCAATCTATCGATTGTGACGGCTTCTAATTTGTAGAATTCCATTATGACAATGATTAATATGAACACATATATAATTCCACAATTTATTTTATTTTTCTCCCGACGACCGTTTCGGCTTATAAGGCCATAATCAACTGGCATCAACCAGTTGATTATGGCCTTATAAGCCGAAACGGTCGTCGGGAGAAAAATAAAATAAATTGTGGAATTATATATGTGTTCATATTAATCATTATCAAAATAATACTTAAGAGGGTGACTGCTGCCAACGCACCTATTTTTTCAATTTGAATTTACATCATTACTACAAAACGAATTATTTTGAAAAAAATAACCTAGTTAGTTTGGATATTAATAAAGAAAAATATACCTTAACTTTTTAATTATGTTCTGTATATATTCTTGTAGGAAAATTATAAGCATACCCCGATTTTTGACATTTTGTATAGAACGTTATATTTTTTTGTAAATTAAAAAAGATCAAAATATCTGTAACTTTATAGCCACATTAAAAAATTGAACATATTTATTTATTTATTTAATCATTTTTGGAAATGTACAACAATTTACGTAGTGCCACAACCGATTAATGGTTCAAAATAAAAGAGTATAAAAAAACGCCATCACAATGAGACTCTACCGAATAATAAAAAGTTTTCATAAAAAGTGGTACAAGTAGTAGCTCTGGTTTAAATATAGTCACTTGACGTAAAAAAGTGTACCAACTAGGAACGAACTCGTTGAGGGAGTGAATACAGCTTTTTACACGTTACTTTATATTTATATGTGCTCAGATGCCAAACAATACAACTTTTTGTACTTAATGAAATTTCTTAATGGTACAAACTTAAATATTAATTAAATAAAAATATCAATAAGAGTTAATTCGTGTGTAAATGTACGGCATACACAAAAATTTATGCTTATTTTAGGGAACATAGGAAGATGTATAGTATGTACTTGTTTAACAAGGACATATTCATTTTACATAAAAAAATAGCCTTAAAAATTGCGAAATCATAGCTCCCCACTGTATACACTATATATATACCTTGGGTTAGTGAGGAGTAAAAATGAGTCTATGTTTTGGACTGTATAGACTAGTTGCATGTAACACATGAGATCCAACTGTCGATAGCGATAGTATGTATAGTTGAAGAATAAGTACCAAACTATAATCCCATAAATACAAATTATTTAATATTTTAAGATATTTAATTTTCTATACAACACATGTACCTACATATGTATGTATGTCAAGATAGGATAGTATGGAGGTCAGTCCTTTGATCCTACCCAGAATATGAAAACAGAATGATGGTATGTACCTACATATGTATGTTTGGAGATTAGTATCAAACAATTAAGTCTTCTTAGATATTGTGTGTAGGAGATTACCATACAAATTGTATGAAACAATGTCGTCACTAAATTCAATTTTTATAAAAATTATTAAAAAAAAATTGAGATGTGCTTATACAATGTCAATATTTTTTATATAAAATTAAATTGTCTAGTTGGGGTGTTTCGGCTTTTTTTGATATTTTTAAAAAATTTGGAAATATAGGCAGTTAAACTCAAATTTATCATAAAAAAAATACTTTTCTTAATAAAAAATGTTTGAGAAACCCTGGAATTTTTTTGAAAAAACTAATTAGAGTTTTTGTATTTGTCTATGTTTGTACCAATTTTCAGCGTTCTTGCTTTTATGGTTTCTGAGATATATGGAAAAATAAAATAAAAATTCAAAAGTTGATAACCCCTGACTGAAACAAAAATTCAAAATTCCGAGTATAAAAGTTTTGTAGGCCTGTAACTGTTTATATATTCTGAAATTTCAGGCTCTGTAAATTGAGCGGATCAAAAGTTATAAGGGACGGACGGACACACACACACACACACAGACACACACACAGACACACGAAATGTTCTACTCCGAATTCTGAGTAAATCCGTGTATGGAACATATATGCTGCGAAGCCTCTAAGTTGGTGTTTTTTGACTTCAAAGTTGGAAAAGCCGTGAAAAAAGTAGACCTCTCCATACAATTCTCGCGTATTCTGGCTTGATACATTGTCGATAATGTTAAGAGAACAAAGTTCTCCTGAACAAATCGACAGTTGGAAAACAAAAAAATTGTATAACCATTTAATAAGTGACCCCTTGATTGATTTAAATTACTTTAAATAAATAAGAAAACCCCATAATGCGACTAACGGAGATATATATTCATTCATAGCATAAAGGCATATCTCACAATGTGGAGTAAACAGCGTCAGGTGTGCAGGTGTGCACTACGTTACAAAAGAAATTGTATGCCCTCACATTATCTCATCTCACCTAAAAAGTCAATAATATGACACGTCATAGAAACGAGACGAGTCTAATTGCCAATTGAAAACACTACTGATTTCGTTCGCCTATAGCACAAGCATTTATGTGTGATTAAGATAATGTTTAATATTATGTACTTACTTTACACAAGGACAAAAATAATCTTATTAAATTTTTTTTTTCACTCATATCACTTTGCATCCGAGCCGCGGTAGATAAATACCAGTGAACTTTCGCTTGTGAAATTTTTAGTTAAACTTTTGTTCATGATGTAAAAGTTTTTTGAGTGGATAGTGAAGTACTACCGTGCAGCTGCCAGATCTGATACACAACTGCACTGGATTTTTGAAAATAAAAAATGACGGGTATATTATTTCGAATGCAGAATCGCCCTCTTACCGTGTTCTGTCACAACTACCACCCGCTACGATAATAATAGCAGTTTTTATTCAAAACATGGTATTTTTTTATCGTAACTCCAATGAAAAAACATAAATTTGAAACGATGTAAAAATATGATGCGCTTTTTGTATTTATTTATTTATTTATACATCTTCTTGTACATAATATAAACAAATATAATTGTACACTGGCGGGCTTATTGCCATTAGGCAATTTCTTCCAACCAACCAAATCAAATAAAATACGTATAACACTTAAATACTATTAAACAACAAAAAAAATTATAATTCATTGCAATAAAAAGGATATGGTAAGGACAGGAGAGGAAAACGGGATCAGGTGTTCAAGGATAAATATTCCTTCTTTAGTTTTTTCTTGAAAATACTAAGTGAGTTAGACGACGCAATATCCGGACTAAGGCTATTCCATAATCTTGCTGATTGTACTTCGAACGAAGAGCTGAGAAATTCTGTATTATGGATAGTGTTGTACGTTCAGCAGATCGGAGTGGAAGTCCATGATTGGATAAATAAGTGAATTTGCTTTTTAGGTACTGTGGTAGGTTTGGGTTCGAGAGAATACTGTACAATAGTGACAAAATGTGTAAATTGCGCCGCTGGCGTATCCTGGGCCAACAAAGAAGATTGCGGTAAGGTGATATGCGATCAAATTTTTTCAACCCAAAGATGAATCTTTGTATCCAAATAGCATACATCAGCATAATCAAGCAATGGAAGAAGAAGTGATTGAGCAAGAGTTATTTTACAACGGAATGGAAGGAAATTTTTAAGTTTATTAAGTGAATGTAAGGCAAAGAAAATAGATTTACTAACATGCGATACCTGTTCATGCCACGAAAGGTCATCATCGATGAAGATTCCAAGATCTTTTACAACCCTGGTATAAGGAATGCATTGGTTATTGATATACAGCAGTGGGAGTTGTAAATTCCTTATAGATGACAGCAGACGAGGACTACCGATTATAATTGCCTGGGACTTAGTCGGATTAATAAGAAGACCATGATCCGATGACCAAGAAGAGATAAATTTAAGATCTTCATTCATGTGAAGGACTGCATTGTTAATATCAGAGATATTAAAATGGAAATTTAATTGAAGATCGTCTGCAAAAAGATGATATTTACATCTGAGGTTTGTAGTGATAGAGTTAATAAATACGGAAAATAACAGTGGAGATAAAACTCCACCTTGCGGTACTCCAGACAGCAAGGTGGCATAATCAGAAGTAGAGTTAGCTGTCTTAATGCATTGTTTACGGTTGCCAAGATAACTGATGAACCACTCCAATACTGGCTGAGCTATGTTTAGCGAGGACAACTTAGCAAGAAGAATGTCAAAATCAACGGAATTAAACGCGCTACTGAAATCGAGTAGTGTGAGAATTATAAGTTGTACTTCGTGTTTATTCTACTTTATCGATTATAGACTAAAGTACTCATTCGATTCTATTTAAATTTGTATATCTAATACTCACTTAGACCCCATAAGATTTTGAAGGATATCTTATTATTGCTTCTATTTTTATCTGTCGAATATTTCAAAGTGACCATTTCAGTGTGATAATCATTTCAAAATTGGTAAAAAAGCGTATCATTTTCATAAAATGGAATTGAAAAATTATCAAATTTTCATAAAAAAATATGTAAATCATAAACAATTTATCAAAACTTATTTCATGAATATTCCCAATATTTTTCCATACAAAATTTTAATACTTTGTTAAGTGATTTGGTAGTGAGGAGTTTAGCGATGGCCACAACTCACTCTTTTTAATAATATAATATGCATTATTTCAGAATAAGTGGTGCCTTGTTTTATTAAACAAAAAAACATTTGTATGTCGGTAGCGATTCTGTCATGAAAGGTATTTCAGCAAAAACTTTGTACGAACATTATTAGATTATGTAGACCGAGTACTGAGTAGTTAGGTACGAAGTACAGAGTCGGTATGTACTAAGTGCTGAGTAGGTTCCCAGTTCAGCTACAAGGTTTTCACTTGTTTTAACTTTGAGATGTGCAACGTACAACCTTCTCAATTACTGTGCAAATATGAACTAAGTCAGAGGTGATAAATTCAATAGTATAGGTACCTTCTATTTAAATCAACTCATATGGCTCAATAGTGCACATACAAAACTAGTTGACACTCAACTGAATGTGGCCATGAGGACCATTAGCGGCACCATCCGGTCTACCCTATTAAAGTGGCTTCCTGTGCTCGCACATATACCTCCCCCTGACGTAATAGTAATAGTAACTTTTATTTAGACGTAAAAAAATACAAAAATTAATACATCTAGTGTAAACAAAAGTACACAATTTTTTTTTATACATTAATAAATTATGGTACAGGTACAGGGTATGACACTAAATTATTAAAACAATGTAAAGTATGGAGAACATTAATAATTTTTAACTATGTGCTCAGCACCTAGCCTACGAAAGGTGACAAGACTTGTGGTTTGTTTTATGTTTGGTGGCAAACTATTATATATTTTAAGACCTTTATGGTATAAACAATTTTGTGTACTTGTTAATCTCGTTTTTGGAAGTCTAAAATCCTGACATCCTCTCGTAGGGTAGGTGTGAACATTGGTATTGAATAATATATTTTTCTGCATATAATTTGGAAGCATATTATTTTTTAGTTTGAAAATCAAAGTTAATGTGTTATATATAATGTATTGTGGTGTTGCGGGGATTTGCTGGTTCGTTGTAAAATTGACAAATTTGGTATTGGTATTTAATTTTATGAACGATTTTTATGCATTGCAGATCAATAAATATGATACCTCGTATATAAGCCAAAAGGAAACAATGCACTTACCTTTAATTGGCTGGCAGATCCTTTTGGCAGAGGGCACTCATCTCTTGCAGTGTTAGCGGGTGTTGAAGATTGATGTAGCGGTTTTAGCGGATGAAAAAACTGTTGTAAATGTTTATGAACTGCGATGTTATTGTAGACGATAGCGGTGAAGATGGCGGAGAATTTGCGGTAAAAGTAGCGGTTGGAAATTATGCGGGTTTTATTTAATTAGCGGCGAAAAGCGGCGGTCACACAGACACGAACAAAATATGGATCCGTACTCTGCGAAAAACAAGCGGGAAGTCTCTTGTTTTTCAGTGTTGCCAACTCGCAGGCGCGAATATTGGCAATGCATTGTAGGTAGGCGGTTTATTTTATAAAGCGGTAGTTGAAGCGGTGATGAGTGCGGATGAAGACGATGAATCCCAGAAGAAGCCTCTTGATTGCCAATGGCCATTGGCTTAGTGCATTACTTCTTCTGGCGATACACAAAGACATCAAATTCATCGAATACAGTGCATTTTATTTTATGACAATTAAATGGCGCGAACATATTGCTTTACTGTCATTAATTTTAGTATATTTAACATTAGATTTATTTTGACGTAAGAAGAAAATTCTCCCTATTTAATCTGTGGAAGAGAATTTGTGACAATGGCGCTTTACCAATCCACAGTGATGTTCCATCTGAGGGACAGCAAAGACTTGCTTCAAGGAATCCAGCAGCGAAACTCGGATATAACCTTGTTAGTGAGGACTTCAGCCTGAATGAGACTTAGCACTGGGTAAGCTCTAACCTGGATGTTAACCTTTTCCGTGCTAAGCGTATGCGAAACAATGTAACACCTCAGTGCGGCGCAATTTTCGGACAAAATTAAAATCGTCATATCTCAATAACTACTCACCTGAGATACTTGAAATCTTCGACGAGAATATTCGTTTTTAGCTGTTTTAAATGTTGAGTACATTTTTTTGTTTATTTTGTTTTTCTGCATACTATTTAACTGATTTTTTCAACATTCCAGCTCACAAAACCATGACTTATTAGCAAAAAAATATCACATAGGTAAAAAAAGATATAGGAATGTATATAGTGAATAAAAATCAGCTTAAAATTTATGAATTTTTAAGTATTTCTTCGAAAACAAACACAGTTTTCAACAATTGCTTAGTACCTTATACGTTTGTATGAAGTTTATCTGTAAGCGCTATGACCTATGCGCCGCTGCACCGCGACTTTATCAACTTATATACCTAGTAGAAAATAGTCATAAAATCATTGGTTGTTATATATAATACTGAAATAACTCAACAGGCTCTGAGTACTTACTTTTTCGGAACATTTAGAAAAGCAAAATTCATTCATAATAGCAAAAAATGTTAAATGTATTTTGTCTATCACCTAGTAAAATTTTCAAAGTCGGTAACACAAAAAATCGAAGTTACTCTAAAAAACTCATGAACTTTAAAAAAAGTTATTTTGAAATATGAATCAACGTTTAAGACACAAATAAAAACATATAAATTTACAACAAAATACTTTGCTTTTATAAACTAAATAAAAACCGAACATAATTATTTTTCTAAACCGGCGCACAATCTCTACGAACTCGGATATGGGTTATAAGCAACATTAATATCCATACAAAGCGGTATCTCAGTGCGGGTCTCGATTACGTATCGAGATGAAATAGATAAAAAGTAAACACTCTACTGCCATCTACCGATTTTTTTTCAAATTTTTTTAAAAACGTATTTACTTAGATAAATGATTCGGTTACACGATGTAATTATTATTTTTTGGATATGTCGATAAATAAGATTTCTACAGCGAGTTAAAGTGGAGCATTGTCCATCACGATTACCTATCGAGATCCGCACTGGTGTAGCGTATGATTCATCACGATAACGTCTCGAGATTAGCACTGAAACGGTTAATAGGTACATGGAAACTCCAACGAAGATACCTCCAGGTTTCGAGCTGCCAAAAAGGCTGTGGACCTCCCTGAATAGGATCCGCACTGGACATGGACGCTCCGCACAATGCGATTGCGGCCACCCCTTTCAAACAATGCAACACATATTGGAAGAATGCAACGTCCATGCATATGAAGGCCCAAACTCGGACATTTGCGAATTGACACCAGCATTTTTTTTGGATTGGCTCGGAGCCCTCGACGTGAATGTGTGATTGCCATATCGTGCTGTTTTGTATTTGATTTCTGTCATTGCCATGTTTTGTTCATTTTGATATTTGATGAACATTTGATTCACTAGTACCATACGATAAATAAATATGTATAACTCATAATTTAGTGATCATAGATTTTTTATACCAATATATTGCGCCTTGAATTCATTACAAACTGCCATCGGACCTCAAAAGGTTAACACTATTCAGAGCCTGTGGTCTCTGTGGTTATTCTTGATGCATAAAAAGTGGTTACTCTTGATGCACAAAAAGTGATTACTCTTGAACAAAAAGAGACGAAAATAGTCTCTTGGAATATCCCATACAATTCACAATAATACCTGTTATTGTACATATCGACGTAAACAGCTTAAAAATTACATGAAATACATTGCTACATTGACATGGAAGATATTATAGGAGTACAGGTTCATGCTCGGGCCGCGATTCATGTAATTCTGGCGGTTGGAAACGCCTGCTTTTCATGGCATATTTGAATGGAATAAAAGGTTGTACCTACATTTCCATGGCAACTTTTCTATAAGCGTGGTCTAATTACATCATTGAAATTAAAACAAGTGGAAATATTATGAAATGAGACTTGCATTACGTTGCTTCTGAGCCGCGCACTCGAAATGCACTACCCGGTATAATGCGGATTGCGAGGCAACTATGACTATGTCAAATAAAAACGAGTGGGATGTGACTGACGCTTAACTCCTCACTACCAAGTAACTCCATAAATTATTCAAATTTTGTATGGAAATTTTTCAGCATTTTCACGAAATGAGTTGATCAATATATTTTATTATGAAAACTTATTTATATATTTATTTCAAATTTACTGTTTGAAAGCCTATTTAAAGAACAATGAATATACAATGATTTAAAATAAAAGAAAATTTAAACTAACATAGTAAAATCAATAATATCAACAATGGTGTTAAATTTGAAATTTAAAAAAAAGCAAATTTATAACAAACATAATACATAATATCAATATAATATACACAATTAAAAACAAAATACAAAAACCCAGACATAAAGATATGGTACTATATTTAGAGGTCATGAATTAAAATGTTTATTAATTTATTTTATTTATTTAATTACACTTATGGCTTGAAAGCCTATTTTTATTCAAAAACAAAAGTCATGAGTTTATAGAAAGAAAATGTACAATTTTTGATTTGAAGGAAGAAAAATCGTCGGCAAAAACATCGGAGTGCATCCCCACAATGTTACCAAGTCTATGTAGCCTTGGTATTGGGAGTGGTAGACACTGTCTAGTGGTTTTATGTAGCCGAAACATTAAAGTTTATGAGTTTAAGGAGTTCAGGACAGTCTATATCATGGTTCAATATATTGTGTAAGAAGGAAAGGTCAAAAAGCTTTTTTCTAACGTCAAGATTTAAAAGTTTAAATTCTAGCATTAGATCTGTGTAATTGATGTGTTCTATTGGAATCCCCTTTTTATAATTTACAAATTTAATGGTAAAAATTTTCTCTGGACCCTTTCAATATGATTTATGTGGACATTGTAGTAGGGGGACCAGATTACAGAATTATATTCCAATAATGGTCTGACTAGAGAAACAAATAGTAACCTGTATGATTCAGTTTTTTTTTAAGATCAGCTGCCAGTCTCGTGATGAAGCCCAACACCCTCATAGCTTTACCGACTTGATAATTCTTCAATGCCATTTTGGAAATTAAAAGGTCCAATTTTAAGTTTCCTGAACTTAGGGTAACTATGAAATATTTGACGGTTAGAAGCCTCAGCACCTTCAAGCGTTTGATACAAGCAAGTCAACAATCATTATGAGATGTTTTCCCTTAATAATTGCTTCTCTGAAGCGTGTTTTAACAATACACTACACTGTGTGTGTTATAGTTACCTATTTAGATTATTTTCTAAAGGCTATTTAAATCAATTAAGATTAACTTTCTATAAATGTTTGTATTAGTAATATATATTTAATATTCAATTAAACGACATATATTCAATATACATATATATGTTGTAAACACTATTTAGTGTTTAGTGCGAACTCTATTTAGTAATATTTAAGTTCCAACAAGTCACATCAATTAGAGAGAGTGTATTTCACGGACGATGAAATACCTATTTTTGCTCTAATGCAAATTAGCAAAGGAAATATGTAGGTGAAATGAGAGAGAGAAGAGATAAGAAATAACACACGAATAAAACTTACAATTGATGTATTAGCACAAACTTGGGGTGCCACAGGGGTCAGTTTTGGGGCCCATACTTTTTATTTTGTATGTAAAAAATCTTGACGATATTATATATAATGAAGGCTTCGCTTCGTACGCCTACGCTGACGATCGCCTGATTGTAAAATCTTCCACTGCAGAAAACAAGGATAGTCTTGGGAATGATACCGTTGGTTGTATTAATAAAAATGCTTAATGGATGTCGCTCTACAAGCTAAAATTGAACCCATCAAAAACAGAATTTATGTGGGTAGCTTCACCGCGACGACAGCATCTCATAGAAAACATTCCAATTAACATCAATGGAGAAGAAATTACACCATCAACCAACTTTAAATTTCTAGGCGTCCACTTGGATAATAAACTATCGCTGGACTTGCATATCTCTAAAACTGTTAGCTCTTGCTTTTTTCATCTGAGGCAATTGAAAAGTATCCGCCGCAGCTTACCTAAAAGCGAAGCTAAAACGCTTATCAATGCATTTGTTGTATCACGGCTGGATTACTGTAATGCTATATATGCTGGTTTGCCCAAGTATCAGCTGGATAGACTGCAGATGGTTTTCAACGCGGCTGCGAGGTTGATATATGGAGCTGACAAAAGATGTCACATAACACCTCTTCTAAATGAACTGCACTGGTTGAAGTGTCCAGAACGAGTAGACTATAAGGTGTGCTTGATGGTGTTTAAGGCTCTGAACGACTTGGGTCCACACTACATACAAGAACTATGTCAAAAGAATGTCCTATCAGGAAGACATCTCTCATTGAGATCATCGGGATCACAGAGTACCAACTCTTTAAAAGAGTTGGACAGAGTCAATAAAGCGGCTTACTATGATTGCAGTTTCAGTGTGAACGGGCCTTTAAAATGGAACAAATTGCCCCCTGATATACGTGGAGCTCAGAGCGTTGACACCTTCAGTAAATTACTTAAGACTGCTTTGTTTAGTAGAGCCAACAAATAAGCCACAGCGCCCTTGGAGTGATCTTGTATCACTAAACGGCGCTTTATAAATTCTAATTATTATTATTATTATTAAACACAGAATTTATACAAAAGAAAACTAATAACACACGCGAGTAGAAATTTATCAGATCGATGTTTCACGAAGAAAGTTTGACAGGAAAAGAGATAGGGGGTCATCTGCTGTCCTCAATATATTATACCCTATTGTTTTGACACATAGGGGTCATTGTACTGCCGTATTGTCAAGAACATTTATAGGTATGACAGTATGAAGATAGTATTATTGTCGTCATGAAAAATGAAAGTAACATAGTGAAAGTCATTAACCTTTCTAATTGTTTTTTTCTGATTTTACTTGTGACAGAAATACCATAGTACACATGAAGGTATTCTGCCACAACCTGTTATTGGAGCATTGGAACTACTATGCTGATTCTGTCTATATTATGTTTTATGTGTATTCCAATGTTCTGCCTGTGTTTCTTTAAATAAATAAATAAAAAAAAAATTCGAAGCACTGATCAGATAACGGAATCGAAATGAGTGTTATATAATAAAAATTAAAAAAATTGAAAAGAATCGAATAAATACTTTAGTCTATGATCAGCAGAGTAAAATAAACACACGCAGAAATATTGTGTTGAAACTTTTAGATAACAATCTCAGCCTGATACTTGTTGATAATCTGCAATAAAAAATAACCTGAAAAATTGCCAATTCATAACTTCCCTTGGGGTAGTGAGGATTAAAAATTCTCCAGTGGCGTATCGCCCTGAGATATATATGGTAAGGTGGGTGCATTAAATTATAATAAGCAATACAATTAATTATCATAAAACTTTATGACTGGAATGCTAATTAGTTTTTGTTAAGTAAGAATTTTTTTTTTGTTTCCAAGGCAAGACGTATAAGGGAGTGTTGCTACTATAGGGGAGGAAGATTTTATGAAAAGGACAATCGCTTGGGTGGGTATAAGATCTAGAAACATGGTTGAGAGATCGTTTTTTTTCCTAGAGTTTTTACTCCACAAATCCACTTACCCAAGGGGATATAATAATAGAGAGAATTGTGAATTCGCAATTTTTAAGGCTATTGTTTATTGCAGATTATCAACTAGTATCATGCTGAGATTGTATTCTAAAAATTTCATCACAATGTACCTGTGTTTGTGTGCTATGTGCTGTGTGCTATGTACGGCGTTTTCATTTTACTTTATCGATTATAGACTAAAGTACATACTCATTCGATTCTTTTCAAATTTTGTATATCTAATACTCGCTTAGACTCCATTAGATTTTGAAGGATATCTGAATAGTGCTTCTCATATTTTTAACTGTCAAATATTTCTAAGTGACAAAAGCTCAAAAAACTTAAAATTAGAAATTTTTATATTCAAATTTGTAAAAACGCACATCACTTTCATAAAATGGCATTGAAGAACTATCAAGTTTTCATAATAACATATTAAAACGAGTGGGTTGTGGCCAACACTAAACTCTCCACACCACAAATATTGACAATGAAATATTTTATTCATTCTAAATTTTACTACCAGGAATATAAATTTTCTAACGAAAGTATATTTTCATGTTAAGATAGACAAACTATTAATGCAGTATGGTGTAGAATTCTAATGTTGTATGAAATATTTTAATAAAAGCAGATAAATTTTGGTTTAAAGGACGTTAGAGCATTTTGACAATTTTGACACGTGATATCATATGAAGAAATTTTTGTTATTTATGGAAAGCTAATCAGTTCTATATTCAAGCTCTTTACATTATAACATGAAATCAAATTACTGAACTTTTCCATACATAAAAAATTTATCTTATTATATACATTTTTATTCATACTAAATTTTACTACCAGGAAAATAAATTTTCTATCGATAGTATATTTTTATGTTAAGATAAACAAACTATTAATGCAGTATAGTGAAGAATGATTATGTTGTATGAAATATTTTTAAAAAAGCAGATAAATTTTGTTTTAAAGAACGCGAGAGCATTTTCAAAATTTTGACACGTGATATCATATAAAGACTTTTTTTGTTATTTATGGAAAGCTAATCAGTTCTATGTTCAAGCTCTTTACATTATAACATGAAATCAAATTACTGAACGTTTCCATACATAGAAATTTATCTAATTACATTTTTATTCATACTAAATGTTACTATCAGGAATATACATTTTCTTCCGATAGTATATTTTTATGTTAAGATAGACAAACTATTAATGCAGTATAGTGAAGAATGCTTATGTTGTATGAAATATTTAAAAAAAAGCAGATAAATTTTGTTTCAAAGAGCGTTAGAGCATTTTGACAATGTTGACACGTGATATCATATGAAGAAATTTTATGATATCTATGAAAAGCTAATAAGTTCTAAGTTCAAGCTATTAATATTCTTATATCAATATGAAATCAATGAACTGAACATTGCCAAATATAAAAAAAATTCTCTTGTTACATATAAGTTTCATACAAATATCCATTAAATAAAATATAATTTTTGAAACCGTTGAATATTTTTCTTTTAACATTGACCAACTTTGAATACAATTTTATGAAGATTCTTGGTGTTGTATAAAAAGTTGAAACCAAATTAAAATATCTCTAATTTCCAGGTCGTGAGAGCATTTTTTCAGTTTTAATAGATGAAATCATTAAGAAACATTGGGAAAAAATGAACCGTTGTCTATGGAAAACTAATCAGCTCTAAGTTTATGGACTTAACACATGTGATATCAATATGAAGTCAATCGGACTTATATTTTGGGCTGCAGAGAGGACACAAAAAAAAACAACGTAAATGATGAATTCATAGAGAAGAAATCAAAAGTTGTCTATGGAAAACTAATCAGCTCTAGGTCTTTGCACTTTACACATATGATGGCTGTAGAGAGGACACAAAAAAGATAAATGCTACAGCGTACGGCGTACGGCGTACGGCGTATACGCCATACACACAAACACATCACGACGAAACTCATAGTGTGCATTCTCTACATGATACCCATTGAGAAATTGATGTAAAAAAAATACGCTTAAATTTTGCGAAATCATGACTCTCCCCTATTCCATAGTGTGGAGAGTAAAAAATAATGTAACAAACTCATTTCATGAAAATGATATGGCGTTATAAAAAATGTTTTCCTCACTTCATAGATGGTGTTTTTTCAGCAAACTCTCGCTAGATTGTGTACGTTGCGCAAGTGCACAAAGTGATCACGTAAACCATCCGATGACGGGTCGTAAACCCTGTAGGCTCTGATATAATATTTCAACTTGCAGACTTATTGTCATTGTGCAATTTCTTCCAACCAAGCAGATTAAAAAGAAAGACTACTTACGATACGCACAACAGGAAATCGATTGATTTGATTGAAAAACATATAAAAAATATTCATTAAGCTAAAAAAGCATAAGGGATTGGTGAGGGGAACGGAGAGGATTAGTATTAAGATCAGTTGTAAGTTGTTTACGGACGCTAGCATATAATTCAAAACTCTTATTTGATGTACATAGGCAGAGAGAATCGAACGCCATACTTTTCTATCTTGACGTACAATTTTTTTCTCTGTTACATCCATGCCTAGCGTAAAAAATACTTAATTGGTTTATTTATTAACAGATTTTTAATTATCTCAATAGAGACGAAGTTGGAATATTTACTGTAGGAGAACCGGGAAATCAAGGCACCTACAGGGCTTACGACCTGTCATAAGCCCTGTAGGTGCTTAATAAGGACATGGATGGGTAATCAGGATCAGGCATTTGCGATAGATATTCTTTATATAGTTTTTTCTTGAAAATACAAAGTGAGTTAGAGGACGCAATATCCGTACTATGTAAGTTTCTTCCGGTATTACTGAAGTAATTCGAACGACGAGCTGAGGAAATTCTGTATCATGATAGCGATAAATGGTGTCGTACGTTCAGCAGATCTGAGTGTGGAAATCCATGATTGGATAAATAAGCGAATTTGTTTGTTAATGTAGGTACTGTGGCAGGTTTGGATTAGAAAGAATATTGTTCAATAGGGACCGAACGTGTATGTATATTGCACCGCTGGCGTATCTTGGGCCAACAAAGAAGATTGATGTAAGATGATATGTAATCATTTTTTTAACCCAAAGATGAATCTGATACATATACTTAAGTGGCAACCCTGATTTGATTTTTTTATCTTTGTCATCTGAGAGGTTTGCACGCCTCCAAGATTTTGATTAAATATAATGTTATTCATTGAACGTTAAGATTTAATTTATTTTTTTATGCAAATTACCGCGACACCCATCCCTGTTGTTGAGACTTTATCCGCTCAGTAACTTGAGAATATAAGAACACCATCATGCTGTGTCTGTAAGTAATTATAATAATTTACATGGCGCAGTATATCGTACGAGATCATTACAAGATTTTTTATGACAAATTTGTAACATCTCAATAGAGACGAAGTTGGAATATAATGAGAGAACCAGGAACTTAAGGCACCTGCATGGCTCGCGACCCGTCATCGACTGGCTTACGTGTTCTCATTATGCGCTTGCGCAACATTCAACAATTATGCCTTCTTATCGAGTTGTCGATCAATCCAATTTTTGAAAGTTTTTTATATTTTAAACACAAACATCTGATCGTTTGAAAATAAGCTGAAAATATCGGCCTTCGTGGCTCAGTTGGTTGGGTATCTGACTGCTGATCCAAAGGTCTTGGGTTCGATTCCCGGTGGAGACACAGTTTTTAATTGTGTTTTCATTCTGGATCTGTGAGACGATTAATATTGTAAGTCTCCAGAATGTGGCAACTTGTTATTGGGTGCGTGTTAAATTAATATTTTACATAGTACCTGTTAGTTGCCCGAGAAGCTATATTAAAAAAAAAATACCATTGTCATCTAGGTATGAAGTGACGAAGAAAGTTTCTTTGTGGAACTGTTTGTGTTAATATTTTTATGGTTTTTGCTATGGTGGGTGATATGGTTTTTGCTATGGTGGGTGATATGGTTTTTGTTATGGTGGGTGATATTGCTTTTTCGAGTAATAAGTTTATTACTCGTGTTTTAGTGATAGGAAGATCTGAGCCATACGGTCAAAAATATAAGATATGTGACTATATTTACTATTTTTACTAATCTTGGCAAGGGTGTTTAAAATAAAACACCATTTTTAAAATCCAAAATCTCTGATGTATTTATTGTTCTTGGCAAGATCCTTATTTGAGAAAATGAATAATGTATTTAGGACATTATGAATAAATGCACACATGAAAAATGCATGCAGTTTTCTGGAGCTCTCGAATATTTTAAAACACGGGTGGATTGTGACCAACACTAATCTCTCCACTACATACCTAATTTGTTTATTTTTATTACTATTGAAAGGATGACAATCGCTTAGTCACTAATGAGGTAGATTCTGTAAAATCTATCATATTAACATCGTATTTCCTGTAAACCGTATCGCATTTCTTGTAATATTGATTGCAAAAATGCCGACTTAGACATATTTTTTGATTCGCATATGAAATTCAAAAACAAACTTATACCTATCTTATATAGTGACATTATAACAATACGCAATTGGGTAGATCACTTTTGTATGGGGATTTTTTTTATTTTGATTTTTTGGTATTTCTGCAATAGGTGCTCTAGCTTATTTTAAGACATTCTGCATACTAAATTTATAAAAAAAAATTATGTCTTGAACTGCCGCATAGCTGATGTTGTAAATTGTTACTTTTTATAAATTTTTGATGTTTCATAAAGCTTTCTAAAAGTATATAAAACGAAAAAATCAATGGTTGTACCCCGACAATTAATTCAACAATAAAGTTAATGATATTAAAAAAAAACATTAAAATATTTTGATGCCTTGAACAGCCCCAAAGGCCAAAGGCAAAAATATTGATAGTTTACAACAATTCGAATTACTTAAATTATCATAAAATTTAAGTTATTGGTTGTGTTTTATATTTTTCTTAAAGGAAAACTAAAGGATAAGGAAAGGATGAGAAGAGGAAGATGTAATCATGTGTTGTCAGATAAATATTTTTGTTATAGCCTTTTCTCGGAGATGTTAAGGGAGATAGACGATGTAAAATCAGGACTTAGACTATTCCATAATCTAGCTGAATTAACTTCAAATGAAGAGCTATAACTTTGAATAGGGAAAGATAGTAAAGTACGTTCAGCAGATCGAAGTGGACGCCCGTGGCTTGAAAGATAAGTGAATTTATCTTTGAGATACTGAGGTAAATTTGGATTAAAAAGGACGTTGTATAGTAAATGACAATAAATGTATATTACGTCGTTGTCGTATCTTGGGCCAATGAAAAAGATTACGGTAGTGAGAAATATGATCGATTTTTTTTAGTCCAAAGATAAAACGGATGCAAACATTTTGAAGGCATTCAAGTTTGTTGTTTTCTTATGTTAGTATTAAGAAGTTCCTGAAGTTGAGGGAAATCTCGAAAACGTTATAACTTACGAAATTAAAAGTTAAAAGCAGAAGTAAACAAAGTTATTTCATTTATTTTCATTTAAAAAAATGAATTTCTACAAAGATTACCACGAAATATTTGAAGAAAAATAATAATAAAATGAATCACAGTAAAATAGACAAAAATTAAGAATTGTAAAAAAGGAAATAAATATGTAAATAAACTTTGCCAAATGTCAAAGCTTTTTAGTTCATAGGTCGAGTTGCTGAAATGAATAGGTAGGGGTGGATAAAAGGTATCTGTTTGCCCTCTCTTGTATGTGAGTACCTACCCAGTGAATTTGGCACCCCTCCAGAACTGTCGCCCGGGGCCGTTCCAGATATGTCCGCTTGCTCTAACTGTCACTGACATTTTAACTAAAGTTTCAGAGTTGATTAAAAATAAAGAAAAATTGTTTTTTTTTTGTAAATCTATTTCCAACTCGGTAGGTATATATGGTTCTATTTGTCAATACCTTATTCAAAGAGCACTTGAAATAGATAAACGAAGTACGTGAAGATTATCACAGTGCTCCATTTTTATACAAGATCATTACATAATCAGCTACGTATGCCTTCACATTTAACAAAATATTTATAAAAAATATATTTTTCTTGACAATAACATCTCAATAGAGACGAAGTTGGGATATAACAGAAGAATCAGGAACTCAGTCACCTACAGGGTTTACGACCTGTCATCGGCTGGTTTGCGTGACGACTTTATGCGCTTGCGCAACGTTCACCAATTATGCCCTTATTGAGTTCCCTTATCAAAGTAATTTTTGAAAGTTAATTTATGACAGGTCGTAAGCCCTGTAGGTGTAGGTGCCTGACTTCCCGATTCTTCTGTAATATCCCAACTTCGTCTCTATTGAGATGTTATTGTCAGTAAAAATATCATTTGACTCCCGACAGGAAAAATATCCATAAATTACTTAAAAAACACATAAGTTGTATTATTTTATTTAGGTAAAATAACTTTTGTTCAGTAATCTTAAGGGGGGGGACTGCTGCCAACGTACCTATTTTTCAATTTGATATACCATCATTATTTCCTATCAAATCGTTTTGAAAAAAATAATTTATATAGTTTGGGTATTAATAAACAAAAATATACCTTAACTTTTTGATAATGTTCTGTATAAATTCTTGTAGAAAAATAATGGCATACCCCGATTTTCAACGTTTATCATATATTTTTGATAAACTACAAGGCGTAGAGTAATAAATTTTTTTAAATTAAAGAAGACAAAAATGTATAGAAAAATATGATGTGACGTTGAATTAATGCTTCAGGTTTAGTAAATAAACCTAAAAAACATTTATTTTCCATTCAGCGCCATTACGAAATAAAAGTTTTTTTGGTTTATTTACTTAACCTGATGCGTTAATGCAACGTCATATCATATTTTTCCAGGTATTTTGTTCTTCTTTAATTTATAAAAAAAAAATATTGCTCTTTACCTTATATTTTTTTAGAAATTTAAGATAAATGGCTAAAATCGGGGTATGCTTATTATTTTCCTACAAGAATATATACAGAACATAATCAAAAAGTTAAGGTATATTTCTCTTTATTAATATCCAATCTAACTAGGATATTTTTTTCAAAATGATTCGTTTTGTAATAATGATGGTATATCAAATTAAAAAAAATAGGTACTTTGGCAGCAGTCGCCCTCTTAATATATCACAGTCAAAATATTTCCTCAATCTGATATGCTTTAAAAGCGTATGAATATAAATATGCAATTAAAAAATATATATTCCATAAAAAATATATTTGAATTAGATCTGTGAGCGTCATTAGCCACTTCACAATGTTAGAAAAATGGAATTATTTATATATTTATTTCTATTCAAAACATAGACATTAGATATAAAATATTTTTATGTAATATAAGCATATACCTACATTAAATTTAAAGTAAATATAAGTTATAAGTTTTTTCATTAAAGTTATTAGTAAATATAAGTTATTAATTATTTCATTAAGTTATTTTTTTGTTAGGTACTTATACCTATAAGTTATTTCATTTCTATCTCTTTTTGTTTGAATGAAAATTTATATCCATATTTTTTTTTGCATAGAAAGTATTCATTCATTCACACCACCACGGCATAATATCCCACATGTGTGTAGCTAGCTACAGGTGTGCGGGTGTGCGTTGCTTTATAAAATAGAGATACCCGCTCGTGTCGTGCTCACCTTTTTACTCCTCACTAACCCAAGTGGGTAGTTATGTTTTCGCAATTTTTATGTTTTTTTTTTAATGCAGATTATCAACTAGTATCATGCTGAGATTGTATTCTGAAAGTTTCATCACAATCTATCTGTATGTGTGCTGCGTGCTGTGTGCTATGTACGGCGTGTTTATTTTACTTTAAAAATGTATATCTTATATTCGCTTAGACCCCATTACATTTTGAAGGATATCTTGATAGTGCTTTTCGTTTTTTTAAACGTCAAATTTTTTAAAGTGACCCCAAGTACAGGAAACTTAAAATACGAAATCTTTATTTTCAAATTGGTAAAAAGGCAACTCACTTTCATAAAATGACATTGAAGAAATATCAAGTTTTCATAATAAAATATTTAAATTAAAACAAATATTGAACTCATTTCATAAAAATGCTGAATATTTGCCATATAAAATTTGAATACTTTACTTAGTAGTGAGGAGTATAGAGTAGCCCACAACCCAATCGTTTAATAGTAATATTGCACACCCGCACACATTTCATTGTTTGCCAACATTGTACTCAATGTTATTTATGAATGACCTGTACCTACCTATGAAATTTTTTCTTTGATAAATATTATTTTAAAATATTCATAGAAGTAGGTATGTAGGTCCTCTATAGTCCCACTCAAGACAACTTTAGACACTAGAGGGTTTTATGCGGACACCGTTCAGCTCTAACTTCACAAAATTGCGAATTCCTTTGAACTCATCAAGCCGCCATCACTCGTGCGGCGTTATACCGTACGCTACATAATTAAATTAAATTTATCGCCAACTTGCCTTTAATACTATTGCTTCACTTTGAACCTACGACATTATAATAACGAGTTTTAACAGATTATGTGGCGTGGCATGTGTTCATATTATTATTACTGTTTAATGTGTATTAATTTAACTTAAAACGCTATACTTGAACAAACACATTTTTAATAAAAAAAAAAATCTGTGTTTTTTTTTATAAATAATGAAAAAAAATTAAATAAAAAAATATTAATAAAACAAATATGTATATCAATATAAATTACTTAATAATTAAAGAAATCGCTAAATAAATAAGTAATTTAATACATAAATAAATAAATAAACAAGTAAATATACAATTAAAAAAATAAATTAATTAATTAATAAATCAACAAGCAAATATATAATTAAATAAATTAATTACATGATTAGTAAATAAATAAATTGAGTAATAAATTAATATATTTATTAATTTATTTATTAATAAATAAATAAATTGATTATTAAATTAATAAATAAATAAATTTATTAATAAATTAATTAACTTATTATTAAATTAATTAATTTATTATTAAATTAATAAATTAATTAATTTATTATTAAATTAAAAAATTAATTAATTTATTATTAAATTAATAAATTAATTAATTTATTTATTAATAAATAAATAAATTGATTATTAAATTAATAAATAAATACATTGATTATTAAATTAATAATTTAATTTAAAAACAAAAAATTAATTGTTTTATTCATAAATAAATAAATTGATTAATCAAACAATAAATTAATTAATTTATTCGTAAATAAATAAATTGATTATTCAATTGATAAATTGATTAATTAAACAATAAATTAATTTATTTATTCATAAATAAAGAAATTGTGTAATAAATTTGTAATAACTAAAACATTGAGGCATAAATAATATAAAATAAAAAAAAACTAAATTAAATAAAATAAATATGATAATTAATATTATTATTTTAAAATCAATATATAAATAAATAAATAAATGCCGTGTTAGTACATATGAATGAATGAAAAATTAAATAATATGTCATTCATATGGGAAAGGGTAGGAACACGTATCCTTATCTTTTCCTAAGAAATCTCCAGCCTTTATTAGTGTGACGTTCACCCCGATGACAAGTTAGTATGTATGTAGTAGTGGTGATCATACAAAATGATATTAACCTATGTAGAGGGATAATTGCGGAACGGAAGATTTCGCGAATAACTGAAACATCAGCATAAATTTACAAAATGTTCCCTGTAACGATATTACTTCAGGGGTCGTAAACATTTCTGCTAAATTAAATTATTATTTTTATCACCGCAACAAAGTCGTTACACAAAAAAAATGGAGACATCTCAAAAGCGGAGGCTACAAAAAAAAAACTTACTTTGAATGGGTCGGGAATAATATTATAATAACGGAAAATTATGAACCAAGGATTGAAATGAGTGGGTTGTGTCTAACGCCTAATTGCAAATCTTAATAATCATTTTATTGTTTTTTTTTAAACCAATCAATTGACAAACTTTTTACATACAAACATACATACCATCACGCCATGTCCCTTACGGGGTAGGCAGAGAGAACCGAACGCCATATCTTTCTATCCTGGCACACATTCATCGCCTCGTCAACATTCATGCATCGTCTCATACATGTTCGTCTATTGTACACGCTTCTAACATTTCCTTCTTTCAGAATATCGTTCACATGGACGTGCCGTCCCTTTCTTGGGCGGCCCCGGCCTCTCAATCCAATCCTATCCGCAATGTATATTTTCTTCGTCAGGCGTTCCTCATTCATTCTACCCATGTGGCCAAACCATCTCAATGTGTTCACTTTCATTCTAGTAATGACATCTTTCTTCATCTTACATTCTTTCCTTATGCCCTCATTTCTTACCCGGTCATACATCGTTCTATTGCAGACAAACTTTTTAACATCAAAAAGACAAAGTTGGGATATTATAGAAGAACCAGGGACCCTATTCTCCAATGTCGCCTATCGATGTCGTATGTGACATTTTATTACTTTCGCACGATTTCTAGAATATGCTATTCTTGAGTCTCACATGCGACATAGTCGAATGAAAATCATTCGAGATTTCGACGAGTGATATAGGACCACTCGACATTCAATGTCGCATCAATGTCGCATGATTTTATCTGTCAAAAATAGCCGCCATATTACGATTGCCATTGACATAGTACATCAGTGAAGTGTGTTTAATCATTGTTTTTCCAATTTCGTGTTTTTTTTTTGTAATAATAATGGCTAGTTTCGACGAGTTGGTTATTCTGTCTATTGAACAGAATCACAATATTCACGGACGACGTAATAATTCCAAAATAGTGGATGCATTCGCACAAAGCGATACGTCTTTCATAAAACACTTCCGCCTCAACAAAAAACTTACAAAGTCCCTTATCGAGGTTGTAACTCCTCATATGTGTTTGCCATCTCGAGCATCTGCATTAAGTGTCGAAACCAAGGTATGTTAATCATTTTTTACTAAACCAATATCTCTCTTATGGGTTTTTTTGTAGACTATCATGAATGAGAAAGTCGAAAGTAAATACTATAAACTTTTGTATTCTTTACATGAACATTTTCGGCGTGAATCACTGGCTTAGAATAGTTCTTCCACTATTTTCATTGTTTGCAAGTGTCCCGTAAGAGCCGGGTAATGGATAACATCTCACATGATTCAGCAATGAGGTTCACCCATTCTGAATGTAGTCCCTTGTAAGGTGAAATGAGACTGTGGGTGAAAAAACTATCTAACGCTTTAAACTATTGCTACACGAGCATTAGAATAATTTGTCGAACGTTCCATTTGTCTACAATTTTACAGATAAAACATATTTTGATTTGAAGATCAAGATTTGACACATTTGGTAAATTTTGAAAAAAGTGGATTTGACGCTCATGGATTCATGTCTTAGCTGATGAAGTTCATTGCGTTTTTATAAACCTACTACATATAATTAATTCATGATTTATATTTTTCAGGTTCTCACAGCCTTAAATTTTCTGGGAACAGGATCTTATCAGTTACCTAGGTGGGAAGCAACATAAATAATAATATATCGCAATCTTCCGTCTCAAGATCTTTGACTGAATTTGTGGATGTACTAAATAAACCAGAAATTTTCAATGCATGGGTTAAATTTCCAAGCACAATCCAAGAGTTAAGGAGTATAAGAAATAGGTAAACTATAGTATTGATTTACTTAAGGTGTGTTGTTGGATGTGTTGGGAAGTGTAGAATCCAAATGGAACAAATATATACTTCAGGTTCGATAATACATACCATCACGCCATATCCCTAGTGTGTAGTAACCAGCAGCATGCATTACCTTCTCAAAGAATCATGACACACACCAACTTTGTCTCACAAAAGGCACTAGATTCAGAATGTGCGGTGAACCTCATTGCTGAACTATATGAGATGTTATTTTGCCCGTTGAATTTTCAATTACATAATAATATGTTATGTGAAATGTTATTTAATAAAATAAATTACTTGTCTGTTACGGGATACCTGAAAAAAAAGTGTTGGTTGGGGAACTATTCTAAAGATTCCTCATAGTAACATTTTATAATACAACCAAAAAACAATATTTTCAAAAACATTATATAGATCTAAAAAACTTTTTGTTTCAGGTTTTATAGAAAGTACAATCTGCCAGGTATAATCGGATGCATCGATTGCACCCATGTTGCAATTGTACCGCCAGCAGGAAACAATTTAAATTACCCTGAACATGTGTATGTAAACCGTCAGAGCTACCACTCCATTAACGTCCAACTAATTTGTGATGACTCTTTAAAAATATTAAATGTTAATGCTTTGTTTCCTGGTAGTCTTTTTATAGCTAGTAATTATTTTTTTACATAGATAATTAATTTAACAACTCATTTCTTGTATTAAATTTGTCAAAATTATTACATACCTTTCATTATGGAAAGGTTGTACATATATGAGTAAATAAAGTGTATTGCATTTACTACTGTTTATTATTCTACCTAAATTAAAATTGGAAGGAAAGAAAAAAAATATATATTCAGTGTGGTATAAGAAAACATTTATTACATTATATTGAATTAATAGAGATATATAAACAAAGTTAAATATTAAACGGGAGCATTTAGAAAACTTATTTGAGATACTTATAGAAATGTTACATATGAACAACATAAAAAAATTGTATTAATGACATATTATTACAGATTGTTACTGTAAATTAATAGGAACTTTTATAAAATGTTATTTATAGAAATATAAAAACAAAGCTAAATACTTAAAAGGAACATTTATAAAATGCTGTATTAAAAGACATTTGTCAACAAAGTTTCTATATCTCGTCTAAAAGTATATATAAAATTCTTTATGTATCTCTATTAAAACCTTTTTGAAATGTTCCTACTAAGAACTTAACTTTTTTTATAAATCTCTGTTAATACATTTTATAAATGTTCCTATTGAGTTTTTGGCTTTGTTTTTATATCTCTCTTAATACATTATAAAATGTTCCTATAAATTTACAGTAATAATCTGTTAAGTTTCATTACGAGAATTTTTTTGTTCATACAAGAAAATAGTTAATACATTTTGATCAAATTTTGTTTTGTAAATGAAGAGAAGCGTTAAGACATATCATATAGAAAATTACATACAAGAAAATAGTTAATATATTTTGATCAAATTTTGTTTTGTAATTGAAGAGAAGCGTTAAGACCGTTAAGACATATCATATTGAAAATTACATACAAGAAAATAGTTGATATATTTTGATCAAATTTTGTTTTGTAAATGAAGAGAAGCGTTAAGACATATCATATAGAAAATAACATACAAGAAAATAGTTAATATATTTTGATCAAATTTTGTTTTGTAAATGAAGAGAAGCGTTAAGACATATCATATAGAAAATAACATACAAGAAAATAGTTAATATATTTTGATCAAATTTTGTTTTGTAAATGAAGAGAAGCGTTAAGACATATCATATAGAAAATTACATACAAGAAAATAGTTAATATATTTTGATCAAATTTTGTTTTGTAAATGAAGAGAAGCGTTAAGACATATCATATAGAAAATAACATACAAGAAAATAGTTAATATATTTTGATCAAATTTTGTTTTGTAAATGAAGAGAAGCGTTAAGACATATCATATAGAAAATAACATACAAGAAAATAGTTAATATATTTTGATCAAATTTTGTTTTGTAAATGAAGAGAAGCGTTAAGACATATCATATAGAAAATAACATACAAGAAAATAGTTAATATATTTTGATCAAATTTTGTTTTGTAAATGAAGAGAAGCGTTAAGACATATCATATAGAAAATTACATACAAGAAAATAGTTAATATATTTTGATCAAATTTTGTTTTGTAAATCAAGAGAAGCGTTAAGACATATCATATAGAAAATTACATACAAGAAAATAGTTAATATATTTTGATCAAATTTTGTTTTGTAAATGAAGAGAAGCGTTAAGACATATCATATAGAAAATTACATACAAGAAAATAGTTAAAATATTTTGATCAAATTTTGTTTTGTAAATGAAGAGAAGTGTTAAGACATATCATATAGAAAATTACATACAAGAAAATAGTTAATATATTTTGATCAAATTTTGTTTTGTAAATGAAGAGAAGCGTTAAGACATATCATATAGAAAATTACATACAAGAAAATAGTTAATATATTTTGATCAAATTTTGTTTTGTAAATGAAGAGAAGCGTTAAGACATATCATATAGAAAATTACATACTTACAAGAAAATAGTTAATATATTTTGATCAAATTTTGTTTTGTAAATGAAGAGAAGCGTTAGACATATCATATAGAAAGAACTTAACTTTTTTTATAAATCTCTTTTAATACGCTTTATAAATGTTCCTTTTGAGTTTTTGGCTTTGTTTTTATTATCTCTCTTAAAACATGTTCGTATAAATTTACAGTAATAATCTGTTAAGTTTCATTACAAGAATTTTTTTGTTCATATGAAACATTTCTATATCTCGACTAAAAGTATATATAACTTTCTTTATGTATCTCTATTAAAACCTAAATTTTTCGAACAAATGAATCCGAAAGTTTTTCAATGGCAACAACATGTCTCTCCATCAATGCTAGTTTTTTTTTCATGTATGCTTCTTTGATCTCGATTTTTTTTTGCTAGCTCTACTAGATCTTCTTGCACGCCTCTTCTTCTGGGACGAGGCGTGGTTCTGCTATTGTGTGTTTCTTCAACTGGCGGTATAAGTATTTCTTCTGTTTCAATAAAAGAATCTTCTGTGTCATGATTACCTCCCTCCATAGAACTCTCATTGATATTTTCTCCTATTGTCCGGCATACCTCCGACTCTACTTTCAGAATGGCCAACAACTATTATTGGAGTTAACATGTTAACAATGGCCTCTTCTGATTGGGTTAGCTGACTCCCTATGGATGGCCCGCCCCCAGTCCCTCTCCTCTCCCTCTGCACAGCTGCCTCTTTGGACTTGGCTTTTGACCAGAGACTTGTCTAGAAAGAATAAAACAATGATAATATTAATTATACAGTTCAACAAATCTTTATAATAAAAACACTTAAAGAATCTTATAAGTAAACACACATATTTTATACTTTAGGTTTGGACATAATAATACAGTTTAACAAATCTTTATAATAATTTTAAGCACTGAAAGAATCTTATAAGAAAACACACATATTTTGTTCTATAGGTTTGGACATTTTAATGCATAAATGTTCAAACCAACTTTTTTTAAATTATTGAGACAAGCCCCCTGAGTCAAATTGTCAAGCACTGTTCGTAATCGCTGTTGTCTACAAAATAGAAAAATTTTCTACAACAGACGGCAAATCCCATACAAAAAAAGGTTGGTTGTTTGGCACATGGAATTTGACTTAGCGCCAAGTATGTCAAATTAGGCTCTTATTATAAAGATATGGTTTCAGTTTTCATTGCTAAGCTTTCTAATTCCCAACCAAATTGAAATCAGCTGTTTACAGTTATTTCTAACTATATTACATGACATGTGGTTTCAAACTAGAACATTATTTTTAATCCTTTTACTTGTCAACACTAACAAACGTTTTTTATAGAAGTACATAATTTTGTTGATTTACTACGTAATTTCTTCTTAAAAACAAACAAACTATATATTCTACTGGTAAGGTTTTCATAAAAACTTGTTTTATAATTACAATAGTATAAAATCACATTTTTCTAATTTAATATAGCTGAAAACATTGTCAATCAATTTATTTAAACGAAAGACTCAAAATCAAAAATACTGCTTACCTTCCGCCAATGTAACCAATCCTTGTTAGCGCCCGGAATTGAATTAAGTTTTTCAGCTATCTCCATCCACCGCATTTTAGCCGTATGCCTTGTGAAGGTATTGGAGAACTTCCCCGATAAAAGTTCTTTTTCTCCATTCATCAATTCCACCAACATGCTTTTTTGTGCATTCGAACAATAATTCATTTTCAAAATAATTCAAAATACACTTGTATTCGACTTTCGAGAGCGTCACAGCAATCAACAGCAATGAACGAGGAACAAAATACAAAAATTTACCATAGATTTTTGACAACCATAGAAAAAATGACAAAATAATGCATAAAAAATATTTCAAACGCATCCTAAATGCTATGTTGCCGCTACTTTCAAATGACATTTCAATGTCGAACGATTTTCAAGTCGAATGATTTCAAGAATAGACTAAATGCCCAACATACGACATTTCATTCGACATTTTTTAGGCGACATAGGCGTATGCGACATTAATCATGCGAGATTGGAGAATAGACCCCCAGGAACTCAAGGCACCAACACGGCTTACGACCCGTCATCGGGTAGTTTGCATAATCAATTTATGCACTTGCGCAACTTATACAATCTAGCGAGAGTATGCTGAAAAAAACACCATCTATGCCATCTTATTGAATTCGTTTATTTATTTATTTATTTATTTATTTATTTTATTTTATTTTTAATATATTTTATAATACAAATCAATATATAAATTCACTAGTAATAATATTCTTACATATTTTTCCCTGCAGTACCTCATCAAAAGATTACAATCTTGTGCTTGATGAGGGAAGCACTTATAAAAAAATAAAATATCAATACAAAGCAAAGTCAACATAAAAGTAAAAGTAATTAAATCAAATCATACATGAACAAAAAAAAATCAAATAAACATCAAAAAAAGGTTGAAAATAAATGAAAAAGAAGAATACTCTAATGAGAAAACATATCGGAATACATATTCAAACAAAAAAAAAACAAAAACATGAAAATAATTGAAAAATGAGTAATATAGAATTATAGACGATTCAAATATATCAAAACACATATTCAAAAATAAAAAAAAGGAAATACTGGAAATTGAAACAAATCAAAACAACAAAATCGAAAACTACTATTTTATAAAGTTAAGTGCAATTTTAATTTATGTTTAAATTTTTTAAATTCTTTTATCTGCTTTAATTCATTTGGGAGGCAATTGAAAAATTTTATTCCCAAATAAATGTAGTTGTTTTGTAATTGTCCTGTATTACATTTGGGTATTTTAAAATCATTTTGGAATCGCAGAGACTTATTTTTTTCAATTTTTTGTATAACATTATCTTTGAAAATTTGCAAAATAGACACTTTTTTATAAATTATTGTTTTATCAATTTATTATATTATCAATTATTTTAATTTATTATATTAATTTATTATTTTTATTATATTATCAATTTATTGTTTTTGTAAAGTTCTATATATTTGAATAATGTGTAAAAATTCACCTTAAAATAAGGCAAGGTACCTACAGGTTGTAACAAAACATGTAGCCAAAATTCAATTCAAATACATAAAACTAGTTGCATGTAACACATGAGATCCAACTGTCGACAGCGATAGTATGTATAGTTGAAGAATAAGTACCAAACCCATAAATACAAATTATTTATTATTTTATGATATTTAGTTTTCTATATAACACATGTACCTAATAGTCAAGATAGGATAGTATGGAGGTCAGTCTTTTTTTCCTACCCGGAATATGAAAACAGCATGATGGTATATGTATATTGTATGTTTAGAGATGAAGTATCAAACTATTAAGTCTTCTTTGATATTGTGTATAGGTGACTACCATACAAATTGTATGAAGCGATGTCGTCACTAAATTCAATTTTTATAAAAATTGTTAAAAAAAATTTGAGATGTACTGCTACAATGTTTATATTTTTTATATAAAATTAAATTATCTAGTTGGGGTGTTTCGGCTTTTTTCGATATTTAAAAAAAAAATGGAAATATAGGCAGTTAAACTCATAAATTCATCATAAAAAAAATACTTTTCTTAATAAAAAATGTTTGAGAAACCCTGGAATTTTTTTGAAAAAATTCATTTGAGATTTTGTATTTGTCTATGTATATACCAATTTTCAGCGTTCTAGCTTTTATGGTTTCTGAGATATAGGGAAAAATAAAATAAAAATTCAAAAGTTGATAACCCCTGACTGAAACAAAAATTCAAAATTCCGAGTATAAAAGTTTTGTAGGCCTGTAACTGTTTATATATTCTGAAATTTTAGGCTCTGTAAATTGAGTGGATCAAAAGTTATAAGGGGGGGACGGACACACAGACACACAGACACACAGACACACACACACACACACAGACACACGAAATGTTCTACTCCGAATACTAATAACACTAGTTGCATGTAACACATGAGATCCAACTGTCGATAGCGATAGTATGTATAGTTGAAGAATATGTACCAAACTATAAACCCATAGATACAAATTATTGAATATTTTCAGATATTTTGTTTTCTATACAACATATGTAGGTATGTATGTCAAGATAGGATAGTATGGAGGAAGATCCTTTTTCCTACCCAGAATATGCAAATAGCATGATGGTATGTATGTATGTTTGGAGATGAAGTATCAAACTATTAAGTCTTCTTACATATTGTGTATAGGCGACTGCCATACAAAATGTATGAAGCGATGTCGTCACTAAATTCAATTTTTAAAAAAATTGTTAAAAAAAAATTGAGATCTTCTACTACAATGGATTATCCAGTTGGATTATCCAACTGTCGATTTGTTCAGGAGAACTTTGTTCTCTTAACATATCGACAATGTATCAAGCCAGAATACGCGAGAATTGTATGGAGAGGTCTACTTTTTTCACGGCTTTTCCAACTTTGAAGTCAAAAAACACCAACTTAGAGGCTTCGCAGCATATATTTTCCATACACGGATTTACTCAGAATTCGGAGTAGAACATTTCGTGTGTCTGTGTGTGTGTGTGTCTGTGTGTGTGTGTGTCTGTGTGTCCGTCCCCCCCTTATAACTTTTGATCCACTCAATTTACAGAGCCTAAAATTTCAGAATATATAAACAGTTACAGGCCTACAAAACTTTTATACTCGGAATTTTGAATTTTTGTTTCAGTCAGGGGTTATCAACTTTTGAATTTTTATTTTATGTTTCCATATATCTCAGAAACCATAAACGGTAGAACGCTGAAAATTGGTAAAAACATAGACAAATACAAAATCTCAAATGAATTTTTTCAAAAAAATTCCAGGGTTTCTCAAACATTTTTAATTAAGAAAAATATTTTTTTTATGATAAATTTATGAGTTTAACTACCTATATTTCCAAAACTTTTACAATTATCGAAAAAAACCGAAACACCCCAACTAGATAATTTAATTTTCTATAAAAAATATTAACATTGTAGTAGAAGATCTCAATTTTTTTTTAACAATTTTTTTAAAAATTGAATTTAGTGACGACATCGCTTCATACATTTTGTATGGCAGTCGCCTATACACAATATGTAAGAAGACTTAATAGTTTGATACTTCATCTCTAAACATACAATATACATATACCATCATGCTGTTTTCATATTCCGGGTAGGAAAAAAAGACTGACCTCCATACTATCCTATCTTGACTACCTAGGTACATGTGTTGTATAGAAAACTAAATATCATAAAATAATAAATAATTTGTATTTATGGGTTTGGTACTTATTCTTCAACTATACATACTATCGCTGTCGACAGTTGGATCCCATGTGTTACATGCAACTAGTTTAAATAAATATTAAAGCCAAGTTGCCACAGGCTGGCATTGGATAAGTAAGGAATAGTTACATAGTATGGTAAGATATTGTGCGAATAATGTATGTTTCCTGAGCTTGGGGTCACATTGAAATATTTTACATATTTAAGTTTTCATAGTAAAATAATTATTTTTGTTTTATAATATATTATATAATAATAACTTGGTATACACCACTTATGAGCACAAATGATAATTATAATGACGCCACAAAGTTCCTTGAAAATAAAACTGAATTAATTATATTTCATTGTGAAAAATTGATATATTTATTAATACTATTTTATGAAAGTTATGTGCCTTTTTCGCATTTGAATATAAAGAGCTGATCTTGGGGTCACTTTGGGGTCAATATTTGACAGTTAATAAAATTAAGAAACACTATTCAGATATCCTTCGAAATCTAATGGGATCTTAGTCAGTATTAGATGATCGAATGAGTATTTTTGTCTATAATCGATCATGTAGAAAAAACACGCCGTACATAGCACATAATACCTACACAGTATAAACACAGATACTTTGTGATGAAACTTTCTGAAATCAATCTCAGCATAATATTTGTTGATAAGTTTCAATATAAATGGGTCGATGGCAGAGCGGTCAGCGCGCTGGGCTAGTAATCCAGTGATCGCGAGTTCAAATCCTGCCTCGACCGATTTCGTCCACCTATAGCACAAGCATTTATTTGCTTATTTAAGGGAGCGTTGGAAGATGTATATGTACTTGTTTAACAAGGACATATTCATTTAGAAAAAAAAAATGCCTTAAAAATTGCGAATTCATAACTTCCCACTATATCCCCTTGGGTTAGTGAGGAGTAAAAATAAGGTTTAAGACGATATGATTAAGACGTAAATGAAGCGAAATAAGATATGTAGAAAAAAAATAAAGCTTTGAGTCCACCATGTGTCGGTGAGTATCATACGTCGTTCATTAAAAATGTTTCAAAAAACTTTAACCATTCAAAATGAATAAAATTTTACATTCGAAAATTCCGAGACTTGAGAATTCAAATAAAAGAATCATATTTTTTGTTCTCTTTTAATATCACCGCAGAAAGTCTATCTGGCGGGGTTCATAAATATAATATAACTGAGACTCGATAAGAAAATACTCTTTAAGTTTGGGCTCGGGCCCCTTAGACCCCAGGGCTAGTCAGGGGTGGGTACCTTACATAACTAACGATTTTATAGAAGTTCGAAAACTTACAAATTTATAGTTGACTTAGATGAGCGAGTCACTATAATTTATTTCCAATTAAGACTGGAAAAAATCGACCGTTTGAAATTCCAAATGACGCAATTACGTCCGATCCCTTCATTATTTAAACGCTTTTCCCGCCAAATCTGACGTTGTGTGCAGGTCCGAATCTAAGGTTTCCGACGCCCCTATGCCATTGAAAATCGTTCACAATTCAGAATTTAGCTCATTGTATAGGTATCTACATTGATTAAAGTGATTATTAAAAAGCCTTTCCATTTCCCGACCATTTAACGATTTAAAGACTTTAACGTACTAACTGCAGCACAACTATATATTAAACAAATTCTTATTCACTTTAAAAATGATAAGAAAAACCATATCACTGCTCAACATTCTCACGATACAAGACACAGACATTATCAATACATAATAATATTTATTTATTTTACATAAGAAAAGAAAACTTACAGAAACAATACACCACAGAGACCACTCATTATTTATGTAGAACAAACAAAAAAATATACAAAACAAAAAACATGATTATCAAAAAAAATAAATTATAATAATAAATTAACCATGAGTGCTCCCTGATTGGCATCATTCCATCACTTTATCTATGTCTATCTAACTAGGAATAATTCCTGTTTTAAGTAAGGACAATTTCAATTTGGCTCCAAAGATCCTAAATTTAGTTGCAAAAGATATAAAGAACATACATTTAATAGAAAATACAAGACTTAAACATACATACAATACAAACATGGTTATATAACAAAGGGATCAACTATTGTCAGCAAATTCTCAATTCATAACAACATACATACAATACAAACATGGTTATATAACAAAGGGATCAACTATTGTCAGCAAATTCTCAATTCATAACAACATACATACAATACAAACATGGTTATATAACAAAGGGATCAACTATTGTCAGCAAATTCTCAATTCATAACAACATACATACAATACAAACATGGTTATATAACAAAGGGATCAACTATTGTCAGCAAATTCTCAATTCATAACAACATACCTACATACAATACAAACATGGTTATATAACAAAGGGATCAACTATTGTCAGCAAATTCTCAATTCATAACAACATACATACAATACAAACATGGTTATATAACAAAGGGATCAACTATTGTCAGCAAATTCTCAATTCATAACAACATACATACAATACAAACATGGTTATATAACAAAGGGATCAACTATTGTCAGCAAATTCTCAATTCATAACAACATACATACAATACAAACATGGTTATATAACAAAGGGATCAACTATTGTCAGCAAATTCTCAATTCATAACAACATACATACAATACAAACATGGTTATATAACAAAGGGATCAACTATTGTCAGCAAATTCTCAATTCATAACAACATACATACAATACAAACATGGTTATATAACAAAGGGATCAACTATTGTCAGCAAATTCTCAATTCATAACAACATACATACAATACAAACATGGTTATATAACAAAGTGATCATCTATTGTCAGCAAATTCTCAATCCATAACAACATACACGACAAAACTACTAACATAGGACTCAATTAGTGGACCATGGGCTACACTACACAATCATTCTATATAACAGCTTACAATGACTTAGTAATTAATATTATGTAACTAGTCTACCACCTCGGAACAGACCTGGCCTAGTGAGGTGGTCCAAACCAAACCAATTTATTTTTTATGTTGCTTTTATAAAATTATGTAAATTTTGGTATGTAATTAAAAAAAAATTCTCAACGGAATTTCTCATGTAGATAGTGCACACTATTTGAGTTTTGTGAGAATGTTTTTATGTGTATGGTGTTGTTGTGTCCCTTGCAAATCCCTCACTAATTAAATACACTTATTTTATTTTTTTATTTGTTAATTTTTACATAATTTTTTTTTTTTTAATAAAAATGAATATGTCCTTGTTAAACAAGTACATACACATCTTCCTACGTTCCCTAAAATAAGCATAAATGCTTGTGCTATAGGTGAACGAAATCGGTCGAGGCAGGATTCGAACTAGCGACCACTGGATTACTAACCCAATGCGCTAACCGCTCTGCCATCGACCCATCTAAAAAACAGAAGTATTACAATACAATTACATACAAGAAATATAGTGTCGGCCTTCGTGGCTCAGTTGGTTGGGTATCTGACTGCTGATCCAAAGGTCCCGGGTTCGATTCCCGGTGGAGACACAGTTTTTAATTGTGTTTTCAGTCTGGATCTGTGAGACGATTAATATCGTAAGTCTCCAGAATGTGGCAACTTGTTATTGGGTACGTGTTAAATTAATATTTGACATAGTACCTGTTAGTTGCCCGAGAAGCAATATTAAATAAATAAATAAATAAATAGTGTGTTGTGTGGTTACAAGTGTGTAATTGCGATGGTACAATGAACACCTCACTAGGAATTCCTGTGCCGAGGTGTTTATTTGATCATTCTTAGATTATTCTTAGAGAACGTATATGTTATTAAACCATTCAAAATAATATCAGGCCATTATGACTGTGTAAACATGAAAAATCTCTTTCAATAAAGTCATAACACTTATTTGCGTGGGCTTAGCTTAAACCTTGTGAAAAGTAGGTTCTCAACAAAACATCGAAAGCATTTTCTTTCAAATAGAGTGGTGAATACTTGGAATAAACTGCCCCAACATGTTTTGGATACTGAAAATGTTAATATATTCAAGAATAGACTGGACTGGACACAGCAATATAGTTACAACCAAATAATAAAATTCGACAGTGGATATAGGCACATCAGCCTCGGCAGCCTGCCTATAAATAAATAAATAATTAGATATTGAATATATCCTTAAAACAAGTTCATATGCATACATTCTCTAGATAAAGCATAAATGCTTGTGCTATAGATGAACGAAATATGTAGTGACGTGGTTCGAACACTGAATTACTAACCCAACGCGCTAATCGTTCTGCCACCATTTTAATATTTGATCTGGTGTTATAATATTATTTATATATATTATTTATTTTATTTTATTTAATTATCACACCATATTTATAATGACAACAATACATAAGTAAATTACTGCTGCCCAACTAGGAAATCCTGTTCTAGGGCTAGCATATGTGTATATCCATATGTGTTTTTTTTATGTAGATTTGTGACGAGGTATTTTTGACGAGATTTTAGTGAAGTGAGTGGAAAATATTATTTTATATCTTGACATCACATATGTATATTATAAATGTAGAAATTGAGCGCTAATAATTTTTCAACAGACATGCGTCAATATCTCGTCTAGGAATTAAATCATTTTTCAATAATTTCAATACGTCCTAAATTTCAATTTCAGTACCTAATAGAAATGTAGGTACTGAAAACAAGATGAAAACATTAAACTTGCAATGTAGTGGAGAGTTGAGTGTTGGTCAACCTACTCGTTTTATTCTGTTCCAAATGTGTCCCGGACAAGTAATATTTGATATTCCAAATATTATTTGAACAAGGACTATAAAACAAGTTGCCACATTCGTGAGGCGCATGATGTCACTCGTGGCACTCATCAAGACTAAAAACACAATTAAAAACTGTGTTATTTTATCTGGAATCGAACCCGGGAACAGTGATTCGGCAGTTAGATATCTAACCGATAGCCACAGAATAGTGAAATGGAAAATATTGAAATCATTTTGTCTGCTATGTGAAAATTTGCACTCATAAACAAATAACTGTTGTAGATAATTGAATTTCAAGATTTACTGTGATAACCATTTATTTATTATAAAATATTTTTTAATATTTCGCGTTCTTTCTTTTTATTTTGTTGCCTGGTGCATCTGCAAAATTTGAACCTTTACTGGAAGCGGTCCTGGCTGCGAGGTTAGAGGCGGTTCCAATTTCAAATCGGCGCTCCTTATTTAAAAAGCCCGGCGCGGTTATGAGAAAAGTTGTCCAGTTTAATTCGAACCGAGGCGAAAGTTTTGCGAAATGATTATGATGATGATACCGCAAAACTCAGGCGCGGTGGATCGGCCCTTTGATAAACTGTCCCAAATAGAGGTGCAGAAACGGATGGTCACCGCACATCTGTAGGTACATATATCTGCGGGGCAATCGAGTGTTGGAGAAATGCGGTGACCATGATTCGAATATTTTTATTTATATACTAGCTTTTATGTCCCGCCGTTGGCCAAGAATGTAAAATTGTGAAAGAAAAAGCAATCGTTTTTATAATATTGTCACCCAATTATTTTGCAATATCAGACTATGAAAAGTGGTTTGAAATTTGATTGAGTTTAAGTATTGTAAAATGTTCAAGTGATGGCCACAACCCATTCTTTTTTATATATTGCTATAAAGTGTGAATGAAGTATAATATTTATACAATTTCTGCTCGCATGGACTATGCGTAATGGTTTTAAATATGACTGTTTATCAACGTTGTAAAGAGATTGGTTTGGCCACAACCCCCATTTTTAAATATTATCATCGAAAACAAATTGTAATGTGTACCTATTGAAAATTTAGTAATTTTGGATGTTGGGATGTGGTTAAAATTTGATTAAACAAACGTAGGTACTGAAAAGATCTAGTATTGGTCACATCCCATTCGTTTTTATATTTTTTCATCAAGTGTGCATTATATTTTTGCTCAATTTGACTGAAAGTCTTCATTAACGAAGAAGAAGAAGACTTGAACTATAGTAAATAGTTTTTAATTTGAATATAAATGTTGTGAAGAGTTCAGTAATGGCCACAACCCCCATTCTTTAAATATTAGGTGTTGAAAATTATTCAAAATAGGATGATATAAATGGTTTAAATTTAATTAAACAAAAGTATTGAAAAGATTCTAGTGCAGGTTATATCGTCACATCCCATATCCCATTCATTTCATATGTATTTTCATCAAGTGTGCATATCGTTAATAATATTTCTGCACAATAGACTATTAGACTTAAAACTAACCCAAAAGACTAAATAAAAAAGAGAAAAATAAGTATAAGACTATAAGAAATAGTTTGTATAAAAAACTATTCCAATGGTCTACATAAAATAAGTAAAAATACATATACCTAATAGAAGAATTAGACTATTGGAAATAGATTGTATAAAAGCTCACCCAAAGGTCTACAAAAAAGAAGAAGAAGAATATTTAGACTATTGGAAATAGTTTGTATAAATACTGACCAAAAGGTCTACATAAAAGAAAATGAATAAGACTATTGGAAATGGTTTGTATTAAAACTCTCCCAAAAGTCTACGTACTTAAATGAAGAAGAATAATAATTAGACTAAAGGAAATAATTTTTATAAAAAAATGACCCAAATGTATACATAAAAGAAGAAGAAGATGAATTAGACAATAGGAAATAGTTTGTATAAAAACTGCCCTAAAGGTCTACATAAAATTAAGAAGAAAAAGAATTAGACTCCAGGACCCGCCGCTTCAGGCCCTTCAGTACCTCCCGTCCCTTTAATCCCTCATTACGTCCCTTCCCATCAGGCCCTTCAGTACCTTCCGTCCCTTCAGGCAGTTTTATACCTCCCGTCCCTTCAGGCCCTTTAGTGCCTCCCTTCCCTTCATTACATCCCGTCCCATCAGTCGGTTAAGAAAAGTTTAAATCCAGAAACCATCCTGGAAGAACCGCGAAGAGATGAAAGAACCTTCTTTTCCCAGGATGCTCTACTTAATAGGTAAAATGACTAAATACACGAAGAAGAAGAAAAAAGTTTAAACCCAGATACCTGCGAAGAGATGGAAGGACAGTTGGACCTTCTTCTCCCAGGATTTTCCAACTTCATAGGTAAAATGACCAAAAATACACGATGAAGAAGAAGAAGAAGAAATAAGTTTAAATCCAGATACCTGCGAAGAGATGGAAGGAAAATTGGACATTCTTCTCCCAGGTTAGTCCACCTTCAAAGGTAAAATGACCAAATAGACGATGAAGAAGAAGAAGAAAAAAGTTTAAATCCAGAAACCTGCGAAGAGATGGAAGGAAAATTGGACCTTCATCTCCCAGGATAGTTCATCTTCATAGGTAAGATGACCAAGTACACGTTGAAGAAAAAGAAGAAAAAAGTTTATATGCAGAACCCGTCCTGGAAGACCTGTGAAGAGATGGAGGGACAGTCGGACCTTCTTTTCCCAGGATACTCCCCCTTCATAGGTAAAACGACCAAATACACGAAGAAGAAGAAGAATAAGAAAAAAGTTTAAATCCAAAAACCATCCTGGGCATACGCTCGACAATTCACCAAAGTTTCATTATAATCGGACAAACGGTTGATAAATAAATAAATAAAATAATTTTCCTATAGGAAATCAGTATAGGTATATTATTGTTGATTTGTAAGTAAATAGTATTAGGTAGGTACCTACCTACAACAACCTTCTAAATAAATTCGATTCCTAACAAATTTTATTTGAATATCACATTCTTTCTGTAGCCATGGAAACGATTCGAACACGTAAGTAATATCGAATGGTTCGGATACATTTTTTGAATATGTAGGTACCTACATTGGTTTGTTCGATGCCATAAAAATGAAAATTGTCCGAAATATCAAATATTATATACAAATTATGCAATTTTATTATGCCTATATCTTTACTAATAAATAACACATTTTTACAATATATGTCTTAAAACTTGCCGTAATGTCTTGTGTTTCATTTTATTATTTCATAATTACATTTATTTCAAAGGTTTATTATTTTCAAGAACATATTCATTCGGTGGGAAAATGAAATATTGTATGAAAAGATATTAAAATGGCGGCGTTTATGTACAAAAGGCTTACTTTAAAAATAAGTTAAACATTATAATTATACCAAATATTCACCATGTTTTTCACTTAAACGCTAAGTTATACTTCAAAATATATTTTTTTTGTGTAAATACCTACTTCTAACTTTTAAACTAACAGATATTTGCGTGCAAAATGTACACTTTTTTGACAGATATGACTTGGAAAATTTTGTATGAAAAAAATAATTATTTAAATATTTTTAAAATTCAGCATTTTTATCGCATTCTTTTTAGCGTGACACTGCATCAGGTATACTGGTACATGTTCGCACTTAAATTAGATTTTTAGATGCTCTTGGTTTTTCAGAAGGCGTGAGACAAACACACACACACACACATACACACACACATACACTAACATTTTGATTGCTTTATTACTTTAGATAGGGAAGCTGAGAGCTCATTAAATTTACAGTTTGATAGTACACTTTACAGATTATCATGGACCCACGTTAGTAAGGGCCCGTGACACAAGTCCCAACCACCTTTCACCTGTACTCAAATACCTATACTAAAATTCCCTACAATTTTTTTTCTGAAAATTTTACCTATATTTAAATACCGTCCCTACGAAAAACTTGCGGAACATATATATATACACGAACTTTTTCACTTTTTTCCCTTTTGTCCTACGATCATCAACTTTTTGTGGAGGCTGATATAATATATGAGCGCTGCAGGCTAAGTCTGTAAGTAGATCTCGACCGATAAATGTCGAGATTAACTGTCAAAATATCGAATAGTCGATATTTTGACAGTTTTGGTAGTCACTAAGCAGATAACGCGTCGAATCGTTCTCGCACACTTATTTGACGGCGAGATTGGGTCGACATCGAGGCGAGAGACAAGATCTAACGCCGCCATGTTGAATTAAATGTCATTTTTTACGCGAACGATGCCGAATTTCATATTTATTTTGAGAATAATTATATAAACGGGTTAAACGACGCCGTTTAAGAATTCTTCAAACCCTTTAAATATTCCGCGTAATTCGCTAATTACCGCGTAACAAAAGTTTTATATGGTTAGGTATATATTTATTGGAAATATGCGTCCGTACTTAGATTATAACATTATAATTCTATGCGTCCGTAAATGTTTTCCGTAAGTATAGATTTGAAATAATTTTTCATTTTGAGAAAGTATTCTTGTAAGCTATTTTATCACATATGTATTTTAACACTTAACAAAAGAAAATTCGGCGTAGTTTTTAGTAAAAAAAATAACACGCTGCTGTCATCACACTTGATAAATTGATCGAAATATAATTAAAAATAATTTTTAAAATTACTCTCAAAACATTCAATAAACACAAAAGAAGTTAATTTAATCGTATTATAACTTGCTTTCGTGCTTTAAAATATGACCATATTATATTTATTTAACAAATTTATGTAAACAAATTTGACATTTATTCAAATCATGGGGAAAATATTGTGTATTGCCATAAATGATAATTCAAAAATGTACCGCAAGCCAGCCTAACGGCGACAAATACTAATAAGTGCATTTACGAACTCGACAGCGCTTAGTGACTACGAATTGTCATCACGGGCGTAAACATGGCGAGAAGAGCGGCGGTTCGTTGTCGGATCTCGACTTTTTTACTGACTTGGCCTGCTGGGCCTTACCAACTGGAAGAGAGCCGCAGAGTGTAGGGAGAAATGGCGATTAACTCTGAAGGAGGCCAAGGCCCACAACGGGCTGTAGGGCCAATGCCAATGTTGATGACTATTATAATTTGAGTCGATTTATTTTGTGTTGCGCTACGAGCATTTTGTGACGCAACATTTTCGTATGAGCCTTGAAATTGTATTAGAGTTAATTTTTTTTGCGTTCTTACAAGCGACGAGCGTCACATCCAACAACCATTATCAGTCATTTTGTAAGTGTACACAGGGACTTGCGTCACTTTTCCCCTTTTAAGGGGTTTTGTCAGATAAATATTTAAAAAGTAATCCGTGTATATAACAATATGAAATACTTAATTATTTTGAAGTTTTTGTATTAACAGAGTGGAAATCCACTTTAAAATAAATAAATAAGCATATTCCATAAAATTCTATAACAATGACCAAACGTTTTCGCCGAGTTGACTCCGTATCAACTAACTTATTTAAACAAAAATCATCCTATTTTATAACATTTTCAAAAAATCAACGAATTTTGTGTTTCTGAACATTTGAATCAGGTATCAACTCTTTCCATGACCATGCGATAGTTACCCTTACTAACACGTAACATCATAGTGTATTAGGCGGTTTTAATATACATAATATCATGTTTTCAGTCACTAGATTTAGCGTTATATGCCTATAAATATAGTTACCCTTACTAACACGTAACTTCATAGTGTATTAGGCGGTTTTAATATATCATGTTTTCAGTCACTAGATTTAGCGTTATATGCCTATAAGTATTAATATATCATGTTTTCAGTCACTAGATTTAGCGTTATATGCCTATAAATATAGTTACCCTTACTAACACGTAACTTCATAGTGTATTAGGCGGTTTTAATATACCATGTTTTCAGTCACTAGATTTAGCGTTATATGCCTATAAATATTGTTACCCTTACTAACACGTAACTTCATAGTGTATTAGGCGGTTTTAATATATCATATTTTCAGTCACTAGATTTAGCGTTATATGCCTATAAGTATTAATATATCATGTTTTCAGTCACTAGATTTAGCGTTATATGCCTATAAATATAGTTACCCTTTCTAACACGTAACTTCATAGTGTATTAGGCGGTTTTAATATATCATATTTTCAGTCACTAGATTTAGCGTTATATGCCTATAAGTATTAATATATCATGTTTTCAGTCACTAGATTTAGCGTTATATGCCTATAAATATAGTTACCCTTACTAACACGTAACTTCATAGTGTATTAGGCGGTTTTAATATATCATATTTTCAGTCACTACATTTAGCGTTATATGTCTATAAGAATAGTTACCCTTACTAACACGTAACTTCATAGTGTATTAGGCGTTTTTAATATATTTCAGTCACTAGATTTATGTTGCGTTATATGCCTGTTACTAGCTACTAGAGTGTGGTCACCGCACTCAAAACAAGTTAGTGAGGGAAAATTAAACTTAAAGATGATTTTTGAATGATTTTAACGACCGTATAAGGCCAAGGATCGTAAAAAAGTCCTTTACATAAAACTAATTTCGAAAAAAGTCTCAAATTAAAATTCACGGGTATTTTACCATTACGTTGGTACCTCTTACGTTGGTTTGTATAAACAAATAATAATTATAATGAACACTTCCTTGTACCCCGCGCAAGTGGCGAGTTTATTGCCGTATGGCAATTTCTTCCAACTAACCAGTGTTTCCAGCCCAGAGAAGCAATATTTGCGTGAGAAATAAAATTAAATAAATTTCTCCTCTGCTGGGAATCGAACTCAGGAAGCCCGCACAGAAACCGAACGGCATACCAACTGTGCCACGGAATAAATCAACAAGAAAAATATCTTATAGTTTCGGGAGTGCTGTCCTCTATTGACAGGTGAACACAAAATGTCAAATAGTTCGTCGTTTATTGATGCATTCATGAATATCATCAAGACAAATCTCACAATGTGGGGCAACCAGATATAGGTGCGCGGGTGTGCATTACGAAGCAAGAATGCTTGGAAGCAAGGCTTTTACAGGACACCGGAAAATAATAATATAAAAGAACATTTCAAACACTATTCAAAGCCGGAGCCACACAACAAGTAAATATACGAGATTCTGAATTCCAATAAAACATATTATCAAATACCTATCGTGCGTGTGTGTGTGTGTGTGTGTGTGTGTTTCCTTATAACTTTTGATCCGCTCAATTTACAGAGCCCATTTTATACTCGAATTTTTGTGAATTTTCGTTTCAGTCAGGGGTTATCAACTTTAAAAATTTTGATTTATTTTTCCATATATCTCGGAAACCATTAAGCTAAAACGCTGAAATTTTGTACAAAGGTAGACAAATACAAAATCTCAAATAAGTTTTTTTTTTTAATTCCAGGGTTTATCAAACATTTTTTATTAAGAAAAATATTTTTTTATGATAAATTTATGAGTTTAACTGCCTATATTTCGAATTTTTTAAACATATCAAAAAAAGCCGAAACACCCCAACTAGATAAATTATTTTTCTATAAAAAATATTACAATTGTATCAGCACAACTCAATTTTTTATTAATAATTTTTAAAAATTGAATTTAGTGACGACATTGCTTCATACAATTTGTATGGCAATCGCCTATACACAATATCTAAGAAGACTTAATTGTTTGATACTTATCTCCATTACACATACATACCATCATACTGTTTTCATATTCTGGGTAGGATCAAAGGACTGACCTCCATACTATCCTATCTTGACATACATACATAGGTATAAGTGTTGTAAAGAAAATCAAATATCTTAAAATATTAAATAATTTGTATATATGGGATTATAGTTTGGTACTTATTCTTCAACTATACATACTTTCGCTATCGACAGTTGGATCTCATGTGTTACATGCAACTAGTAGTAAAATATATGAACCACAACGTGAGATCACTATATCATCGATCAATCAACCCCCGGCCTTACCCCAGACACTTATTAATATCAATCTCCCTACTCCCGAAGAATGCCGATCTCCTGTTCGTGTAAACTCGTAAAATGCTATAAGATTGCCTGTTGAAAGGCGCAACATCAATATATTACACACACACCCGCTCACCTGTCGCTGGAAACCCCGCATCGTGGGATATGCCGTGATGATAAGAATGAAAATGACACGATAAAGTTTTCGTAGCGTTGAAAAAAAAATTAAATATGTCAGAAAAAATAACGTTTTATGCTACGCCGTGTTGCCAACATTAAAAATGTACATAGGTTCCTACCCGTCGACTAAAACGTCACCGCGGGTTATAAAAAAAAATAATGCCAAAAAAAAATGTCGAGGAAAATGTCAAAACAATAATTTGTCAACAAAATTAGTAAAGTTTCGGCCGCGGTACGAAAGTTCGGAGCAGTCAAGCAAGGACTTATTAAATCCCAAGATCAGTTGCAGAGAAAAACAAATTTAAAAACATATCTTGATAATTACCCAAATTACTTATAACTTACTACTCACAGTAGAGACAGTTTGTGAGGGGAATGAAGACATTCTGTAAAAAAAAGAGTAAATCAAAAAATAAAATATATTTATTTTATTTATTTATTTATACATCTTCTTGTACATAATATAAACAAATATAATAGTACACTGGCGGGCTTATTGCCACTAGGCAATTTCTTCCAACCAACCAGATAACAAAGTATGACAACATTGTGTATGTACAACAGCAAATAAAAAAGAGTAAAAGAAATCAAAGAAAATACGTATAACACTTAAATACTATTGAAACAATAAAAAATATAATTCATAGCAAGAAAAAGGATATGGTAAGGACAGGAGAGGAAATCGGGATCAGGTGTTCAAGGATAAATATTCCTTTTTTTAGTTTTTTCTTGAAAATACAAAGTGAGTTAGACGACGCAATATCCGGAATAAGGCTATTCCATAATTTTGCTGATTGTACTTCGAACGAAGAGCTGAGAAATTCTGTATTATGGATAGGTATGGATAGTGTTGTACGTTCAGCAGATCGGAATGGAAGTCCATGATTGGATAAATAAGTGAATTTGCTTTTGAGGTACATACTGTGGCAGGTTTTGGTTCGAGAGAATATTGTACAATAGTGACAAAATGTGTATATTGCGCCGCTGGCGTAACCTGGGCCAACAAAGAAGATTGCGGTAAGGTGATATGCGATCAAATTTTTCAACCCAAAGATGAATCTGATACATATATTCTGAAGACGTTCAAGTTTATTGAGATGCACTTCATTTGCATCCAAATAGCATACATCGGCATAATCAAGCAATGGAAGAAGAAGTGATTGAGCTAGAGCTATTTTACAACGGAATGGAAGGAAATTTTTAAGTTTATTAAGTGAATGTAGGGCAAAGAAAATAGATTTACTAACATGCGATACCTGTTCATGCCACGAAAGGTCATCATCGATGAAGATTCCAAGATCTTTTACAACCCTGGTATAAGGAATGCATTGGTTATTGATATACAGCAGTGGGAGTTGCAAATTCCTTATAGATGACAGCAGACGAGGACTGCCGATTATAATTGCCTGGGACTTAGTCGGATTAACAAGAAGACCATGATCCGATGACCAAGAAGAGATAAATTTAAGATCTTCATTCATGTGAAGGACTGCATTGTTAATATCAGAGATATTAAAATGGAAATATAATTGAAGACATCGTTGAAGACATCGTTGATAAGTTGTCAAAGTTATTTGTAATCGATTAATTTTAATTCAGTTAAAATTTGAGATGGCATATAGGATTTGTATAATTATGTCTTATTTTTAAAGTTTTTTTTTTGCTGTTCTTATCTCGGAGGCTTTAATATGTTAAATAATAATAATAATTAAAATTTATAAAGCGCCGTTTAGTGATACAAGATCACTCCAAGGGCGCTGTAGCTTATTTGTTGGCTCTACGAAACAAGGCAGTCTTAAGAAGTTTACCGAAGGTGTCAATGCTCTGAGCTCTACGTATGTCCAGAGGCAATTTATTCCATTTTAAAGGCCCGTTCACACTAAAACCGCGATCATAATAAGCCGCCTTATTAACTCTGTCCAATTCTTTTAAAGAGTTGTTACTCTGTGATTCAGACGATCTCAGCGTAAGCTGCCTCCCCGATGGAACACTCCTCTGGCACAATTCCTGAATGTAGTGTGGAGCCAAGTCGTTCAGAGCTTTTAACACCATCAGGCATACCTTATAGTCCACTCGTTCTGGACATCTCAACCAGTGCGGCTCCATATATCAACCTCGCAGCTGCGTTGAAAACTATTTGTAATCTATCAAGCTGATACTTTGGCAAACCCGCTTAAATAGTATTTCAGTAATCCAGCCGTGACACCACAATTGCGTTAATAATCATTTTAACTTCGTTTTTGGGTAAGCTCCGGCGGATACTTTTCAATTGCCTCAGATGAAAGAAACAAGAGCTAACAGTTTTTGAGATTTGCAAGTCCAGCGATAGTTTGTTGTCCAGGTGGACGCCTAGAAATTTGAAGGTATTTGATGGTGTAAGTTCTTCTCCATTGATGTTAATCGGAGTATTTTCAATGAGATGCTGTCGTCGCGGTGAAACTACCCACATAAACTCGGTTTTCGTTGGGTTTAGAATTTCACAATGAAGCGATCGTCAGCATAAGCATATGAATCAAAACCTTCATTTTCTATTATAGAAGACACTTTGAACAAAAAATAATATAATAATAGTTAAAATTTTAAAAATTCGCAGAGCTCAACAAAAACACGTCTTGCTGCCACGAGGCGCACGAACGAACTTCGCATGTTGTGTTCACTTTCAATAGGATGTTGACATTTATATAAAATTATTGAGATATACTTTCTTGTTTGCGATTGTCAATGTCTGTAAGTGTCTCAAATAAAATAAAACAAAATAAAAATAAAACCTATCGTGAAGAAAATTAAGTGTATACTAAAATTGAAACGGAGAGTTTAGTGTTGGCCACAACTGACTCGTAATTTTATTTTCCGCTCATTTCAATCGATCCAACTTTTTGAACCGTCCCTAATGAATGTAAAAAAAGACAGGTGTGCTCAAACTTTTCATAATATTCCGAGCGCGGCGCTTTGCGGAGAACATCGCCTCAATTAGCCGTGAGATAATAAGGGATCGCGAAACTTTGGATGCAAATTTGTTGTGAAAACTTGTGCCGGGAAAACTTATGTATATTAAACAGACTGACCCTCCCATTATAATATTGTGGACGACACGTTAAAGATTAATTATCTCTGAACAAAATGGCGAAACTTTTCGTACATCGTAAGAATTTATATAGTGCTGAAAATTAACACAATTGTAATTATTCTTTAGAGATAGATGCTATTGGGGTTGTTATTTAATTATAAATATAATATATCAGAAGGTTGCGATTTTAAGTGCGTGTTTAAATTACTTCTCAAATTTTTTTTTTATTACCTACATATACCAAAATTTACATAATTTTATATACATAAGCAACATAACAAATAAATAGGTTAGGTTTGAACCACCTCTCTAGGCCAGGCCTGTTCCGAAGTGGTAGACTAGTTGCATAATATTAATTACTAAGGCATACCCGCCCAGCTGTCGCTGGTCATCCCACAGGTGGGCGGAACATGTCGTGATGTTTTGTATGTATATATGTATGTTATATGTTTAAACGACTCTCTCCACGAACAAAACTGTCGATTTTTAAGTTTTTTGCCGATACAATATTAACCTACGTTGCTATTTTAATTCTTCTTCTTCTTATGTCCTGTCGGTTTCCCCAGATGTTGGCGTTGTGCGGTGTAGAACTGGTCCTCCACTCGCCTCATCCCGGTTTTTATGTCCCTTATGTTTCGGATCCTATATAGCTGCTTCCTGCTGACCCCTCTGCGCCTCCATACCAATTTTATGACGCAATATGTACCTATATGTATGAGTTAGACCTGAAATTAAAATTTATGCGTTATTAATTTTATATGAATATTTAATTTGGAAACTCGTTAACTTTGAAAAAATACTTAATGACGTTTTGAATTATAAATTAAAAAAATATGTAGACGCCTCTATGAGTGGAACAGCTACATTAAATAATTCACACGCACTGGTTTTGAGGGTAAGCCCAATATGAGATCAAAATTATACTCGAGATTTGGTCACAAATATTTTATCAAAAATTAATAAGTACTGTACAATGATGTAAAAAGTATGTAATATATTGATGTTACGCCTTACAACAGTCAATCTGTATAGCAGATAGGTATTTACGAGTTTGCACGAATCAGGAGTTTGGCATTCTTCAGGAGTTGGGAGATACATATAAACAATCGTGAATTGATCGTTTATAGTGCTCTCACGTTGTGGTTCGTTTGTATAACTATTATTGTACTTCTATATCATAATATCAATTACTGTATTCAATAATAAATGTGTAAAAAGTCAACGCGTTATTTATTTGAACATATATGTTATTTAAAAGTAACATATATCAAGAAGTATGTCACAACATAGTCGCTTTATTGCGAACGAACAATTTCGCCGAGATGACTCAGCATTATCAATGTGCAATCGAAACCGAATTTGATATGAAAATTTTAATTTTGTTAATTTTATAAATGGATTTCTGCTCAACTTCCCTAAAGAAACTTCCCTATCTGGTGTAGGCAGAGAGAACCGAATGCTAGTCTCTTCTCTCTTGACAAACATTTTTCGCTTTATTCACGTCCATGCATCGTTGCATACGCATTCATACCGTCACGGAATATCTCACAACGTGGGGTAACCAGTGACAGGTATGCGGGTGTGCATCAGGTAACGAAAATAAGTAGGTACGATAGATGTGTATTTACTTACTAGGTTTGGCCGTACATGTAGAGATAGTGAAAGGGGGTCTCATAAACTGCGCATAAAATTTTTGATAGTAACTGCATTTTTAATTTTCAGATTTAATTGTAGGTACTCTTGGCCCTCTACTGATACTCGAAGCTGAGTCTTGTTTGATGTTTTTGGAAAACATAAATTAATTTTGATGTTTGAAATTTCTCGATTTATTCAAACTAAATAATATTTTTTTTATTGCGGGTAGAGAATTTAATTTTTAAAAACATAATATGTACATTCGATAAAATTAACTATCACAGCGCGGCTGGCAGGTCTTCCGAAATCAACCAACATTAACTCCCTTTGAAATCGACGATTGGCTGATGACACACTAGAACAACACGTATTAATGCACTTAAAATTAAATATTAATTATAACAACTGCATTCTACGTATTGCAACGATCATGAATAATTATATTCATACTTTTAAACTCAAGGCAGAAAAATAAAAAAAATGCAAATTAGAAAACATTGACCTCTGGTAGATATGGTATGGTAAACGGTGCCACTATTTTTACGACCGGAATGGGCGGGAAAAGCGTTTTCCCGCCAAAAAGTGTGTATATACACGACAAATTTTCTGACGTCGTCTATGTTATAAGGTCAATTATAACCATAGAAAGCGCAGATAAATCAAAATACAAAAATATTTACCTTTGTCATTTTTTCAATGGTCATAAATGCATCATGGAAATCAACTTAAATAAAAAATTAAAAATAAATAATATTCGCATCTTATTACATTTACTTAATTTTTTAAATCATTTTTTTCATCGAGATCTACAATTATAACAAAGTATAAACAAAGGTAAATATTTTTATAACTTGATTTATCTGCGTTTTCTGTGGTTATTTTCGGTTTTCGTCTATGGTTGAGTCGTGTAAATAGTCGTAGCCATATATAAATTGATCAACAACGCCCCACTAGGTATTAGCTGTTCTGGAGCTGCTGTTAGGTATATTACACTATCGTCAATTTGAATATATACAGCAATATAATTTACACATCATAAAAATATAAAAACAAAATACAAAAGAAAGAAAACAACATAATTTAATAGTACAACATAATTTTAAAAAAGCAACATAATTATTTAAAAACATCAATTGATTCACATTATGAACTCACAGAATAACGAATGGGTTGTGGCCAACGCTAAACTCCTCACTAACAAGTCATTCTATAAAGTATTCAAATATTGTATGGAAAATTTTCTTGTTTGTGGAAAATTAGTTTGCTAAATTAAACGAAGTATTCAAATTTACTATGGAAAATTACAACATTTTCATGAAATGAGTTTGTTTTATTACATATTTTAATGAAAACTTGATTATCTCTATTTTATGAGAGTAATATATAAAATATCAAATTTTTATATAACTATGATAATTTTCCTGAGCTTGGGGTCACTTTGAAATATTTGACAGTTAAAAAAATTGAGAAGAACTGATCAGATATCTTTCAAAATCTGAAGGGATATAAGCGAGTATTTGATATACAAATTTACAAAATTTGAAAAGAATCGAATGAGTACTTTAGTCTATAATCGATAAAGTAGAATAAACACGACATACATAGCACACAGCACACACCCACTCACAGATACATTGCGATGAAACTTTCAGAATACAATCTCAGCATGATTCTAGTTGATAATTTGAAATTCGCTACTCCCGCTCTGCATATGGGGACTGTAAACGGCCCCTTCACAGAACGCTTAGTACAAGAAAGAACAAGAAAAAAAATGCTTAGCACGAAAAGTAGCTCACAGAGTCCTCTAGATTAGCGATCTCGGCACCATAGTGCAAAAGGACAATCGACTAATGTGAATGGAGGATTCACACTCGTGGACTTAAGATCTTTTTTATTTATTTATTTATTTATTTGATAAAGAAAAAAAATGATACATAATACAGTTGTTACAATATATAATACAGATAATTAATATTTAATAACATTACCCCACAACAAGAGTTTCGTAACGCCACCGTAGTGCCAACCCTGATGTATGCAAGTGAAACCTGGACATGGCAGAAGACGCATGAAAGTAGAATAAATGCAGTTGAAATGAGATCGTTAAGAAAGATTTGTAATAGAACGATGTATGACCGGGTAAGAAACGAGGATATAAGGAAAGAATGTAAGATTAAGAAAGATGTCATTACTAGAATGAAAGTAAACACATTGAGATGGTTTGGTCACATGGGGAGAATGAATGAGGAGCGCCTGACGAAGAAAATATACAGAGCGGAAAGGAATGGAATGAGAGGTCGGGGACGCCCAAGAAAGGGATGGCACGACCATGTGAACGAAATTTTGAAAGACGGAAATGTTAGAAGTGTGAGCAATAGACGAACATGTATGAGACGATGCATGAATGTGGACGAAGCGAGGGATGCGTGCCAGGATAGAAAAATGTGGCGTTCGGTTCTCTCTGCCTACCCCGCAAGGGACATGGCGTGATAGTATGTATGTATGTATGTATGTATGTACAATAAGAGTTAACACTCGGGTTTTGAAGGGGAAATATTTAAAATATTTAATTTAATTTGGGAGAAATATTTATTTATTTATTTTTTATTTTGTTGATTTACAGAACCAGCAGTTTACATTACAAATTTACAGTAGGTATGTTATATGAATTAAGTAATAAACCTTTTAAAGGTTCTTTTAAATAATTTAAATTAAACTATGTAATATATATTGAACAATTGCATTTTTTTAAATATAAGTAAGTACCTACTTTATAACATTCGAAAGAAAAAGTTAACAAGAGTAATGAGCCATCCGCATCCGCACCAAAAACTAGCAGGTTACCTCAATACTGACCGGCCAGTCAATATTGAGCTCACTACAATCAGTTGATACAGTTCAACGCCTCTGTAGGTACCTAATTAATAAATAATATTGTAACAAGGATGCACCGAAGTATGCACCAAAAAACCAATGCAGGAGACAAAACAAACAATATCATGTAACGGTGTGACAGGTCTATGTATGTACATTTATCAATTATCAGGGTTATGTATGACCAAGATCTCTGTAAAAAATTAACCTAACAATAGTAAGGCACCATAGCTGAATGAATGAATGAATGAATGAATTAATTAATTAATTAATTAATTAATTAATTGAATGAATGAATGAATTAAATGAATGAATGAATGAATGAAGCAGTACTAGTTTTTATGACAGAACTTCTTGATAAAAATAATTTTCAATTAAAAAAATTTATAAATTGCGAATTCATAAAACTCTCCTCAATATCTCCTTGGGGTAGTGAGGAGTAAAAAATCGTTCGTTTAATCCGCTGTAATTTTAGGGTGGCGAGCTTTAAAAAAAATATCACGGCGATGTTTATTGACAGTCGAAAGTAGGGACCTACGTACAGAAATAAAAAACATGTTTTAAAAAATACGCCCATTGTCCGCGCAAAGTAAGAGATTTTAATTTGGATTTCGCCAGACAAATAGACGTTGTTTGGGTTCGAATTGTCGAAACCATTTTTTTTTTGGTAAAACGTTGGGAGAAAGAAGGGCTTCTGTTATGTGGGGTGTAGACGTGTAGATATTGATGGTGAAAGTAATTGGAATGTGAAATGTGAAATGATGGCACCGGGAAAGTAGGACGAAAAGGGCGGAGAGTAAGAAGAAGTAGAAAAAAAGAGGGGAGAAGTAGAAAAAGCTGGGGTCCTCGGGAGAAAAAAATATATTACACAAAACCACCTTGCAATGAAATTGGAAAAAATCCCATAGATTATGGCTCTCTAAATTATATTAAATTCAATAAAATGAATTAATATCTCTGGTTTAAGGCGGGTCTGCAAACCAGAGTGGCATCAAAACAGAAATTGTATGATTATATTTTGTTGCCACTCTTATAAAAATTAAAATATCGGGTGCTAAATCTATTTATTTATTTTACACTTTATTGTACATAACTAGTTGCAAGTACAAATGACACCATGCAACCATCTGTAACAATTATGGAAGAAAATGATACATGTACAAAAAAGAATGAGTAAATCAACATAAAACTATAAGCATATTACATTTGTGCACAAAAAAAATAAAAATATGTACACCAATGACAATTAAAAAAAATTTTTAGATGAAACCTGATACAACATTATGGGAGGAAAGGGAAATAAAGGAGAGTAGATTTGTCTAATTAATGTTCATATTTTTAACTAATCTATAGTTCATATTTTTAACTTATCACCAACGTTGTTTTCCCGTCCCAACTAAAAACGGCTAAAATTACACCCACACACAAAGCAGGCGATCCAATGTGTATGCAATCAATTCACCAACTTCTTGGAAAAACATCAAAATTTAGCCAATAACCAGTTTGGATTCAGGAAAAATCGGGGTTCGGGAGAAGCGATACAGGAATTTATCGGTTAAACCTATATCTGATAAACTTGACAGTAAGAAAAAAATGTTTAGCAATAGTTCTAGATTTAACGAAAGCTATCGACACGGTATCACATGAAAGAATGCTACACAAACTAAAATAGACTGGATTATCGGAAACAAGTTACAAATATGTAGTTCAAAACTTAAATTACAGCAAGCGCATAAAGTGATCACGTAAACCAGCCGATGACAGATCGTAAGCCCTGTAGGTGCCTCGAATTCCTGGTTCTTCTACAATATCCCAACTTCGTCTCTATTGAGATGTTGAAAAAATGTTTGTCAATAAAAATATCATTTGACTACCAAAAGGGAAAAAATAAATCCAATGTTTGCGTATATGCAATTAAAAAAGAATCTTCTTCTTCTTTGTCCTGGCCTTTTCTTCCCATTATGTGGGGTCGGCCCTCCTCGTCCTCATTCGCCAAGTCCTTCTCTCCTGTGCGTCTCCTTCGCGCAAGTCTGCCTCCCGCAACTCTCTTGTGATGGTGGAGTGCCACGTTGTCAGCAGTCTGCCTGGTCTTCTGGCCTGCACTTGGATGTCCATCGCTCTACGTATCATATTTTCCTCTGGTCGCCTTATGATGTGTCCGTACCATCTCAATCTACTCTCAAGCAGCTTATCGATTAAAAAGAATATTCGATTTAAATTACAGACTGAACAAACTTGACAAGACTAAAAGTGACGAACAATACATCAAATACGGAGTGCCTCAAGGAAGTATACTACGACCAGTTTTATTTTCCTTATACATATTTCTTTTATTTATAAAAAAAATGAAAACATTTCTTAATATAATATACCTTCATGTCTTGAGAATTTACTGTAATCAATTAAAACCAATGGACAGTGGAATGTTTGCAATGCGTAAGGTTTTTATTTTAACTGGAAGCGAATCCGAGACACAAGTTTCTGACAAAAACAAAGTCTTCTTCGAGCCACAATCCTCGTTTTTCTTTCATATTATTTTCCTCAAATATTTACGATCGAGCTAAGCATTAAAAGTTCCCACAACTGTAATTTGTGGTTATCAAAAGTAGGAAGGTACCATTTTATTTGTACCCCCGAGCCAAGGAGAGAGACGCGGTGAATTATGATCGCGAATGCAACTCTTATACATTTATATACTGCCTGTGTACATTCGACTGAAATATGGAGGCAGTATTTTGTAGCATTATCCGACAAATCTAAATTGCCAGTCTTAATCGCCGTCTCAACTCGCATACTTTTGTCTCTCTCCTCGACATGTCAACAAAGCAAGCAGCGCTGGGGTTCCCGAGCACGATGTCGCAAAGCGCATCAAATGTAATTTTACATCAATCTCTCTTATGAACAATTTTTTTGAGTCTACTGAACTAATAAGCTTTATACCGCTCAGAATTTCTGGTAGGACGGCCCGAATTTTTTCACGTTCCATTTTGTAGAACAAACTATGGGGATTTTTCAACTAACCCTCGAATTTTTCGACAGTATAAAGAAAGTTTTAGTGATATAGACATATTTTTCCCTTCTTATAATCAATTCAGGGAGAGGGTTGTGACATACCGAAGTATGGCACTCGGTTCAATCTGCTGGCCCCGTAAGGGACATGGCCTGATGGTATGTATGTATGTAATAATGTATGTAAAGATTAATAATTGTTGTATTTTGATACTTTTTATATTAGGTACCTACACACATCACGTAGCTGAAATTTCTGCTTACTTATTGCCTAGTATTACCTCAGAACAGGCTTTGCCTAGTGAGGAAATAAATTCCATTTATATATTTCATGATTTGTTATATTTTATATTTTATTTTATATTGTATTATGGAAATTAATAAATAAAAAAAAAAACATAATTCATAGTTCATTTTTTCAACATTTCATATTTCCATATTTAATTTTTTTTGTTTTTATATTATTTTTGATATTACTGTTGTAGAATATTTGAATATTGTGAAAATAAAAACGTAAAATGTCGTTTCGTTAAACCAAATATATATATTTTTTAAAAACCGACTTCAAAACGAATGTTTGTCAAGATGGAAAAATGTGGCGTTTGGATCTTTCTGCCTACCCCACGGGGGACATGGCGTGATGTTATATATAAAATGTAATGTTCTTAGCATAAATCTGTGTTAAGTCATTAAAAAATAACTACCATCATAATTATAGTAAATAGATTATGTACCAAATTGCATAATTTTTGGTATGTCCATAGAATTATAAGGTACAGAAGCCGCGTGTAGTACAAATTTAGAATTCAATTGTATGACAAGTTTTTTTTACATGTATGTGTGAGGCGGTAGATCGGTTGGTCTACGTATTATGTATGTGTGCGTATACTAGAAATTCGTCTGTTTCAGCGTAGTTTTAGTTGGCATACATTCATTGCGCTGACTAGGTATCTGTATCGTATATAATCTAAGGGTATATCCAATACAATATTAATATGACAACTCACCCTTTCCTCCTCTCCTACCCTTCTCCATGACCCACCATCGCTTCATAAAATACAAACTACATATTATATACTCACACATCACAATTGTACACTTAGGTACACGATACTTTAAACTAATCACAAAAAAATCTTTTCTTTTTTCGCTTGAATTGTCTTGTTTAAAAACAATGTAATTAACTTGCTTTCTTTATTATTTTTTTTGGCTGTTTTGTTTCCAAAAAAATAGAATAAAATAAAATAAAAATAACGAGATGATATTGTATATATGTATTTATTTATTTTTTTATTTTTATTTTGGGAAACAAAACAGTTGTTACATATTTTACATTAATAAAAAAAATAATAATCAGGAAAGTAAGCCAATTACATTGTTCCACAGATTAATATACATAATAAAGACAATTCAGTACAAAGTCAAAGACAAAAGTGTGGTGTAAGTGTACAATTGTGATGTGTGTGTATGTGTGTGTGTGTGTGTGTGTGTATTTTATGAAGCGAGGGTGGGACATGAAGAAAGGTAGGAGAGGAGGAAAGGGTTAGTTGTCATATTAATATAGTATTGGACATAAGAAAAATTATACAATTTGGTACATAAAGTATTCATTATAATATTGATGTTAGTTGTTTATTTAATGATTGTAGGCTATTGTTAAAAATATCTGGCTTATGATTAAGGTTATTGTACATATTGCAGCTGCGGTTAATAAAAGTGTTGTTTGCATAGTTTGTTCTTGAGTATTTAGTGTAAAAGAGGAGGTTCTGGCGGTTTTTTCTGGCGGGGCAGTTGAATGGGATTTGTCCTAAGAGATACGGACTATAAATATAATATAAATATGGTATATAGGTAATCGTCGGCCTTCGTGGCTCAGTTGGTTGGGTATCTGACTGCTGATCCAAAAGGTCCCGAGTCCGATTCCCGGTGGAGACACAGTTTTTAATTGTGTTTTCAGTCTGGATCTGTGTGACGATTAATATCGTAAGTTGCGTGTTAAATTAATATTTGACATAATACTTGTTAGTTGCCCGAGAAGTAATCTTAAATATGTAAATAAATAAATGTGCAAAACAATTTTGTGTATTAATTTTAATTTGTCCTATGCGCGTTCTTTCAAAATCTATTTGTACCATTCAACGCTAAGTCTTTTTTTCTTCGATTATCAAAGCTCTATACCTTACCGCCATGGGCGTATCTCCCGGTAACGGATGGGTTCTTTTTAAAGGATCGTTAATGTGGACATATATCACGCCAGGGGGGTTAGGCCTCCAGCGGGAAGGAGTCGAGGGGGGAGGGGGCACCAATAAAAGGGTCGTTTGTCACAGAACAGCTCCCCCCGCGCGTCCTCAACTTTCCTCACAAAAGTAGATATTTTATAAAATAATATATAATTCTTATTCGCAGTCGCGACCAAAGGGGAAAGCATAAGATATGTATGAAAATTGTTTTTTTAAATTATAAATTTTTACCGGTCCGCGCGCTGTTATGACATCCTGATACTTCTGCCTTAAATATTACCCTTTTCTTAAAATTAAACAATACTTATTTTACACACCACGATATTTATTTGCCGTGTCTGCCCCCCTTGACAATGTGTCATTTAGCTCAAGAAAAGAAACAAGAAAAGATAACTCAATGTATGCAAGTGACAGATGTCACGTGACTGGCAACTGTTACTTCCATAAATTGAGGTATCTTTTCTTGTTTCTTTTCTTAAGCTAAATGACACGTTGTCTAGGGGGGCTGGAAGTCTTTTAAATTAATTAATAATTTCTTATTTTCAGGTGAATTGTTACACATTATTCAAATATATAGAACTTTCAAAAATTACATTGTGCACCGGCTTAGAATAGTGCTTCCACTCTTTTCTATTATTGTTTTTGAGTGTCCCGTAAGAGCCGGGTAATCGAAAATACAACAGGCAACAATAACATCTCACATAGTTCAGCAATGAGGTTCACCACCCATTCTGAATATAGTGCCTTTTTAGTTGAGACGAGACTGGTGTGTGGGTATACACAGATATGTTGTGCTCCCTTTTATATGGCAATGCACACCCGCACATCTTTCGCTGGTTACCCCACATTGTGGGATATGCCGTGATGGTATGAATGAATGAACATTGCGCAAAAGCATGACGTTGCGCTAAAGCATAAGGCGATCACGTAAACCAGCCAATGACAGGTCGTAAGCTCTGTAGGTGCCCTGAGTTCCTGGTTCTTCTATTATATCCAAACTTCGTCTCTATTGAGATGTTAAAATTTTTGTCAATAAAGATATCATAGTTTTTGATTTATAGTGAGTTCCATCTTCAGAAGTCGACTTATCTTATACGTGTGACCAATTCTGATGATCTGCCTTGTTATTAAAAAGGATTCAATAAAATCGGAAAATGTGGAAAAGAACTTTCATCGCTGAAGTTAAAATTTAAGAATTTGATGAATTTTTCGTGGATGCCGTGATCAGGTCTTGACCAAATTTAAATCGGACCAATCGGATCGTACCGCCTTTCTAATGAAAATAAAGAATCGTAATCGGACGACGCGGTGAAAAATTATCGCTGAACATAGGTACATAAAAAATTACGTTGAATTGATTACCTCCACTGTTATTGGAAGTCTGAATAAAAATGCCAAAATAGACGCTTTGCAGCCTATGTTTTATTTTATTTTGCTTAATATGATTTCTGTCTTTACAATGTACAAGATATATTTATTTATTTACTTTTTATCACACCATATTTATAATGACAACAATAAATAGATTACTGCTGCCCAACTATGAAATTCTGTTCTAGGGCTAGCAGTTTACAATTTTTAGTGACAATTATATGCAATAATGAACCAGGTGATTGTTCCCGTTCCACACTAAATAGATACACAATCTCAACATTCTGCATTCACTCATTATCTCAACAAATGTATGGGCTCACACAAAATAGATTAATCAGGTCCTAATTGTTGCCATAGTACCTGTCATAAATCCAATCTCTGACGCGATTTTTATTTCAGAACCATAGAAAGAGACTAACTGCGTTGGTGTGGTTAATATGAATCACATGCTTCCCAAATATATGATTAATTTTGCAGAATTTCATCAAAAATATTACATATTTGGATGAACTCCTATTTGGATGAAATGCGTATGGTGAGATTGGCATTTGGAGTGTCCTTATGGAAGAAAATAAAGAGTTCACGCTTTTGAAGAAGCCTGGGCGATACTGATAAAACATATGTAGGAAGATAGAGGAAAGACAGTTGAGATGGTACAGGTACGATCAACGCAGACCGCCAAATCACATGATAAACCAAGCGATCTCCATGGATCTTCCTCGACTTATATCCAAGGGAATACCGTAGTATTCCAGGATCGTGCAGAAACATGGCCATGGTGACAAAATACAGGATAGAAGGACCTTAATATAAGGACGAGCCCATCAGTCGGCATAAACAAAGAATTGGTCTATATTGTCTATAACAAGGGAAAAGATGATGTGGAATAACTCAGAATATGGAGTAGATCGTTTTGTGTATTAGGGTATAATATATGTAAGTGTATGTGTTTGGAAAAAATAAATAAATATTTAAAGCTTTCACGATATTCTTAGCGATATTTTGTATAGGAAGACTTCATAATGTCATTTGTCGTAAATTACTTAAGCTTAAGGTTGTAACTAAGACAGCACGCAATAAATAATCCTTAATTTATATGGCGGCATTCTACCACTGTGTACACGTCAAATACAAAAATACTAACTTATGTTTTTCATTCAATTTCGTTTCTGTGTAGGTACACATTTATCCCTCTCTAACATATTAAGTTTTGTTTCAGAGTATAAATTTAGTAGAGTAACGATATATTAGTGTCGGCACGCCCTATCTAAACAACATTATGTTCTTTTTCGTTTCACAGACAAAATATATTCTATCTGTTAACCACTGAAGTTTCATGTTTCCCTGATATATTATTTTTTTCAAGAAATAATATGACCTTGATAAAAAATACATGACCTATTCAGAAACGTAAATTCTAGATTCGATTCCGGAAAGTATTAATCTCCAAATTTATTTCAAATTAACTATCCTCTATCTGATAACCACTGAATTTTTATATTTTCCTGATACATTATATTTTTCAAGAACGAAATTCATACAGTACTCCTCTGGAACGTTAATCCAAGGTTCGACACATATTTTTACCATAGATTTTTATTATAATATACCTAGATGTAGTACTCTGTGCAAAAAGTGAGTCATGGAATATCGCGAGTTTGACGTTTTGGTTGGCAACATATTTCACTTTTCCTTACATTTCAACACATCCTAGACAACTGTTATATTAACCTTGATAATTAAAATGTTTTTTAGACAAATAAATCCGAAAACAATTCACATTAGTCGTTATTTTCTATAGAAAAACGATGTGGTCTGGAACCAAAACGTCAAAAATCCCCCCTGAAAAATGACTCACATTCGATTCATACAAAATTTTCTAACTACGACATCTAGTGTATTATATGAAAACCTATGATTTTTACTCTCCAAATACATTCCAAATTAACTTCTATCTGCCAACCACCGAAGTTTTATGTTTTCCTGATACATACTATATTTTAAAGATGACAAAAAATAGTTTATTATTTATTTGTAACTAAACGCAAAATGGCGGGTTTATTGCCATTATGCAATCTCTTTCAAACATCCTAAACAACGTGAAGCCTGAGATAAATTTGTTATAAAAGTTTGTATTAAAGAAATATAAAATTATAGTTATATAAGTAAGTTGATCTTTGTAATGTTATCAGTTAAGAGGTATTTGTATTTTATTAAGGGAAATTTTTCTAATGCTGATACGCTTACATATGTGAAAAAAAAATCGAAAAAAAATAAAATGGTAGCATGATAAATAACTTTGAATACATTTTTCCTCTTCTGGGAATCGAACATAGAACGCAAATCACATAAATCACACGATTCACCACTGTGTCACAGAGTTCGGCGCTTTTCATATTTCTAATAATAATAATAATTTGTTCGCTGTGAAACAACAATTTTCACGGACGATTTCTCCGCCACTCCTCCCGCACTCCTCACCCTGACGCCAAAGTGGTGGCCGCGACGGTGGTGTTTTTTCATGCTGAAAGGATTTCTTCTCAAATATTTGGAATATTGGCACGTGACGGCTGGCGGATCAGGTGTGCCGCGAGTGGGCCGCGGGAGAGGCCACGGGGTGAGGGTTTGGAAGCTATGGTGGAAAACAGTCATTCTAAAACTGTATTTTTTATTTCGCACATGACATTCACGAAACAAGACACGAAGTGATGTCAGAATATTAAGAATAATACGAAATTCGTATAAATAAAAAAATCAAAAAGAAATTTCTCCACTTAAGTATTTTAATTTTAAGGGGGTGCTCCTGGATAGCGAGAATTATAAAACTAAGAATATGATCAAAAGCCAAATAAGCTAACGAAACAATGAAACAAAACTCGCAAACCAATCCTACCAAACACGGTCAGAAAAAACGGCACTTTTCAGAGCCACAGATGACAATGGTGTCTATAAACATCGAAGGACTGACACCAGAAAAAGAGTCCATCCTATCAGATATATGTTTGACAACAGCCTGCAATATACTTTGCGTCCAGGAGACACATCGAGGTATTGAACATAAACGACCCGAAATTGAGGGAATGCGTCTAGCAATTGAAAGACCTCACAGAAGATATGGAAGTGCTATGTTTGTGCGACCGGACGTAAGGATTATCTCAAGCAGCAAGACGGAATATTTAGACATAGAGATTTTAACAATTGACATCGGTATATTTACCATGAGCTCAATATACAAACCGCCAAACATAGATTTTAAGTTCAATGAGACATCAAATTTTGGAAACCACACAACTAGAATAGTAATCGGGGATTTTAACAGCCATAGCGTTAACTGGGGATACCGGGAGACGAACAGTGATGGAGAAGCGGTTGAACAATGGGCTGAAAATAGACAAATGGCACTAATACACGACTCTAAGCTTCCGTATTCATTTAACAGTGGAAGATGGCGCCGAGGATATAACCCCGATAATTTATTTGTCAGCAACAACATAGCAAGCCAGTGCAAAAAATGTATATTGGCTCCAATACCTAAAACTCAGCACCGACCCCTTGCGTGCCAGATATACGCTGCAATTAGACCAAGAAATGTCCCTTTTCGCCGGAGATTTAACTTTAAAAAAGCGAATTGGCATGAATTCACGGCTGCTCTGGAGAGAACAATCGACAACATACCCCCACATCCTAAATGCTATGATCAATTTGTAAACACCTTGAAGGAAGTGTCTAGACGATATATACCCAGAGGATGAAGAACGAACTATGTTGCTGGATTGCCTCAGATCATGACCAGAGATCTTGAAATCTATGCGGAGAAGTTTGACCTGGATCCTTTCAACGAAGACACGATAAGCACCGGAGAAAGAATTATGAGTGCAATATCTGAGGAAAGAAGAAAAGAATGGATAAATACCCTGAGTGAATTGGACATGTCTAAGAATAGTAATAAAGCCTGGAAACTACTTAAGAAACTAAATAATGAAAATAACCAACCAAAACACCACATAAACATCACAGCTAACCAAGTCGCCCATCAACTCTTAATCAACGGAAAGACAGAGAAGGGTGAGAGAAAGACTAGTACTAGGATAATAAGAGGGGAATGTGAAGAGAACCACAATTTCGCAACCCCAATCAGTGACCAAGAGGTACGCGCAGCGGTACACAAAATGAAATGCAAGAAGGCTGCTGGTACAGAGCAAATCAAACAGTTCGGCTCAAAGACTATAGAATGGCTTACAAAATTTGTGAATGAGTGCGTAAATTCTGGACAAATACCCAGCTTGTGGTCGAAGGCCCAAGTGATAGCTCTACTAAAGCCCGGAAAAGAGCCAACCGACCCAAAAAACTTTCGCCCAGTATCGTTGCTCTGTCACCTTTATAAAGTTTATGAACGTATTATACTGAATAGAATCGGCCCAATCATAGAGAATAAATTAATAAAAGAACAAGCGGGATTCCGTTCTGGTAAATCATGCACTAGCCAAATTTTAAACCTTTCCCAACATATGGAGAATGGGTTCGAAGAGAAGAAGATAACTGGAACTGTATTCATAGACTTGAGCGCCGCGTATGACACAGTAAACCATAGAATTTTGCTATCAAAGATCGATAGCTTAACAAAAGATTTCAAGCTAGTTAAAATCTGTGAATCAGTCTTGAAAAACCGCAGATTCTATGTGTCACTACAGGTCAATAACAGCCGGTGGAGAATACAGAGGAACGGATTACCACAGGGAAGCGTGCTGGCGCCGACTCTTTTCAACATATATACGAACGACCAACCTATAGGACCAGAAACCCAACACTTTATATATGTCGACGATCAGGCGATAACAGCACAAGGCGACGCATTTGAGGATGTGGAAGGAAAGATATCAAGAATGTTGGTTAGAATGACAAAATACTATAAAGATAACCACCTAAAACCCAATTCAGCAAAAACTCAAGTGTGCTCCTTCCATTTAAGAAACAAAGAAGCTAAAAGAAAGCTTAAAATTGATTGGCAGGGCGTTGAATTGGAGAACTGCGCAGAACCAAAATATCTGGGGGTTAAACTGGATCTAACCCTCTCCTATAGAACCCATTGCACAGATACACAGAAAAAAGTGGCTGCTAGGAACAACATTATACGGAACCTGGTTGCTTCAAAATGGGGAGCAAGTCCCGACGTGCTCAGAACATCCACGATAGCACTGTCGTACTCCGCTGGCGAGTATGCTTGCCCTGTTTGGTGGCAATCAACGCACGCAAAAAAAGTGGACACTTCCCTAAATGAGGCAAATAGACTCATAACAGGATGCCTTAAACCAACACCCTCAAACAAAATATATGCTCTCAGCGGAATTGCCCCACCAAATATTCGGCGGGAGGTGATAGCACAGGCGGAGAGAAGTAAGCAAATCACTGACCAGAGACATATGCTATATGGACACCAACCACCAATTAGTCGCCTCAAGTCCAGGAGGAGCTTCCTAAATGCAACCAACCCCTTGACAGACACACCCGAGAATGCGAGAAAACGTCTATGGAGGGACTCAGCAAGGGAATCGCAAGGGACTATATTCAACACTCCAATGGAAACCCTACCACCAGGCCATGACCTCCCATGGCCAATATGGAAAACGTTAAACAGGATTAGGACTGGGCTAGGCCGCACAAAGAAGAACCTACAGAGATGGGGAATTATTGAGGACTCGATGTGTGAGTGTGGGCAGGAGCAGAACACCGAGCATCTCCTCGCATGTCCATTGATTCCCGAACAGTGTGACTGGAGAGATTTTGCGGAGCGAGCCCGCCTCGAGGACAAAGTAGTTAGAGTTGTGGCATTTTGGGAGCGAAGGGGGCTTTAGTCTGACCGACACGATAAGAAGAAGAAGACTATTCCATAGTGTGGAGAGTAATAAAAATAGCTCCGCGAACCACCTTTGTATAAATTTGAAACCCTTGAGTTTCTCGTCAGGGGTGTCGAAATCCAAACCGATATCAATAAATCGTTCTCGTTCGTGACATTGCGCCAGAGACCCATATTATGCGCCTTTAAAATTTTTCAAAAAGGACTTTGAGATATGAGCAAAGTTTGTTATCGGAGATGAAATGGAAAACGCTATAATGTTGACGTCCAATTTACATATTATGTATGCTTTCGATACAACATTTTCCATCTTCAATGAGAAATCATTTCCTGAATACTTAACACACCCATCTTCTATCAAAGACTGAAAATAATACTTTTTTTCTGAAGATTTGATGTAGGTAGGTACCTACAGTGAAGACTGCGAGGTACCGGCTTAGGATATTGCTTCCACTATTGTTTAATTATTACAAGGTAATAAATACAGGATTGAAAGAACGTTTTTATATAAGAATTTCAACTCCTCACTACCCCAAGGGGATAAAGTAAGGATCTCATTAAAAAGGCATAATTGGTGAACGTTGCGCAAGCGCATAAAGTGATCACGTAAACCAGCCGATGACAGGTCGTAAGCCCTTTAGGTGCCTTGATTTCCCGGTTCTCCTACAGTAAATATTCCAACTTCGTCTCTATTGAGATAATTAAAAATCTATTAAAAAATATCTTTGACTCCCGATTGTATTCTGAAAGTTTCATCACAATCTATCTGTGTGTGCTGTGTACTATGTACCTACAGCGTGTTTATTCTACTGTATCGATTATAGAATAAAGTACTTATTCGTTACTTTTCAATATTTGAATATCTGATAATCGCTTAGACTCCATTAAAATTTGAAGGATATCTGAATAGTACTTCTCATTCGTTTCATACAATTAGTGGGCCAGTATAAAATACACAATATCTACGGGACTCAATTCATAGTTTGATAATTAATCTCCAAACATACCATCATGCTGCTTTCATATTCTGGGGAGGAAATAAGGATTGCCCTCCATACTTTCCTATCTTGACATACATACCTATGTACATGTTTTGTATATAAAACAAAATATCTTAAAGTAATAATAATAATGAACACTTCCTTGCACCCTGAGCAAGTGGCGAGTTTATTGCCGTATGGAAATTTCTTCCAACAAACCAACCCAAGGAACACTTGCGTGAGAAATAAATTTAAATAAATTTCTCCTCTACTGGGAATCGAACCCAGGACGCCCGCACAGAAACCAAACGGCTCAAATATTTGGATTTAAGGGTTTATAGTTTGGTACGTATTCTTCAACTTCACATAAAATCGCCATCGACAGTTGGATCTCATGTGTTTCATGCATCTAATAAAATATAAAAAATCCATAAGTATAATTTTGAATTCACAAGAATGTTGTTTCTAAAAATCACCCATATAACATCAACAGTGCATTCCAGCCCATATGTAAAGACGCGAAGGATACAGGAGTCAAAATCATCCATATAACATCATTACATCAACAGCTAGTGCATTCCAGCCCATATGTAAAGACAGGAAGGATACAGGAGTCAAAATCATCCATATAACATCATTACATCAACAGTGCATTCCAGCCCATATGTAAAGACGGGAAGGATACAGGAGTCAAAATCATCCATATAACATCATTACATCAACAGTGCATTCCAGCCCATATGTAAAGACGGGAAGGATACAGGAGTCAAAATCATCCATATAACATCATTACATCAACAGTGCATTCCAGCCCATATGTAAAGACGGGAAGGATACAGGAGTCAAAATCATCCATATAACATCATTACATCAACAGTGCATTCCAGCCCATATGTAAAGACGGGAAGTATACAGGAATCAAATAGTGATTTCTTTAAATCTTTTCCAAATTTTAAGGATTTAATGATAAAAGATAGCTTTCCAAATGCAGCCAAGCCTAACCTCATCTCCTCTCAATCTCAGCATCCAGGGGGGCAAGTCTGGTTCGACCGGCGAAATCAAACCCCAAGTGATTACCCATATCATGGATATAATTATCGTATGGAAATCTATGACATCTAAAGATATCGTAGAACTCTATATAATAATTATATCCATGAAATGGGTAATCACGATGGTTTTGATTTCGCCGATTGAACCAGACTTGCCCCCCTGATCCTCCTCTCTCATTAAAGTTGCTCATCTAGAAAACATAACGCCCTCAATTTTTTTTAATAAAATACATAAAATTAATAAGGTCTGTGGCAGGACAACGTTTGCCTGAGACCACTTGTTAAAATATCAAAATATAAATTCTTATATCACAGAAATTTGTAAAATATAATTTCATCGGATATACCAACGGAAATTATTTTAGCGATAATTTCTCAAAGGATAAAATAACATTCGATAATAAACGTATCGAAAGCTCTCCTCAATATTCCAATGAAAGTACTTGTACATGGGTATTTTAAATTAAACAAGATTAGCAAGAAAATAACTACCTACAAGAAGATAAATATGATACAATTAATAATGAAAACACATTTTGGCTTTGAAAAAACATATATGTATTTACTTTCGAGAGATTCGCCATTTCGGTAAAACCATCTCCCCGGTTTCCAATATCAATCGATACATAAGAAATAATCATTCATTCATTCATATCATCACGGCATTTCGTTTGATCACTTTTACTGCCTCGTATCTCAAAAAGATGCATTCTCTTATCTACTAGTTGCATGTAACACATGAGATCCAACTGTCGATAGCGATAGTATGTATAGTTCAAGAATAAGTACCAAACTATAAACCCATAAATACAAATCATTTTATATTTTAAGATATTTGGTTTTCTATACAACACATGTACCTAGGTATGTGTGTCAAGATAGGATAGAATGGAGGTCAGTCCTTTGATCCTAACCCAGAATATGAAAACAGCATGATGGTATGTATGTATGTTTGGAGATTAGTATCAAACAATTAAGTAGGTATAAATGAAAACACTAATTAGTTTTAGTTTCACTATTTAATTTTAACACTGGCACTGACCGGTATCGATCTGAAGATCATCGTCAGAGTGCGCGAAAATGAAAGTAAACAGAGTTTAAATAGATATGACTGAAATATTGGTACACAACCTTTTTTTTTTTTTTGTAAAGTTCTATCAGTTCGATTAGTATTGCCAGAAAGAACTGATGAAAAAAACTGGCAAACAAAACAGTATGGTAAATATGTGTGATGTATACAAAGTTTAGTAATGTTGAAGTAGAAAGAAAAACTGATTTTACATTATACAATATAGAAACGAATTATAAGAAAATATAAATATTATTGAGTATCCAGAGGTTGTGTATCCATGTAGTGAAGACCAAATGTGTGCAGGTATCTGAAACAAAGAGAGTGGCCGGCAGCAAAATTAGCTTTATATCGAAAGTAAACAAACAATAAAGGATAAGTGTTGGAATAACCCCACATTAACTGCATATAATGTAGATTGTTTAAAATATCGGTTTTAATAACGGTGAAGGGGAGAAGTCTGTCTGTAAATTTATCAAAGTTTTGCTGTTATCACATTTCAAACGATTTATTTCTAAGATCTCCAAACGATCTAGTTTTTTACCTTTAGGGTTAATATGTAAAATTTTGGTATTACTATCGATGGAGAAGTCATGACCAAACTCGTTAAGATGTGCAGCAAAGTTGGATGAGTCCTGATTAAGTCTTTTACAACGTAAATGTTCATTAATACGGATCTTAAATTGTCTTCCCTTTTGGCCGATGTATACACTTGGACAGGAACCACATGCTAAAGAATATATACCGTTATTTTCAATGGGGTCTATTTTATCTTTATTGTTAATGAGCATTTTGCCTAATGTTTTTGGATTATAAAAAGCTATATTTTTCCCTGATTTTTTAATAACGTTACCTGCTTTTACGGACGAATTTCCTATGTATGCTAATTTAATCCATTTATCTGATTTTAAAGATTTTATAGTTAATCCAGGGGCTATGTTTCTGAGAAGGTTTTTCTTTTTCTTTTTTCTTATTAAGTCATTAATTAATTTAACTTTATATCCGTTGTTTAGTGCTAAATTATAAATAATATTGAGTTCGTTATCATAATTTATTTTTGACATAGGTACATTAAAAAGTCTGTGTATTAATGAGTGGAATGTAGACAATTTGTGAGAGTTGTGATGTCTCGAGCTATTATGTATTATATTATCACTGAATGTGGGTTTCCTGTAAATGTTAAAATCTAAATTTCCATCTATAATTTGTATTGTTAGGTCTAAAAAGTTAATTGAGGATCCACCAACCTCCATCGTAAATTGGATGGATTTATTCAGGGAGTTGAGAGATTTTAGAAATAAGTCTAACTGTCTTAAAGATCCTGTCCAGATACCTAATATATCATCCACATATCTTTTATATATTAGGAGATTTTTAAAACCGGACAAGGAGGAAAGTTTGTTTTCTAAGTAAATCAGTCATATCTATTTAAACTCTGTTTACTTTCATTTTCGCGCACTCTGACGATGATCTTCAGATCGATACCGGTCAGTGCCAGTGTTAAAATTAAATAGTGAAACTAAAACTAATTAGTGTTTTCATTTATACCTAGTATAATGGAGTTTCACCACGAATTATCCGTCGACAAAATTAACAAGTTAAACAATTAAGTGTTCTTATATATTGTGTGAAGGCTACTACCATACAAATTGTATGAAGCAATGTCGTCACTAAATTCAATTTTTATAAAAATTGTTAAAAAAAATTTGAGATGTGCTAATATAATTGTAATATTTTTTTTAGAAAAATAAATTGTCTAGTTTGGGTGTTTCGGTTTTTTTCGATATTTAAAAAAAAATGGAAATATAGGCAGTTAAACTCATAAATTTATCATAAAAAAAATATTTTTCTTAATAAAAAATGTTTGAGAAACTCTGGAATTTATTGGAAAAAATTTATTTGAGATTTTGTATTTTTCTATGTTTGTACCAATTTTCAGGGTTCTATCTTTTATATATGGAAAAATAAACCAAAATTTTAAAAGTTGATAACCCCTGACATAAACTAAAATTTACAATTCTGAGTATAAAAGTTTTGTTGGCATATAAGTGTTTATATATTCTGAAAATTTGGGCTCTGTAAATTGAGCGGATCAAAAGTTATAAGGGGGGGACACACGCCACACACACCCACACACACACATACACAAAACTCACATAAAATGTTCTACTCCGAATTCTGAGTAAATCCATGTATGGGAACATATATGCTGCGAGGCCTCTAATTGGTGTTATTAGCATGGAAAAAGTCCACTACGCTATACAAAATGTTCTTTCGTACACGCATCTTGGCTTAATAATGTCGATTCATTCAGAGAATTGAATTCTCATGAACGAATCGACAGTTGGATTAATAAACTTTGATTTTTTTAAGGCTTAAATTAATAAAACAAATACTTACAATTTTTAAGAATTAATAACATTAAAATTACTTTGTATAAACCACTTTTATTAGTACCAAGTCTACATGTTTCAAGAACAATGTTCTCTTCCTCAGGACACTTAGTGTACTAGTTAACAAATTAATCTTAAAAATAATATGTGTAGATAAAAGCAGTGAGAGGGGAAGAATGGAGGTGTAGAGGGGAAAAGGAGGTTAGGGTGACCATATATAAGCTAACACTATTTTTACAAAAACAGAGTTTTTTTATATACATAAATTTACCAAATATTACATTATAAGGGAAATAAGTTTGACAGTTGATTATTTGTAAAATTAATTTTGTTATTTATTATTGGTTTATTTAAATATACATTTTTTCTTATTTCCAATATTTCTAGCTTTGAAGTTTTTAATTCATTATGCCTACATAGCCTTATTGCCATAGTATATAATGCCTTTAACCCCCTGGTTTTCAAATAACATATTATGTTCACAATGAGATATGTATATAAATAAATTTGATATGTTCTGTCGACATAAATTTCTATAGATGGACAGAACATATCTATGTAACTGCGAAAAAAATAAGAAAACTTATATACCTATTTAAAAACATTCGTAATATAATGGACCATCTAAAACAAATGTGGATCCTCTATTTAAGGCTCAGAAAGCTCTCATTAAAGTGATTATTAAAAAACCTTTCCATTTTCCGACTATTCAACTATTTAAAGACTTTAATTTACTAACTACAGCACAACTCTATATTAAACAAATTCTTATTCACTTTAAAAATGATAAGAAAAACCATTATCACTGCTCAATATTCTCACAGACATTAACTAATCACTCCGAAGACAAACACTACATACGGACAAAGATTTCAATACTTGGCTCCAAAGATCCTAAATTTACATAGTTACAAAAGCTATAAAGAGCATACATTTAATAGAAAATACAAGACTTAAACATACAATAAAAAAACATGGTTATATAACAAAGGGATCAACTATTGTCAGCAAATTCTCAATTCATAACAACATACATACAATACAAACATGGTTATATAACAAAGGGATCAACTATTGTCAGCAAATTCTCAATTCATAACAACATACATACAATACAAACATGGTTATATAACAAAGGGATCAACTATTGTCAGCAAATTCTCAATTCATAACAACATACATACAATACAAACATGGTTATATAACAAAGGGATCAACTATTGTCAGCAAATTCTCAATTCATAACAACATACATACAATACAAACATGGTTATATAACAAAGGGATCAACTATTGTCAGCAAATTCTCAATTCATAACAACATACATACAATACAAACATGGTTATATAACAAAGGGATCAACTATTGTCAGCAAATTCTCAATTCATAACAACATACATACAATACAAACATGGTTATATAACAAAGGGATCAACTATTGTCAGCAAATTCTCAATTCATAACAACATACATACAATACAAACATGGTTATATAACAAAGGGATCAACTATTGTCAGCAAATTCTCAATTCATAACAACATACATACAATACAAACATGGTTATATAACAAAGGGATCAACTATTGTCAGCAAATTCTCAATTCATAACAACATACATACAATACAAACATGGTTATATAACAAAGGGATCAACTATTGTCAGCAAATTCTCAATTCATAACAACATACATACAATACAAACATGGTTATATAACAAAGGGATCAACTATTGTCAGCAAATTCTCAATTCATAACAACATACATACAATACAAACATGGTTATATAACAAAGGGATCAACTATTGTCAGCAAATTCTCAATTCATAACAACATACATACAATACAAACATGGTTATATAACAAAGGGATCAACTATTGTCAGCAAATTCTCAATTCATAACAACATACATACAATACAAACATGGTTATATAACAAAGGGATCAACTATTGTCAGCAAATTCTCAATTCATAACAACATACATACAATACAAACATGGTTATATAACAAAGGGATCAACTATTGTCAGCAAATTCTCAATTCATAACAACATACATACAATACAAACATGGTTATATAACAAAGGGATCAACTATTGTCAGCAAATTCTCAATTCATAACAACATACATACAATACAAACATGGTTATATAACAAAGGGATCAACTATTGTCAGCAAATTCTCAATTCATAACAACATACATACAATACAAACATGGTTATATAACAAAGGGATCAACTATTGTCAGCAAATTCTCAATTCATAACAACATACATACAATACAAACATGGTTATATAACAAAGGGATCAACTATTGTCAGCAAATTCTCAATTCATAACAACATACATACAATACAAACATGGTTATATAACAAAGGGATCAACTATTGTCAGCAAATTCTCAATTCATAACAACATACATACAATACAAACATGGTTATATAACAAAGGGATCAACTATTGTCAGCAAATTCTCAATTCATAACAACATACATACAATACAAACATGGTTATATAACAAAGGGATCAACTATTGTCAGCAAATTCTCAATTCATAACAACATACATACAATACAAACATGGTTATATAACAAAGGGATCAACTATTGTCAGCAAATTCTCAATTCATAACAACATACATACAATACAAACATGGTTATATAACAAAGGGATCAACTATTGTCAGCAAATTCTCAATTCATAACAACATACATACAATACAAACATGGTTATATAACAAAGGGATCAACTATTGTCAGCAAATTCTCAATTCATAACAACATACATACAATACAAACATGGTTATATAACAAAGGGATCAACTATTGTCAGCAAATTCTCAATTCATAACAACATACACGACAAAACTACTAACATAGGACTCAATAAGTGGACCATGTGCTACACAATCATTCTATATAACAGCTTACAATGACTTAGCAATTAATATTATGTAACTAGTCTACCACTTCGGAACAGTCCTGGCCTAGTGACGTGGTCTAAACCAACCCAATTTATTTGTTATGTTACTTATATAAAATAATGTAATTTTTGGTATTTGTATTAAAAAAAATAAAATAAATTTGTGGAATGAACAATTCATCGAAAAATAAGAAGAGTATTTGATATATTTGACAATGGAGGTAACAAAGTGAAAAATATAATCCTTACAAATGTTAGTGTAGAGTTAAAGTCCATGGCTTTTGTATCCAGCAATTTTTTTTCGACTCAAATTCCCTACATTTGTAATACTTAGATACTTGACGTATCATCTGAGAAGACATACAGCCAAGAAGTGTTGTCCTACCGCGATAAATAAGGTAGTTCAGTGGTCATTGGTAGGTACTCTTACATTTCAAATCCAGATGAGTCGGTGGCAGAGCGGTTAGCGCGCTGGGCTAGTGATCCAGTGGTCGCGAGTTCGAATCCTGCCTCGACCGATTTCGTTCACCTAAGCACAAGCATTTTTGATTATTTTAGGGAACGTAGCAAGATGTATAGATTCATATATTCATTCATTCAAATCATCACTGCATATCACAATAATATGTCGCCCTTCATGCCTCCGTTGGGCAGGTATCTGACTGCTGATCCAAGGGTTCCGGGTTCGATTCACGGTGAGGATACAGTTTTTAACCCTTTCTTAACCGATTATACTAATTGGAATCATCGGTGTATTTTACGTATATCTCAATAAAAATTGATATCAGCTGTGTTATTTCTCTTCTTAATTATTAATAACAATATTTTTGATCACTTACAATATTGAGAATGACACTGAGAACTTGCTTTAGTTACCGCATTTTGACAGTGGAAAACTCGGTTATTGCGAAATGTGATTTTCTTGCAAAACTCGGTTATTCAAAATTTAATAAATGTTTTTTTTTGTTTTCTAGCATGCTATATTTTTTTTCATTAAGTAATTATATTTCTTTCAATGTCTAATAATAATCAAAAATGATGAAAACAAAATGCTTTATATAGGTATGAATGATGACAATTGGAATCGTTAAAATTTCCAAAAAAAGGAATAAAAAATACATTAAAATTATCAAAATCTCTTTCGAATCACATATTTTGTCAATTTTTTATGAAACATATTTTTTATATATACGCTTTCACAATTCGGTTAAGAAAGGGTTAACTGTGTTATCAGTCTGGATCGGTGTTACGATGAATTTTCACACAAAATTTGAAGAATTTGTTGAATTATTTGTTAGTGAGGTGTAAAGCGTTGGCGACAACCCACTCGTTTTTTGTTGAATTGCCTCGTGAGAAAAACAGTATATCAACACAGCAGATAATAAATTTTTCTCAAGTATTATTTTAACCAGACAATCCACGAGTATAATCAAATTAAGATAAACGTAACAATGAATTCAAAATCATTTGTTATAAACCTTATGACAAGGATTATTTTACACAAAACAGCTGAACATTAGTATTTGTATTCTGCTTAAATTATTTCTCTAAGTTTAATAATATTTAATATTTTATGTTAAGAGGGCGACTGCTGCCAACGTACCTATTTTTTCTATTTGATATACTATCATTATTACTCAACGAATCATTTTGATAAAAATAACCTAGTTAGTATGGATATTAATAAAGAGAAATATACATTAACTTTTTGATTATTTTCTGTATATACATATTCTTGTAAGAAAATAATAAACATACCCCGATTTTAGACAGTTATCTTAAATTTCTAAAAAAATATAAGGTATAGAGCAATATTTTTTTTTATAAATTAAAGAAGAACAAAATACCTGGAAAAATATGATATGACGTTGCATTAATGCATCAGGTTAAGTAAATAAACCAAAAAAACTTTAATTACGCAATGGCGCTGAATGGAAATAAAATGTTTTTTAGGTTTATTTACTAAACCTGAAGCATTACTGCAACGTCACATCATATTTTTCTAGATATTTTTGTCTTCTTTAATTTAAAAAAATATATATTACTCTACGCCTTATAGTTTATTAAAAATATAGGATAAACGTTAAAAATCGGGGTATGCCATTATTTTTCTACAAGAATATATACAGAACATTATCAAAAAGTTAAGGTATATTTTTGTTTATTAATACCCAAACTATCTGAATTATTTTTTTAAAAACGATTTGATAAGAAATAATGATGATATATCAAATTGAAAAATAGGTACGTTGGCAGCAGTCCCCCCCTTAATGTACCTACCTATTCAATGTCTTTCGGCTCAGTGATATAATTTACAAAAAAAAACTGTGAGGTTTTTTTTCTTCTTTATCTTTTGTCTCATGTCTCAGAATAGCGGCCACTGTAATAATCTATATATAAATACTAGTAAAACCCGGCAGACGTTGTCCTGCCTGTTTACTTTTTTACTGCCAAATATATAAAAATGAATGATCGGTATGTTTCCTTTTATCATTTAAAATTCTTCCTTAATTCGCTAATTGTATTTTCGTTCTTTTATTCCCTTCCATCCCTACAGTCCCTTCCGTCCCTATTAATTCGTTCATTTATAATTTTATTTACTTATTTAAACAAAAAACTTCTTCGTTTCTACTATGCGCTATACCAAATAGATAATTTTTGTAAATTCTTGTGTGAGATATTAAATAAATAAATAAATTTTAATTCATAAACCTTTTCGTATGCGTACTGAACAAACCCACTAAGTTTCGAATATTTTTATTATTGCATATGCGCAAACATTGGATTTTTTTCCCTGTCGGGAGTCAAAGATATTTTTTTAACAGATTTTAGAGCCATCTATGGGTGAAATTATGAACAACAATCTTATTTTTTTTATTTATTTTGTTGGAACGCCATCTATTGAGAGAAATTCTAAAATTCTATTGAGAGTAGTAAAAATTCCTTATTTTCAAGCGAAAAGAATTTCAGTATTACAATATATAGAACTTTCAAAATTGAATTGATAGGGATCTCATTAAAAGGCATAATTGGTGAACGTTGCGCAAGCGCATAAAGTGATCACGTAAACCAGCCGATGACAGGTCGTAAGCCCTGTAGGTGCCTTGATTTCCCGGTTCTCCTACAATAAATATTCCAACTTCGTCTCTATTGAGATAATTAAAAATCTGTTAAAAAAATATCTTTGACTCCCGACAGGGAAAAAAATCCAATGTTTGCGCATATGCAATAATAAAAATATTCGATTACTTACACATTGGTACAAGTAGGTAAATAAGACAAAAATGACCTTATAAGTCTGGCGCAATTCAGGGGTGACTTCTATGCGAAAAATGCATTGTCACCTCAGATATAAGAATTGTAGCTTTCATTATTTACAAAAAACCAATTCTCTCAATAGATGGCGTTCCAACAAAATAAATAAAAAAAAATAAGATTGTTGTTCATAATTTCACCCATAGATGGCTGTAGTAAAAATTCCTTATTTTCAAGCGAAAAGAATTTCAGTATTACAATATATAGAACTTTCAAAATTGAATTGATAGGGATCTCATTAAAAGGCATAATTGGTGAACGTTGCGCAAGCGCATAAAGTGATCACGTAAACCAGCCGATGACAGGTCGTAAGCCCTGTAGGTGCCTTGATTTCCCGGTTCTCCTACAATAAATATTCCAACTTCGTCTCTATTGAGATAATTAAAAATCCACTAAGTTTCATTTCAATACACAATATTTTTTTTTTCAAAGAAACTTTTATCAGATATCGAATAAATAAAAATATAAATTAGTATGCATTAACGTTCTCCGGAATGAGCTGAACAAATTTCCAAAGTTTCATCGCAATCGGGTGGTTGGTTTGGGAGTCCATCCCAAACATACAAACAAACAAACCAAGAAATATACGTTCATCCATTTTTTATATATATAGATGAGTACCAAAAACTTCGTTACTCTTTTTGAGCAAAATACGCGCACGGAGAAGTTTGAGATTTGACATAGTCAAAAAAGACACGTAATATATAGAAGTATTACAGAAAGCTAAAATTTATAGATATATGTAGTTTTAAATATCTACATGAATAATTTTATAGCTGGATTTTGTTGGATTTGCAAAGGAAACACAGAATGGCGTGTCGGACACCTTTTTTATTAATTTTCATACAAACATTTTTTCAAAACAACTGAATAACAATATAAAATTACAGAGAGGCCGAAATGACAGTTCTAATTTTTAAAAACTGAATACAACAAAAAAGTATAGACAAAATCGAATGTTATAAAACCATAGATAATCATACGAAATTTAACATACACCCGCCCGTTGACATAATAATGTCAACATAGGAATCTCTATTAAAGTTATACAATTCAAAAATTAAATGAACAACATTTGTTTATTACATTTAATACATGAAGCAGATTTATAACTTCTTAAATGCATTAGAATTCTATCTATCCTACAAGAAATACACAAATAATATTAAATACCGACATGTTTTTTTTTTACATAATTTACTCCTAATAAAACAATTGCACAGAAAAATGAATCATTAACTAGTCGTGAGTGGACTCAGTACCTTTTCCTATTAAAATAAATCATACACATACTAAAAAAGACATAAGACATTATAATTCAAAGAGTACAAATAATTCAAAGATTTGAAATACAAAAAAAATGTATTTCAAAGATTTTTATACAGAGACAGAAACTTATTAGTTGACATTAGGTATGGTTTGAAACCTTGTCTAGTAACGAAAAATTCAAGTAGGGTAAAAACTTACAGAGGTTGTCTGTAGATGTCTCTGGTGACATCTGGTTGTTTTATTGAATTTCAATACAAAAAACAATTATATTAATGCAAACTTATGATAAATACAAATAGAATAATAAGTTTATAAATATTCCTTTTCAAGTATTAATAAATTAAGGATTATTCTGGCTTTAAAATTGATATTTACAATATAATGTTGACTAAAAGAATGCCTTAATATTTATAGTTTTGTACTCAACAGTTGTAAATGTGAATGATTGTTTCAAACAAGAATATTTAATTAAACATAATTGATAACACTAAAAGATGAATACTCTCATTGAAAAAAACTACATATAAAAATTTTATTTAAAATTGCATAATACACATTCCCCGAATAAAATTGAATTGTATGATATACTTACATCTTAAACAAACCGTTATAACTATAATATAACATTTGTATGATATAACAATAATATTCGCACATAACATTAATACATTATATTAGCAATTAACCTTGACTAGGTTTTTATAATTACAAATGATCTGTTAAATCAAAAACATTACAAATTGCAAATTAAAAAGACATATTAACATGTTCAAAACTTAAGTAACATAACTGAAAATAATTTACATTATTAGATGAGTTGCACGTTACATCTACATATTACATATATTACTTAACTAATAAATTTGCATGATATCTTCATGGGATGTACATAACCATATACATATTCATAAGTATAAATACAAAAAACAATACATTCTTATAATAACAAATCAGAAAAGATCAATGAATCAATGCTAAACTCAATCGATAGGCAACGGAATAACCTTTGTAATGGATCTTACATAAATGCCTGTCATTGTCTTGACAGAAACAGCTCTTACATGACCATCCTTACCAGGAAATAGCATATGTTCATACACAATCAACAAATCTGTAATATGACAATGAGAGGGCAGTAATAGAGGAAATTTCTGACTGTATGGTGCCTCAGAAAAGCGTATACGACCACCTACTCTTATACAACCCTGTGAATCTAAAAATAAATTGAGAAATTTCATCTGCTTATATGAATACTTGTTTTTATCGACTACCTTATTACCATTTGACAACATATCCATTTCTCTGCTGAAATACCTACCTTGTGTGCATTTAATTATGCATACTAATGCTGATTTCAATTCAGTGGATTTAAGAGCTCCGATCTGTCTGGACTTGTACTTTAAATTGTTTATGAAAAGCAATATATAGGCTACGACTCTCAATATTTTATTCCATGATGAGAATTTTTCGAATAAATCTGTAAAATAAGTATCATTTTGTTTCTCAACAAGACTAAGAGTTTTGCATCTCTTCTCTGGAACTGATAGTCCATTGATTTCCAATGAAACATTCCAATGAGTATCCTTAGACGATAACCAAGAGGGTCCACCAAACCATAATTTGCTTTCAGCCAAAACCTGTGGCATCAAACCTCTCGACACAACGTCCGCTGGATTCTCCTGAGATTTGACATGATTCCAATTGCCTATGGGGGAAATATCCTGTATTTCTACTACTCTATTAGCAACGAAGGTGGTCCATTTGGAAGGATCCCCTTTGATCCAACACAATGTAATCATGGAATTTGTCCAATAAAAGCAATTATTTATATCAACATTCAATACCTTACTAACGTTTTCCATTAATCTAGCGACGAGGAGAGCAGCCAATAAATCCACACGAGGAAGCGTGACTGGTTTCAAAGGAGCAACACGGGATCTTGCACAAATCAAGTGGACTGTAGAACGATTAGATAATGTTTGACAACGTGCATATAATACTCCTCCGTATGCCTTCGTAGAGCTGTCTGCAAACCCATGAAGCTCAATTTTCACCAGATCTTTAGGAAAAATCAGACGAGGAACTGAAATGAAATTTAAACAGTTCAATTTTTCACAAAATGACTGCCAGACATACAATATGGAATCAGGAATTCTATCATCCCAATTAATATTCTCCTTCCATATTTGTTGCATTATTAACTTGGCAACACTATTACGAAACCACTAGCTGAACCTCGGACATCAACCAGAGAACGGATAAGACCTGGCAAACGAAAAATGGACAACGATTTTGAACTATGCACTTGGAATGTGAGATCCCTTTACAGACCAGCTGCACTACGATTATTGACAGAACAATTAACAAAGTATAAAGCAGACATAACAGCATTACAGGAAATTAGATGGTTGGGGAAGGGAGTTATTGAAAGAAGAGAGCATAATATATACTATAGCTGTCATGATAAACATCATATACTGGGCACAGGATTTGTAGTAGCAAAGAGACTAAAACACCTTATCATAGACTTTAAAGCAATTGATGAACGTATGTGTACCATCAGAATGAGGGGTAAATTCCTCAATTACTCTATAATCAATGTACATGCTCCGACAGAGGAAAGCACAGAGGAAGAGAAGGATGGTTGGTATGAAAGCCTGACAAGGGCATACGATAGGTGCCCCCGTGGAGATATAAAAATCGTCATAGGGGATCTAAATGCCAAAGTGGGAAATGACGGCATTTATAAACCAACCATAGGCTTGCACAGTCTGCACAATGATTGTAACGATAATGGTAGCAGATTAATAGACTTTGCGGCCTCCCATAGCATGGTCATTGGAAGCACACTATTCAAACATAAGTCGATTCATAAAGCCACCTGGAAGTCACCAGACGGAGTGACCTGTAACCAGATAGACCATATACTGTTAGATGGTAGACACGCATCAAACCTTCTAGATTGTAGAACATACCGTGGTGCAAACATTGATTCAGATCACTACCTGGTAATTAATAAGATAAGAGCCAGAATATCAATGGCTAAGATGCACAAGTCAACAAAATCTACAAAATTTAATACACAATCACTAAAAGACCATGATAAGCGTAAACAGTACATGGAAGGACTAAGCAGGAAATTAATAGAAGTCAACGAAAACCAAGATCCTAATAACTTATGGAACGAATGCCAAAGTATTATTAGAAATACTGCAACTGAAGTACTTGGACAAATTGACCCAAAAAGAAGAAATGAGTGGTTTGACAACGAATGTGCAGAGGCAACGAGAAAGAAGAATGAAGCATATCTCAAACAGCAGCAACGAAATACCAGAAGTGCAACAGATGAATATAAACAGAGAAGAAGAGAGGAGAAACGGGTTCACAGGAAGAAAAAGAAGGAATGGGAACAACTACAAATCAATGATTTGGAAAATCTCAACTCTCAGAATGAATGCAGGAAATTCTTCCAGAAGTTAAATCATCAGCGAAAAGAGTATAAGCCGAGAATGACTGCATGCAAAGACAAGAATGGTGAAATATTGAATGATAAGGTGGATATATTGAAGCGTTGGGCCCAGCATTTTGAAGATCTCTTAAATAATGATAGTGACACTAGTGATAATGACATAGATAATTTGTACACTGAGGAAGATGACAATATGCTGCCTCCAAGTATGACAGAAGTCAGAACAGCACTTAAATGCTTAAAAAATAATAGATCCCCAGGTCATGATGATATCCCTAGCGAGCTTCTCAAATACGGAGGAGAATGTTTGATTACAATACTGCATGGAATGGTTGAGAGGGCGTGGAGTCTCGAAACTTTGCCTGACGACTGGAAGATGGGAGTTGTATGTCCCCTACATAAGAAGGGAGATGCAATGGAATGTACTAACTATCGCGGTATAACCCTCCTAAATACAGGCTATAAGATGTTTGCCAGCATCCTTTTTGCCAGACTACTACCATACGCAGAAAAACTGGTGGGACAGTATCAAAGCGGATTCCGCCCAGGAAGATCCACTATAGACCAAATATTCACTCTCCGCCAAATACTGGAAAAAACCCTGGAATATAATATCGACACATACCACCTTTTTATCGATTTCAAAGCTGCTTATGACAGTATCAACAGAGCGCACTTGTATGAGGCGATGAAGTATCTGGGAATTCCAAACAAACTCATAAGGATGGTAAGGCTCACTATGGTCCAATCGCAGTGTAGAGTTCGGATTCAAAGCGACACTTCTGAACCGTTTTATGCATTACATGGCCTTCGTCAAGGAGATGCCCTGGCTTGTCTGCTCTTTAACATTGCTTTGGAGAAATGCGTGAGAGAGTCTGGAATAGAAACAACTGGGACGATATTCTATAAAGCAACCCAAGTACTGGGGTACGCAGATGATATTTGACGTAATTGGTAGATCACAGCGGGCAATGACGGAGACATTTGTTGAGCTAGAGAGGGCTGCTAATGGAATGGGCCTTCACATCAACGCTAGTAAGACTAAATATATGCCAGTCACCAAAACTGTTCACAATAACCAGACCCCCACTACAATCAATATAGGCTCTCACACAATAGAATCCGTTAGAAGTTTCACCTATCTGGGATCAATGGTGACTGATGTGAACGACATATCCACTGAAATCAAGCGCCGAATATTCATGGCTAATAGATGCTTCTATGGTTTAAGAAGACATCTTGCATCTCGGGTGTTGTCGAGGAAAACAAAGGTCACCATTTACAAAACATTACTACGTCCTGTACTGACATACGGCTCTGAATGCTGGGTACTGAGTAAAAAAGATGAGACATCTCTACTGGTGTTTGAGAGAAAAATACTCAGAAAAGTATTCGGCCCAATCCGGGAAAACGGAGTTTGGAGAATACGACACAACACAGAGGTCTACAATGTTTACAAAGAACCAAACATCGTAAAAATCATCAAAACAGGGAGGCTGAGATGGGCAGGGCATGTCCAAAGAATGAGTGATGAAAGAGTGCCAAAAAGGATCATTTATTTAAAGCCCCAAGGTAGACGTAGTGTCGGTAGACCCAAACTCCGATGGCTGGATGGTGTGCAGCGGGACGTAGAAGCAGTTGGAATAAGGGATTGGAGGAGTGCCTGTCAGGATAGAGGAAGATGGCGAAGAATGCTGGAGGAGGCCAAGGTCCACAACGGGCTGTAGAGCCAGTGATGATGATGATGATGATTAACTTGGCAAATATTGTAACAGGAGACAAGAAACCAAGAGGATCAAAAATTCTAGCAATATCTGAGAGAACATTTCTTTTAGTAGGACTCTTTCTCAATAAATTATCAGGCAAGACAACTTGAAATTCATCTGAGACAGGCTCCCACTTCAAATCCAAGGTTTTAACAGCAGATCCCTCTAAATCATGAAAGGAAAATGTACACTTTTCCCGCTTATCAACCGGGATGTTATTCAATACAATAGGACTATTTGAATACCATTTATGTAATTCGAACTTACCTAGAATTAACAAATTTTGCAGCTGATTAACACTATCAATCATGATACCTTCATCATCAAAACTGGCTATGACATCATCTACATATGTATTTTTGCTTAGAATTTGAGATTCTAAAGGAAAGGCGGTATTTTTATTGGTAATGTTCTCTAATTCCCAAAAGCGTGTAATGTCGGAGTACAACACTGCTAAATTGCAGATAGACTTTCTAGAGGAAGATGAAAGTCGATCGGACAAGGATAAATCTCCACACATCACCCAACCAAACTCTGTGTTTATCAGACCTGGCAACCCAGGACCCAACTCAATTTTGCCTGACTTCAGACAAATGAAAAATTCATTGGCACCCAAAATTACATCAACTTTACTCGAAACATTAAAGTTGGGATCTGCCAATTTGACATAAGATGGCCATCTTACTAACCTCTTAGAGAAATTATTAGTGGGAAGACAATCTGTAATTGTATCCAACACTCCAAACTCTGAGTTCAGCTGAAAATCAGAATTTCTAGACATAATGGTGAAATTAATTGTATGGGAAACAGGAGTAGCGTGGCCTCCAACCCCCTCAACCGAAAAATGGACAGGACTAAACTTACAACCTTCCAGTCGATTGACAAATTCAGATGTTACATAATTTTTTTGACTTCCGATATCCATCAGTATCCTACACTGATGGTTTTTTCCTGCTCCGTCAAGCACATATCCTAGAGCAGTAGGTAGCAATGATACGTGACATAAAACGTTATTTCTGTTTTTAACAGACAACGAGACTGAAGGCACTGGACTTACAGAGTCTTCGGTCATGTTATTATTAACATTAACTACAGACTGATTTGAAACATTTAAGTGTAATAATAAATTGTGTCTTTGATGACAAATACTGCATGTTAAATCACTCTTTTTGCATTTAGCTGCCCTGTGATTTGAGGACAAACACAAAAAACATAATTTCAACCTTTCAACAGACCTACGTCTTTCATCAGGATTACATTTTTTGAATTTAAAACAATTGGAGATTGAATGATTTTCTTTGTTGCAAAATAAACATTGCTTACCTTTAAACGACACACCATTAGTCTTACCAGAGTTCACGGACAGATTTGCGGTGCTTTTATTTAAATTTTGAGATTTGTGATCATCCAAAGAAATCACTTCTAGTGCCTGACATCTCTGTGTTATAAAGTTTGTGAATTCCTCCAGAGTGGGGAAGTCTGTTGTCATTCTTTGAAATTCGAAATCCCTAAAAGAGAGAAAATCTAACCTGGTAGACAATATATGAATTAATAAAAGATCTGCCATATTGCCAACATTAAGCGACACCAATGCGTTGTAATTGAGGTTAAATTCTGATAAAAGACGTCTTAAACTGTATGTTTTTGAAACTTTTTCTAAACCAATAATCTTTTGCAAAAAATGATGTGCTATTAAAGTTTTGTTGTCAAATCTCTTGACTAAAGCAGCCCACGCAGCACTGTAGTTATTTTCAGTCACTTCAAGGGACGATATAACCGACGCAGCTTCTCCGCGCAGACACGATTTCAGGTAGTAAAATTTCTCGACGTCGTTTAATTTGGTATTTGAATGTACCATTGATAAGAATAGGTCTTTGAACTGCTGCCATTCACTGTAAGTCCCGCCGAAGGTGGGTAGATTTATCTTTGGAAGCATGCAGTGTCCGTCCATATTAGCTTTTATTGGTTTTGTATCAACCATTCTGCGTCTTAAGCTTCTCATCAGGAGCTCACATCTTCGCTCTAATTGTAAACCCTCGGGGATCTGAGTCTCGTCCTCTTCGAGGTCAATATTTACTTCTTGTAATTTTTTGAATAAGTCTTGCAGACGCTTGAGTGTGAGTTGCAGGTCAACACTATCCTGAGATTCGTCCAGTTGCTTCTCCATATATGTCAGACGTCCTTTGATGTAGCGTCTGACATTTAGTAGTTTTTTCTCATCGGCCATGATATTTTATCTGGCCAAAACCGATATTAACTTTATAATATCAGTTAAAATTAACACAAAACTTGTGTACGAGAAGCTACACAAAAATGTGGGCACGCGTGCACCAATGTAAAAAAATCACAAAAAGATGTAACACACTCCGACACGCCTCGCAAATCACAACTATATCACGGCACGATGGACCAAATGAATAATTTTATAGCTGGATTTTGTTGGATTTGCAAAGGAAACACAGAATGGCGTGTCGGACACCTTTTTTATTAATTTTCATACAAACATTTTTTCAAAACAACTGAATAACAATATAAAATTACAGAGAGGCCGAAATGACAGTTCTAATTTTTAAAAACTGAATACAACAAAAAAGTATAGACAAAATCGAATGTTATAAAACCATAGATAATCATACGAAATTTAACAATAAATTTAACAAATTTTGCAGCTGATTAACACTATCAATCATGATACCTTCATCATCAAAACTGGCTATGACATCATCTACATATGTATTTTCGCTTAGAATTTGAGATTCGAAAGGAAAGGCGGTGTTTTTATTGGTAATGTTCTCTAATTCCCAAAAGCGTGTGATGTCGGAGTGCAACACTGCTAAATTGCAGATAGACTTTCTCGAGGAAGGTGAAAGTCGATCGGACAAGGATAAATCTCCACACATCACCCAACCAAACTCTGTGTTTATCAGACCTGGCAACCCAGGACCCAACTTAATTTTGCCTGACTTCAGACAAATGAAAAATTCATTGGCACCCAAAATTATATCAACTTTACTCGAAACATTAAAGTTGGGATCTGCCAATTTGACATAAGATGGCCATCTTACTAACCTCTTAGAGAAATTATTAGTGGGAAGACAATCTGTAATTGTATCCAACACTCCAAACTCTGAGTTCAGCTGAAAATCAGAATTTCTAGACATAATGGTGAAATTAATTGTATGGGAAACAGGAGTAGCGTGGCCTCCAACCCCCTCAACCGAAAAATGGACAGGACTAAACTTACAACCTTCCAGTCGATTGACAAATTCAGATGTTACATAATTTTTTTGACTTCCGATATCCATCAGTATCCTACACCGATGGTTTTTTCCTGCTCCGTCAAGCACATATCCTAGAGCAGTAGGTAGCAATGATACGTGACATAAAACGTTATTTCTGTTTTTAACAGACAACGAGACTGAAGGCACTGGACTTACAGATTCTTCGGTCACGTTATTATTAACATTAACTTCAGACTGATTTGAAACATTTGAATGTAATAATAAATTGTGTCTTTGATGACAAATACTGCATGTTAAATCACTCTTTTTGCATTTAGCTGCCCTGTGATTTGAGGACAAACACAAAAAACATAATTTCAACCTTTCAACAGACCTACGTCTTTCATCAGGATTACATTTTTTGAATTTAAAACAATTGGAGATTGAATGATTTTCTTTGTTGCAAAATAAACATTGCTTACCTTTAATCGACACACCATTAGTCTTACCAGAGTTCACGGACAGATTTGCGGTGCTTTTATTTAAATTTTGAGATTTGTGATCATCCAAAGAAATCACTTCTAGTGCCTGACACCTCTGTGTTATAAAGTTTGTGAATTACTCCAGAGTGGGGAAGTCTGTTGTCATTCTTTGAAATTCGAAATCCCTAAAAGAGAGAAAATCTAACCTGGTAGACAATATATGAATTAATAAAAGATCTGCCATATTGCCAACATTAAGCGACACCAATGCATTGTAATTGAGGTTAAATTCTGATAAAAGACGTCTTAAACTGTATGTTTTTGAAACTTTTTCTAAACCAATAATCTTTTGCAAAAAATGATGTGCGATTAAAGTTTTGTTGTCAAATCTCTTGACTAAAGCAGCCCACGCAGCACTGTAGTTATTTTCAGTCACTTCAAGGGACGATATAACCGACGCAGCTTCTCCGCGCAGACACGATTTCAGGTAGTAAAATTTCTCGACGTCGTTTAATTTGGTATTTGAATGTACCATTGATAAGAATAGGTCTTTGAACTGCTGCCATTCACTGTAAGTCCCGCCGAAGGTGGGTAGATTTATCTTTGGAAGCATGCAGTGTCCGTCCATATTAGCTTTTATTGGTTTTGTATCAACCATTCTGTGTCTTAAGCTTCTCATCAGGAGCTCGCATCTTCGCTCTAATTGTAAACCCTCGGGGATCTGAGTCTCGTCCTCTTCGAGTTCAATATTTACTTCTTGTAATTTTTTGAATAAGTCTTGCAGACGTTCGAGTGTGAGTTGCAGGTCAACACTATCCTGTGATTCGTCTAGTTGCTTCTCCATATATGTCAGACGTCCTTTGATGTAGCGTCTGACATTTAGTAGTTTTTTCTCTTCGGCCATGATATTTTATCTGACCAAACCCGATATTGACTTTATAATATCAGTTAAAATTAACACAAAACTTGTGTACGAGAAGCTACACAGAAATGTGGGCACGCGTGCACCAATGTAAAGAAAATCACAAAAAGATGTAACACACTCCGACACGCCTCGCAAATCACAACTATATCACGGCACGATGGACCAAATGAATAATTTTATAGCTGGATTTTGTTGGATTTGCAAAGGAAACACAGAATGGCGTGTCGGACACCTTTAATAAAAAAAATTAAAATAAACAAATTTAACAAATTAAATAAATGTCAAACCATGGCATAGATTGTTTTATATAGCAAACAAAGATGAATTAAAGTTTCTGTTACTTTTCGCAACAGTAGCAAATTCAGTCCTTCTCCCTTCCTTTTTCCTTCCCTCCCTTTCCCGTCACGGGCAAATGTGTGAAATATATGAATATGTATCAATTTTTAATAAATAAATAAAATGTAAAACATGCTAAATAAAAATACATAATATGCTGTGAAACAATATAAACGGTGCTTAAAGAGAACATATAACGCTAAACCTAGTGACTGAAAAACATGATATATTAAAACCGCCTAATGCATTATGGAGTTACGCGTTAGTAAAGGTAACTATCGCGTGCGTTAAAAAAAGTTTATATGTGATTTAAATTATCTGAACTTCAAATTTGTTGATTTTTTCCATTTTGAGAACAAACCTGACTTGAATTTAAAAAATATCGGTCATTCACTTTGAAAGATTTTTTCTCTATGACACATAGTTATGGAGTACCTAATAAAAAAAAATGTTAAAAAAAGGTAGGTATATTTTAAATAATTATTTAAGGAGAATTTATGCTGAATTTTAAAATTGTTTGAAATACTTATAATATTTTTTTAGAAACACGCTGTTACATATGTATATTTGAGAAATTTTATTTAAAATTGGGGTGTTGAGGTTTATATGGCCCCATAAACCATGATTACACTTTGCAATATATGAAAATATAAATTTTGATGAATACATGATTTTAACTTTTATATAATTTATAATTCTTTGTTATTTCTAACGCTACTAAATGAATTATAATAAAGTATTAATGTATAAATACGGAAGGAACCTCCACGCGGTGCCCCCTGGTAACAGAAATTCTCTGGCCAATCCTTCCACCACAGCAACGCAACAATGCGTTGCTGACACGAAAGAAGAAGAATGTATAAATGTATTTAATGCTGGACATGACTGTGTTTTTTTATACTGTGTACCTAACACTAGTTTATTTATCCAGTCATTGTTTGTGTACCTACTTTAAACAAAAAAAATATTATCATAGAACCAATGACTCTTATATCTTAAAAAATAAAACGAATTTCAGTCGGATTTTGATCTATGAACGATTAAAAATAATAAAAACTATGACAAATTTTTAAATCTCCATATAGACGAAGTTGAAATATCATAAGATAATCAGTATATCATGATTGATATATTTAGAACTTTCAAAAATTGGATCGATACGGAGCTCAATAACAAGGCATAGGTGAACGTTGTGTAAGCGCATAAAGTGGTCACGTAAACCAGCCGATGCCCGATCGTTAGCCCTGTAGGTGCCTTGATTTTCCGGTTCTTCTATAATATTCCAACTTCGTCTCTATTGAGATGTTAAAAAAATCTCATAAAAATAGCATTGACTCCTAAATATCCCATTTCTTCTTCCTCAGACTATTCCCGTCCACTCCTGGACGAATGCCTCCTCCATGTGTTTCCATATCATCATGTCCTACGCAGTTGCATCCAGGGGGCAAATCTGGTCCAACCGACGAAATCAAAACCCTCGTGATTACCCATATCATGGATATAATTATTATACGGAGTTATATAATATCTTTAGATGTCATAGAACTTCATATGATAATTATATCCATGATATGGGTAATCTCGGGAGTTTTGATTTCGCCGGTTGTACCAGACTTGCCACCCAAGACAACCCAACATATTGTTTGATATCTCGCTGTGTCACGCTTACCACTGAGGCGAGGTTATCACGTTATTGGGAGCCTAACTGGCCAAGTATTGGAATAGTTGGAATAATTTTACTTTTTGCTTTGTTCCAGGCGAGATCACAACGACTGAATTGGACTCTGAAAGTGGACCTGTAGTGACGAATACAATTCAGCTGGTCCTGACTAGAGCTGAACTCGGAGCTGTTCTTCAATGCGAAGTGGAATCGGACGCTCTCGATCAGCCTGTTAGGATAATAGTAGACATTGATGTAAATGGTGAGTTGCACTTTTCAAATAGGTGTATTTCATTATCTAGGACTGACACAGTTAGAACAAAGAACCTTCTTCGTATTTCTACTCTAGGAACCATAGAAAAGACAACTTTCAAGGATAAGGCTATATCATGTCCAATAGTGGACATTGATGTTAAAGGTGAGCTGCATTTTTCAAATAGGTGTATTTTATTATCTAGTACTGATTCAGTTATAACAAAAAACCTTCTTCGTATTGCAGAGATAAGAATTCTACGAACAATAGCAAGGTGAACTTTCATAGATAGGTAATATTAGCCTGTTAGAATAATAATGGATTTTGATGTTAACGGTGAGCTGCATTATTCAAATAGGTGTATTTCATTATCCAGAACTGACACAGTTAGAACAAAGAACCTTCTTGGTACTGCAGAGGTAGGAACACTACGAACCATAGCAAGGGGAACTTTTAGGAAAAAGTCATGAATCTCAACAATCAGAGTCCAGATATCCGATTCTGTATAAATGCCAAGTCATGTTTATGCACTTTAACACCATATCATATAAAGCGGTTGTTTTCTTCGAACTCAGATTTCATTCCATTCGAATGAGCTACGACGTAAAACACATTTTACATTAAGCTGGGTTGTACATTATTTTCGAATCCACATATTAAAAGAGTCTTAAAAGTTTCTTATTGTGGATACTGTTTATCTAATAAATAAAAAATTAAATATTCCCTCCTTATTTCGGCCAAAGGTCAAAGTTTCCAAAATATTTATTTTTTAAATAAAATGAACATATTGGTCTTTGCGATTCGTATGTAGAATGCAGTGATAATAATAAATATGACATTTTTAGTGCATCAAAGCGTGTTGTTTTAGTGTATCGTGCGCGAATCGTTGAATTGAAAGTGAGTATTTTTTTTAAATGAATATGTCCATGTTTTATAAGTACATATACATTTTCCTACATTCCCTGCAATAAGCATAAATGTTTGTGCTATAGGTGAACGAAAGTTGTCGAGGAAAGATTCGAACTCGCGACCACTGGATTTCTAGTCCAGCTCGCCAACCCCTCTGCCATCGACCCATCTATAAATATTGGTCAATTTCGGGACACCTGTCAGCCGCGCTGTAATAGTTAATTTGATCGAATTTATATAGTTATAATATAATTATCTTCCCGCAATAAATCGTTTATTATTTAGATTGGAATAATCGTAAAAAATCAAACATCCTAAATAATTCATAATTTCCAAAAAACATCCTATAAGACCCAGCTTCAAGTATCAGTAGAGAGCCAAAAGTGCTATTGAATTTGAAATTAACCAATACAGTTACAATAAAGATATTTATGCGCAATTTTCAAGATCCCTTTCGAGATTTTAAAAATAAGATTCTCAATATATGGTCCAGTCTATTTTGCATAGTCTATAGCTTCAGAGTATGGAAGTAGAGAAGACATCGTGAGATTTGGGCTAAGAGAGGTGGTGATATTGTTGAGACCATGTGGATAAAATGTCAAAACCAGAATATCTAAGATTCCGCACATAATACACCGCTATGTCACTGGAATGATAACTGGTTCTACACTGGAATCAAGAGAAAAAACAAAAAGATGAAGGTTCTTGTCATATTTAACAGGTTATAAGATTAAACAACGCAATAAAAGTGTAGGTTGACCAGTAATTTATTGTCAAAAAAAGGACATAAAAGTTGCTCACTTTGCATAAAAGGTAAATAGAATTATCGCGGACGACCGCTCTATGATGAACCCAAAACAAAAACGCCCAACAATTTACATATAGGTGCGCATTACCTCCATAATACTAATTTTAATGAATTAATTCAAAACGGACATAGAAAGCATTGGGCACAATTCACAGACAGTATTCAAAAACAACACCACAACAAATTAGCTAATATGGATATTGTTATTCGGAGGTTGAGGGCGACCTTAGCAGGAGACAGGGGCAAAGTGAATGGTATGTATGATAATTGTACTCGCACGTGTGCTAATATAATTAGATAATTCAAAATCAAATGAATTCCGCATCGCAGACAGTATGTTGTTAATTAATTAGTATTGTCCTCCCAAAACTACGGATTTTGGGTCTCGGAAATTCCGCGAATGATGAAATAGATTATAGTTCTTGATTTTTCTGGTGATCATCGTGGAGAAGAATTTTCTGTTCCATACAACCCTGAACAGAACCTACACTCATCTTATTCCGGTCCATTTCCTGATGTAATGCAGCCAGTATATCTACTAACCGTCTTTTTTGCTCTAAGTTTACGTACTTTACAGATAATGATATCAATAAGAAGTGAATCGAACGTATAGTATTGTTAAACAAAATTTTATAGTAGAGTACACCATGTTATGCTATACGTTGCATTATAAGAAATTCTAATAAGAAATTGATATTAAGAAACGGGCTATAAATTTGTGAAATCATAGGTTAGCTTTTATGCATAGAAATGGAATGTTAAACTCTTTATATAATCTTTATATAATCACACAATCCTCCCGCGATGTCCTATCTGTGTCCTTCATTTCATCATTGATCATCTCTGTATTGATTTTTATGATATTGTACGTAATTCACATGAAACATCAAGTTGTTTGGGTTTGTTGGAAGAGATTGCCTCTTAAAACAGCATTTGTGCACTTTACTGCACAGAAATTGAATAAAAATATTATTATCAGTCATAATTAAAACAAAAACAAATAAAAAATTGGTCTCATTTATGACCCCTGAGGAACTTCATTCTAAGTTCACAGTTTTCCGAAACGCGTTCGGCGAGGTCTCACCATATACGAGATTTGAATATAATTTAACGGCTAACGTAAAGGATAACAAACTGGAGAAGCTAATGTGTTAATTTTGGAAATGTGGTCGTCGAAATAAACTACCACTAACGCCCTAACGTTGGAACTCGACAAAGAGAAAAGTTTTTAATGACCTGTACTCAACGTTAAACTTTGAATCGTAAACAATACATGATCGATATTATATATAGTCTAATAGTTATCGGGAACTCTTTGGATTGTGGTTTAGTTTCCGAGTCAATCCATTGATGGAATTCCCCACTTTTCTAATTTATATTTCAACTTTTTCTCATTCTAGTTCATCGTGTTTCTTTTCAATTCTGTTTCTATTTATGACTTCGGCTAGTTATTTTTCTTTCTCTCCGCCATTTATTTTATTGGTTTGCTTTCCATTTTAACTGGATCAAGTTAAATTGTCTGCTTTAATATTTTTTCGATAGATCTGTTTTATTACTCTTTGATCATTGGTGTCTTCGGAGACCATTAGTAACCTTTTTCACAGTTTTGAATTCTCACATTTATACCTTTCAATTATTTCAATAACAAAATTCGCAGCATTTCGCATTAATAAATTCCATTATTTTATACTATCGATTATAGACTAATGTACTCTTTAGATTCTTTTCAATTTTTGCAAATTTGTGTATCTAATAGTTGCTTAGATTCCATTAGATTTTGAAGGATATCTGATAAGTGCTTCTTATTTTTTTTAATCGTCAAATATTTCGAAGTGACCGCAAGCTCAGTAATCTTCATGTTTGATATTTTTATTTTCACAATGCTCAAAAGGCACATCAATTTCATTAATTGGCATTGAATGATCATCAATTTTTTATAATGAAATATTTAAATCAAAAATAATTTCACAAAATAATTTCATTGAATTTGCTGAAAATTTTTGTTACAAAATTTGAATACTTTGTGTAGTGACTGAGGAGTTTGTTGTTGACCACAATCCACTTTTTTATGTTAGCTTTTTGAAAATATATAGGGATGCGGTATGTATGGCACCTGAGAGTGGTTGCATTTACCAATGCGCATCCCCTTTCTATGTGAAAATTGCAGATTCTACTTATCAATAAATTATTTAAATTTGAATTAAGTGTTGAATATCATCGCTATTTTAATGAAAATATGAAAAAAATCTGTCTCACAAATTGTCATTGTTAACGGTTTTTACGTTGTATATCCAACAAATAAATTGATGTTTTACATAAATATATTGAACTGGTCTATCATTATCAGGTCGACAAGGGTCCAGTCAGCCGAAACGATCGTCCAATTTAAAGAAAAAAAAAACATGCGTTAAACAACAAGCACAGTAAAAAAAATGAAATTGTACATTATATATCGTCAGTGTACATTATATTTGTTTATATTATGTACAAGAAGATGTATAAATAAATAATTAAATTCTAAAAATAAACTGTAGCTTGAAATTTCCATCAGGTTGACTATACCATTAGTATGTTGAATAAATGATGAGCATACGTGTGTTGGTGTAACATGCGCCGTCAAGTGAAAGCAAAAGGCTACAACGCTGTAAATTAAATTTTACCTTTTTTTTACCTTTTGACCAGACTTGGTTCAAGTGATGTATTATTCAATTTGTATTCATATTCCCCGGGGACGAGATGTAGTCGCGCGTCACATGCATACATATGTATTAGTTTTTGATGGGCAATAGGAGGAATTCGAATTCGAAGGTGTGATACCTATGTGCGATCTGCTGAACTTACTTTACTATCTATACCAATTTATAGTACTGAATTTGTTAGATTCTCATTTGATGCACAATCAGCAAGATTATGGAGTCCTGATATTCTATCTTTATCATCTATGTATATCTATAAAATATCTTTATGATAATACCTGATTTGTTCTACCTCTCCTCTTCCTCTCCTAACCTTTTTGTTTTCCTTTCATTGCAATGGCCTGTTCTTACATTCAATCATTTTTTTAATTTTCTAGTTTAATCTTTAAAATTTTTGCTACTTCCACCACCACCCGCTCTGCATATGGGTACTGTAAACGGCCCCTTCACAGAACGCTAAGTGAGCGACAAGAAAAAAAAAGCATAGGACGAAAAGTAGCTCATGGAGCCCTCTAGATTAGCAATCTCGGCACCATAGTGCAAAAGAACAATCGACGAATGTGAATGGAGGATTCACACTCGTGGACCTCAGATCTTATAAATGAGAAATATCAGGGGTATGACCAAGATCTCTGTAAAAGAAAATAAACTACTGGGAATCTAACAATAGTAAGGCACCATAACTATGACAAAACTTTTTAAAGGCTTTAAAATTGTTCTTCGAGATCACAAAATCCGCGTGACCAATGGGACCTTGAAGAGGCCCACGGAGAGCAACGAGGAGCTCCAATCTTTGAAATATTTATTTTTTGTCATTACCATAATGCCATCGTGCAAATTGTATTAGATTATATTGACATCAACTCTGGCTGGTTGGAAGAAATTTCCGTATGGAAATAAGCCCGCCAGTGTTCAAATTAGATGTACAAGAAGCTACAAATAAATAAATTAATACAAGATGGGTCGATGGCAGAGCGGCTGGCGCGCTGGGCTAGTAATCCAGCAGTCGCGAGTTCAAATCCTGCCTCGAACGATTTCGTTCACCTATTGTACAAATATCTATGCTTAATTTAGGAAGATGTTTTGTTTTCAAAAAAAGAAAATAAAGAAATAAGTTGACGATTGAATACACCCACATGTATGTGGCTGAAATAAAAAAAAATCTATTAGGTATATAATTAGGTAGGCACATTTTTCACTCGGGCTATTTTTCATCCTGACTATTTTTAACTCGGTCAATTTTTTACTCAGGCTATTATTCACACGGTCAATTTTTTCACTCGGGCTATTTTTCATCCTGACTATTTTTAATTCGGTCAATTTTTTACTCAGGCTATTATTCGCACGTTCAATAAATTCTTCATTCGGGCTATTTTTCATCCTGACTTTTTTTAACTCGGTCAATTTTTTACTCAGGCTATTATTCTCCCGGTCACTTCTACACTTGGTCTATTTTTTTTCGGGTTATTTTTCACCCGGTAATTTTTCACACGGGTTATTTTTAAATGAAGATATATAATACCTGCGTAAGGCCAATAATGACATATGGCATCGAAACCAGAGCCGACACCATGAGAACAAAGAGTCTCTTGCGAACCACCGAGATGAAAACTCTCCGCCCCATCGCAGGTTTAACCATCCGAGACAGAGTATGAAACTCCGATATTCGGAGGATCTGCGATGCCGAGGATGTCGTGCGATGGGGTAGAAACAGAAGACGTCACTGGAGAGATCACGTCGAAAGAGCGGATTCAGTGAGAGTGGTGAAAATAGCGGCAGACGAGATACCGTCAACCAGCAGACCCCCTGGACGACCGCCAAAGAGATGGAAGGACAGCTGGACATCCGCGTCCCAGGAGGGAATCCGAGAATATACAGTACCCAGTACTAGAACAAGCAGAAGAAGAAGAAGAAGAAGAAGCTATTTTTAACTCGGGCTATTACTCATCCAGTCAATTTTTCACTCGGGCTATTTAAATTCTGATTTTATTTACGGCTCCCATCGTTGAAGACCGCTACAGTCCATTATTTATTTTTATAAAAGACGAGGGGATTCGTGAAAAGCGACTTTGAGTGAGAGTGCTTTGATAAATTTATTAATGCACGAATCTCGATTTAAATGGATTTTATATGACTGAGGATGGCGGCATGTGTATTGGAAACTTGTTTATTCCAAGTACCAACCGACGCACAAATATTTTTATTTACACGGTGGCTTTTGGGGTATGGGCAAACCCGTCTCTTTAAACGATAACATGGACAGTTTACCGGCAAACGACAGTTTAGAAAAATAACATGTAAATCTCATATTTTTTTAAAACATAACCAGTCATACTAATAAAAATCTACTGCACACCAGTTGCCCAGTGTTTTAGTTACACACCGTGCAAAGCCCGTGCAGCGATTATTTGAAAATCTTACCAATAAACGCTGTGTAACGAGTAATGAGAAATGAGAGAAAATGAATCAACAAAAACTATAAATAAAAACAAAAATAAAAATATAAAAAAAAATAACAACATAATCAAAAACCAAAACAAAAATAGTACAAAACTTTCTAGAATATTTATTTATTTATTTAGTTGCTTCTCGGGCAACTAACAGGTACTATGTCAAATATTAATTTAACACGCACCCAATAACAAGTTGCCACATTCTGGAGACTTACGATATTGATCGTCTCACAGATCCAGACTGAAAACACAATTAAAAACTGTGTCTCCACCGGGAATCGAACCCGGGACCCTTGAATATACCTAATAAAGGGAAAAACTTAAGAATAATAGTAGTAACTGGTATGTTTTTCTTATTTATGACACCTGAATGATTCATTAGTCCATTGACTGTGTCGAATCACCCAGCTTTCCGTTTCTTTGCAATACAGCTGATTCTTCTGTCGTGCAGCATAATACTCATAATGTCATTCTATTCTAACACACTACATAGAAGGTCATCCGATTCCTTCCTACCCAAATGGATTAGCCATTTGGTTAGTATCGTCCGCAATTGGTGTGTGTTATGGGGTTCAATTTTTTTTTCTTTCGTGTAGTTTGTAAGTTTATTGTAAGTCTTGGTCCAAGGAAAGTGTAGAATCTTTGACTAAAAGTGGTTTTAATGAATATCCCCTACAGCTGCAACACGACCTAATTGTTTAGGACTAGATATAATATTTTAACTGTAACAACCACCCACCCCAAAGCAATTAATGTATAATGTAAGATATTATTTCAACGTGTATTTTTTCTCATATTTAGTAAATAGATACCTAGGCAATAAAAGTGGGTATATCCCAAAGATGACAATTCCCCACAGCTGCAATTAGGTACAAATGCTCAGGTAAGAATAAGAGATTAGGACTGGATATAATACTTAAACTGTAACAACCACCCACCTTTTTTGCTTTGTATAAATTCCATCTAATGTAATAGTATATAAGAAAAAACCACACCATGTACTTCACCAGTTGAAAAGGCCTTCACCAGGCGAAACGGTCGTTCTGGAGAGTATAAATAAACGTAGAAAGAAAAACAGGTGTTTAATTTATTTTTAAAAGTGGTTTTAATTATTGGAACTATAAGATTTAGATTTGTTCGTGTGTTATGTGTATGTGTTACATGATTATGAATTGTCCTGTGTGAAAAGAAATATGTACCTAATTTTAACATGTAAATTTGCCTGACGTCCAGTACAAAATATTCCTTAAAAAATTGATCAGATAGGTATCTTCTTGGATGTTTATTAATTATTCTAATTACAGTATCAGAGTTTTTGCCGCCCCTCCCCATCCCAGTATGGCATATGCTATGATTGAGTGACAGAAAGTGAGTGACAGAGTGAGTGTGTACATAGTTACAACAAACGTACAACAAAAAATAATCCGACAACGTTGCAATTTCGCACTCGCGTATGCGCAGAGCCTCCAGCCCCCATCCGCCATTATAATTTTGACGTTTGTCGTAGTTAATATTTTCATATGTTTTTCACATTTCAAAATAGGAATATGGAAAATATTTTTTTTTTTTTTTTATTATTAATACCAAAAATAAAAAGTTACAAAATAAGTACAAGTAAAAATACATCATTAAAATTACACTTAAAATTATTTCAAATATATGGGCTGGTTTGTACCACCTCACTAGGCCAGGCCTGTTCTGAGGTGGTATACTAATTACATAATAATTAGTTACATAATATATGTTGTTATATTGTGCAGTCTATGTTTCACTATGTTAGTCCTATGTGAGATTTGTTGTATACATAATATGTTGTTAAGGATTGACAATTTGCTGACAATAGTCAATCCCTTTATTATATAGCCACGTATGAATTGTTAGTTTTAGTCTTGTTTTCTTCATTATTTGTATGTCCTTTATGTCTTTAGCAACTAAATTTAGTATTTTTGGGGCCAAGTATTGATAATGTCTATGTCCGTATGCAGTATTCGTCTTCGGAGTGATAAGTTGAAGTCTGTGTCTTGTATCGTGAGAATGTTGAGCAGTGATATGGTTTTCTTTATCGTTGTGAAAGTGTATTAGTATTTGTTTTACATAAAGTTGTGTTACAGTTAGTACGTTAAAGTCTTTAAATCGTTGAATGGTTGGGAAAATAAAAGGTTTTTTTGTAATTACTTTAATATAATATAACGAATAATTTCATCATACGAATATCAAAGCAAGCACCACTGTAGATATTATAAAAGAGCTGATTATTTGTCAACTTTTCGCTCCTAAAATGCACAATTATCGAGAATATTATGGTTTATAAAGAGGTTTCGTCATATTATTCCAAGATATAACAATATAAACACGCATATCAAAATCAATATCGATTTTTGATAGATGAAATTTGTCTTAAAACACCGCTAAACTACCTAGAACAGGCGTGCAAGCGATGTATAAAATTTGTATGAGAGATACACAGTCGTTGACCAACTGATCTGCTACACAGCGTTTATTGGTAACGTTTTTGCCTACACGGGTGTTAAACTGTCGTGTAACTTTTACAAAACGTTTATTAGTAAGACTGAACATGAATAAATATGTACTTGTAACAAGTGACTCACTCGCCAGAGTCATATCGTTATAAAAGGGACACTGCCTCATAGAAAAGTATGCCAGAAGGCCGCGGCTGGGGGCATTCCATTACCGCAGAGCATGCCGAGACCAAGAGGAAGAATAGACTTTAATCCACTTCCTCTGTCACTGTCCTGCTCTCTCTAGAATTAATTTTCTTCCCTAATTCTAGATTTAGGGAAGAAATCGAAGACGTTATGACATTCATTAGCCACTCAGGCTGGTTAAGGGTGGATATGTAAGGGGGAGTACTTACAGCCCCACTGTTTTTTTTTTCAACTTTCTGTACTTAATATAAACAAATATATTGTACACTGGCGGGCTTATTGCCACTAGGCAATTTCTTCCAACCAACCAGATTACAAATTATGACAAAATTTTGTATTTACAACAGCAAAAGAATAAGAGTAAAAGAAAACAAAGAAAATATAAAAACATTAAAATACTATTAAAACAAAAAATATATATAATAATTAATAGCAAGAAAAATGAAAAGGGTAAGGACAGGAGAGGGAATCGGGATCAGGTGTTCAAGGATAAATATTCCATCTTTAGTTTTTTCTTGATAATACAAAATGAGTTAGACGACGCATTATCCGGACTATATTTTTATTGACAAACTTTTTTAACATCTCAATTAAGACGAAGTTGGGATATTATAGAAGAACCAGGAAATCAAGGCACCTATAGGGCTTACGACCTGTCATCGGCTGGTTAATTGGTGAACGTTGCGCAAGCGCATAAAGTGGTCACGTAAACCAGCCGATGACAGGTCGTAAGCCCTGTAGGTTCCATGAGTTCCTGGTTCTTCTATAATATCCCAACTTCGTCTCTATATTGAGATGTTGAAAAAGTTTATCATTAAAATATCATTTGACTCCCGACAGGGGAAAAAACCAATGTTTGCGTGTGTGCAATTAAAAAAATATTCGATTTATAACATGAATGAGTAATATGTCCTTGAAACAAATAAATGATCTCAGAAGAACCAGAGATTCTCGACAGGAAAAAAAACGATTGTGTGCGTATATCCAATTTTTAAATAAAATATATTTGATATTTATAAATTTCTTTTATATGTCGTGAATGGAGCGGCGAACCTTCCTGACGTATCGACGTAATGATATAATTGTATAGCTGCCTGTCTGTCTGTATGTTTGTGTGTGTGTGTGTGTGGCGTGCTTCCCCCCCCGCAACAAAACAACATTTATATCCATTTGTCAATCACAAGACACATCTGACAGGTCCCGCGTGGGTAGGATCATTGTTTTGAGAGTTTGTTCACTTGTATAACGAAGAATAATATTGTTGTTAGGGTATTAAATCTGGATACATCAGATTTTGTACATAGGTATTTACTTATCAACTGATGGATGGGTTGTGATTTTCAGACGCGATATCATAAGTGCATTATTATGAGGGAATATAACGCTAAAAACCGCCAAATGTACTATTCTTCTTCATCTTCTCAGCCCAATCCCGTCCACTCCTGGACGAAGGTCTCCTCCATCTCCTTCCATGCCACTATATCCTGTGCTCTGAGCAACCAATTGGCACCAGCATAACGGCTGATGTCATCTCTCCATTTCATTGGCGGTCTTCCAACACCTCTGACTGTCGTTCTCGGTCTCCAAGCCAACACTATCCTTGGCCATGGGTCTTCGGGGTATCTAGCTACGTGGCCCGCCCATCTCCACTTCAGGGTAAGAATGCGGTAGACCACATCAACCAATTTTGTTCTTTCCCTGATGGTGTCGTTTCGCACCCTGTCTCTCAGACTTAATCCTAACATGGCTCTTTCCATAGCTCTTTGGGTGACTCTTAGTTTTTCAGCACTTTTCTGAGTCATTGTCATAGTCTCCAAGCCATAAGTAGCTACTGGCAGTACACAGGTCTCATATACCTTCCGTTTCAGGTTGATGGGAATTTGGGGATTTTTGAAGATGTGGGCTTATTTCCTAAAGGCTGCCCAACTAAGTCCAATTCGCCTCTTTATTTCGGCCGTTTGGTTTTCTCGACCAATTTTCATAGTGTACTATGACAAATGTACTATGAATAAAATATATTCGTAAAACTAGTTGCATGGATCCTACTGTCGATGGCGATAGTTTGTTATATGTATAATTATTGAAGAATACATACCGAAATATAAACACTTAAATCTAAATTATTGAATATATTAAGCTCTACACATTAAACACCGTTAGTATTGACAATTTAAAAAATAATAATTTAATGATCGAATCGTATATTAAAATTTAATTACGAAGAATCTCTAGGCACTAAAATTCCTCTTTCAATACATCTCTGAAAATTATTCTAGTACACGAAGACACAGGTATCATCAGGTTAAGAAGAATGTACATATTATCTATATGTTATCATAAACAAGGGTGCTCTGTTAATACACTCATATAGGTATAATAATATTAGATGTAGGTCTGTAGGAATATAGGGGTGGAATGTTTGAAGGCACATCTCATGGAGATTAATTAGAATCAATTAGGATTATCATCCCTCGCTGTCTTCCTAGAAGCATATAAATAATACAAGCTCAAAAGCCTGTTTTATCAAGGATTTCTTGTTTGTTTTCACTATCCAATTCTTATTTTCCTATGAAGTATTTATTTTTTTATCTATGTAATTGTTGTAAGTAGTTTTTTTCTTTTTTATTTTCTTTAACAATGATGGATTCCAAAAGACCACCAATAACTAAACAAGTACAAGGAACAAGGGCCTTATTCCCGTTCGCGTGTAATATTTTGCGACAAGTACCGCTAATCTTCACGTATCACAGAATTTAAATTGACAGTTACGTATCAAGAGCTGTCATTCATAACTATAATCTGTGAAATGAACGAATGTGTGAACGCGTCGCTTTATGTATTTACACAAAACTTAACACTACCTCGATATGCCGCATAAAACATTGCGAATAAATTCACCTGTCGAATGTCATACGTATTTCGCTCCAATCAGAATACCGCATTACGAACGGCGAACGAAGTTTTTCTCGACATAATGCGCGGAGTATTACGCGGGCTAGTGTCCACGGAAAACAGAATATCGATCTGCTATAATAAACACATTCAGCGTAAAAACTTGTGTATATTGCCGCGATAAAAAACCGGAATAGCACTTTCACTATTCGACTGAAAGCGGTTTTGTTTCGCAGAGCAGAGGCGGGATTCTCGTTCTTTTTTAGCTATCCATAACGCCTTAAAATCCATAAGATCATTGTAATCCATAAAATTATAAAAAAACACGATTATCATTTCAATTTGTAGTGATAGTAAAAGGGATACTATCCCTCACAGGTATCCATACCGTAGCGCTCGCATTAGAGGTGTCACTAACGCTTAGTGCTATCCATAACATCGATCTATCACTTCACTGACATTTCAATATTATTTCAATTATTTACACACGTTCATAATTTCAAATATAAAAATAATTGAATGAGCGGGGGCGTTACTTCTCGCTCAGTTTGTTGGGTTGGAATTATATTATGTGGTGCGAACAAGTCAACCAAAGAAAGCCTGTAAATCTATCTGCGAATATGAGACAGCCACTTACCTGTGACGATTCTCCAATCTTCGCAGGCACACAGATGACGTATCTCCGGTCTCTGGTGGTCTGGTGGAGATGATGGTTCGTCCACTTAGAATGTCTGAACGCACTTCACCATGCGGTCACACAACAATACTTCCCGAAAATTCTTACAATAACGATATGTTATGAAATATTTAAAGGTGCACAGCAAATTATATTATTGCCTGCTAGTTTCAAGTGAAACGCGACAGATCAGTATCTTTAATCAGCGCGGCGTAATTAAACAAAGCACAAGTAAATTATGTCTATTTAGAAAAGACGTAATTTGGTCTAGGACGAAATGTGTCAACACACAGTACAGCTGACGTGTGACAACTGGTCAAAATCTGTAGTTTTGTCCATATCCATGGCTCAAACCATATCCGCCTACCTGTGTTGCTCAGACGTTGAGAAAACATAACAAATAAGTGACTATCCAATTCACAGATGGCAGACCGGTCCTACAGTTGACTTGTTAGAAATAAATAATTCAAAATAAATTACACAATAATTTTGGCAAATGAATATATTGCTCAACCAATAATTCATTCACTATAATTATACAATAACATCCTAGAGTAATCTCGTGTTTTGAAGGGAGTTGTAACTAACGTGATAAAAATAACAATGCATCTAATGATAAATAATGGAAAAAAATCACTGTACAAATTGACAATAATAATAAAAATGCAAAAACAATTATTTGTATATAGGCCAAGTACCTAATTAAGACGAATAGAAAGAATGTAAAACCAATTAGTATACATTCACAGCCAGTTTCATAAAAAGCAGCAAAAGGACCCTTTAGTTAAAGGTTCTTTAAAAATTTAAAGTCGGCCTTAAGTCGTTGCGTTTCATAAATAATAATGCCGCTTACTTTAGTAAAAGGCAGAAATGTCACCAAAATACCTGAAAGTTGGCAATATTGCTATCAAAATCTATGGAAACATAGCTCATAGCATAGGTAAATCTTTCTGTTTACTACCATATATATAATATGTTATTTCTGTCATTGAATTGATCATTGATGTATAGGACATGTTTATGGAACAAAATGTATGGAAACATAGCTCATAGCATAGGTAAATCTTTCTGTTTACTACCATATATATAATATGTTATTTCTGTCATTGAATTGATCATTGATGTATAGGACATGTTTATGGAACAAAATGTATGGAAACATAGCTCATAGCATAGGTAAATCTTTCTGTTTACTACCATATATATATAATATGTTATTTCTGTCATTGAATTGATCATTGATGTATAGGACATGTTTATGGAATTCTCCTTAATTCTACTTTTCCATGTAGTCTATTTTTTTCCTATATACTTTTCACCGCCGTATCTCAGTACGCATCTTCTAATTATCTCATTTTGAAAACATCATTTTGTTATATTATTTATAAAAAAATGTTTAAATATTAACAAAACTATTGAATATTAGTAAGTAATATGCACATGATAGTTAGTGTATTCTATGGTCAACATTCAATTGACAATATTGACATCAACAAGAACTGTCTTGAACATTATGTCATAATATTGCAGCACACTCTGGTGAAAAAAAAATGAACTGCTCTTAAAGAAGACTTAGTGACTAAAGTAAGAAGACACTGGACTTTAAATTAAAGTTAACTTTAAGTGACATTTTGTTGTTATGAAACGCAATTTATTTTAAAGTCGACATTAAGTCTCCTTTAATTTTTATGAATTTGGCCATCAATGTCTTCAAACACCTATTATTTATTTAAACTATAGATACCTTTTATTATTTACTTGACTCTAAATTAAATTACATAAATAATATTGATAATATGTATCATAAGTAAAGCAAATAAGATGTTAGGATTTATTATTCGCACATGCCGGCCATTCAGTACATTAAAACCTTATACACTTTATACACTACATACATACGCCCTCAGCTAGAATTCTGTACTCAAATTTGGTCTCCTTTCTACGCAGTACACATCACAAGAATCGAGAAAGTACAGCAAAAATTCATAAACTATATAAATCATAAATTTCACCTTAACTTCAAAAGTTATCAACAGTCACTTAAATATCAAAGTTTTGATACGCTTGAATGTAGGAGAGTCTTACACGACCAATTGCTGCTGCATAAAATTTTGAACAATGCCATAGACTCGCCTGAACTTGTCAACCTAGTAGGTATCCATGTTCCAGGTAGAATGGTTCGTAGAACTCAATTACTTCATATTCCAACAAGTAGAACGAATATCAGGAAAAATTCATCAATTACACGCATAATATGCAGCTAATATAACAATACATTCTCAGCTGAGATAGACATATTCAATGCGAAATATTATAGATTTAGACATGATGTTCTGAAGGTGATGCGCAACCAGTATCCCTCTGTCCTGTCCTCCTAGTCTCTCTTCTCTCATTTCTCTTCCCTTCCCTAGTTGTTGTATATGTGTATATATGTGTACTTATATATGTATGTGTGTGTGTGTGTGTGTGTGTGTGTGTGTGTGTGTGTGTGTGACGGTGTGTATGAGGGTGTGTGTGAATGTGTGTGTGAGGGTGTGTTAGGTATTTGTTTTTTTATATTATGTTGATGGAATGCTTTTTTTGGCTCTAACAATGTAAAAATAATTTTGTATCATTAAATTGTAAATGAGCTGTAGCTTCCCAAAGAAAATAAATAAATAAATATATAAATAAATAAAATAAATCCTTAATCACATGCATTTACTGATAAAAATACGGATACCTACTATCCATAGAATCCTTACATCATTCTGTATGGACACCTATCACTCACGCGAGAACAAGAATCGCATTTATTGACATAGCATTCAAGCGCTAGTAGCCATAATTTCCTATCCATAACAACGTTAAGTATTTAAACGAGAATCGCTGCGCAGGACATAACTTAACTATCGGCGCCCTTGGATAGATCTCGAATCATTAAACGGCGGTATATGAAATTCCTAATAGTAATTATTTACATATTTGATTTCAAATTAGAGTGTGTTCCTATGTGTGTACCCATCAAGATGGATGCGCATAATAATCAAATATTAATACATAATTCATCGCAATATTTAACCGTTTAAATCATTTTTGCTCGAATGAATTTCGCTGAAATAATAATAACAGCAGCTAATTGAAAATTTATGAAAATTCTAATTAATATTCATGACTTGTTTCGTTAGACGTTTCAGCGAAAATTATGTATGTGTCTTGCAGAATGAAATACTCTGTGAAAGTAAAAAACAACGAACAAGAAGGAAATAAAAAAACAATTTTGTGAACACCTCTTTCAAAGTTTTATAAATAAATATTAAAATAATTTAAATAGAATTCCATCAAGAACTGACTATCAAAAAGTTTAATCTAATTACAATTATATATTATATTTATTTATTTATATAACGATATAATTCACTATTAAAGTAATTTTTACAAATAGTTTTTTTTTGCAATCTTGTGCTTGATGAGGGAATCACTTATAACTGACAAATTAAAAAATATCAAATATAAAGCAATTAAATCAAAGCCATACAATATATAGTAAGTAATTAATTAAATCAAAATTATCAATAAGCCATGGTTCCAAGATAAAGCTTTTGACAAACATTCCATCAGCGTCGTATCCGCATGGGACACTGTTGCACCAGAGAGCATTTTAAAAAAATAGGGATCATTGATAGCAGTCATTGCGAGTGTTTGATTAGTGATGAGACCCTGGATCATTAATTTATTTATTGAATGCCCCATAAACGATAGGTATCCGTCATTTTTTACCGACCTCACAGAGATTGGGTTTCCATTGCCAACAAATGTGAAGACATTGTTAAGCTACAATTCCAGGCAGGTGAACATTTTGATCAAAAAATTCATCAAAATTAATGACATCAAAATCTAACTCTGTACACAAAATTGAAATTGATTGAAGTCAAGTGAAGATCTCAAAAATATACAACAAAATCGTATTGCTACAAATACATAAAGAAATCAGCAACAATATACACACAGACACAAATATTAGTAATAGAAATAGCACCATAGGAGGTCTTACGACTCCTTTATTTCGAACTACTACAGCACAACATCATTATTTATATAAAGGCATTAAATTATTTAACAACCTACCAATAAATATTAGAACAGAAACAAATTACAAATTATTTAAAGATAAACTCAAGACACTTTGAAACACTCTCCCTCATATTCCATTCTATAAAATTGCTATTTTTGTGGTTAATTTTTATTTGTCTATATACCTGTTGTAATTTTAATGTTGGTGTTTTCTTGATTTTGGATGTATTTTTTTTTTGTTCTTTTTATATTCTGTTCTGAAATTGTGTCCTTTTTTATATATAATTGTTAATTAATTTGTTTTATATATTTTATAAGATTTATTTTATGTATTTTTTGTGAAGTATTCATATAATGTAAGCAAAGAGCTGCTGCTTTCCTAAACACAAGCTTCTAGCTTAAATTAGGAAAGGAAATATTAATATGTTGATATATGTAACCAAATATTTGTAAACGTATGTATTGTATAATAAATAAAAAAAAGTGTAAAATAAATATACAAAATAATTTAGGTTTCTCTCTATTTAGACAATTTGATATGTTAACTTGTATGGCTGAGAACACTCTTAACGGGTGAAGAGCCAAAAAAAAATCAAAGTCATACATGAAAAAAAAATCAAACAGACATAATAAATTTTTAAAAATAAGGATTACAGACAATTGAAACATATCAAACAACAAATCGAAAACAACCAATTTTGAATGTTAAGAGGGGGGACTGCTGCCAACGTAGGTACCTATTTTTCAATTTGATATACCATCATTATTTCTTATCAAATCGTTTTGAAAACAAATAATTTAGATAGTTTGGATATTAATAAACAAAAATATACCTTAATTTTTTGATAATGTTCTGTATAAATTCTTGTAGATAAATAATGGCAAACCCCGATTTTCAACGTTTATCATATATTTTTAATAAACTATAAGGCGTAGAGTAATATTTTTTTTGTTTAAAATATCTAGAAAAATATGATGTGACGTTGCATTAATGCTTCAGGTTTAGTAAATAAACCCAAAAAACATTTATTTTCCATTCAGCGCCATTGCGTAATAAAAGTTTTTTTGGTTTATTTACTTAACCTGATTCGTTAATGCAACGTCATACATTTTGTTATTCTTTAATTTATAAAAAAAAATATTGCTCTATACCTTATATTTTTTTAAAAATTTAAGATAAATATGCTTATTATTTTCCTACAAGAATATATACAGAACATAATCAAAAAGTTAAGGTATATTTTTCTTTATTAGTATCCAAACTAACTAGGTCATTTTTTACAAAATGATTCGTTTTGTAGTAATGATGCAAATTCGAATTGAATAAATAGGTACGTTGGCAGCAGTCACCCTCTTAAATGCAATTTTAATTTTTATTTAAAGTTTTTATATAATTATAATAAAAAAAACAAAAGGATCAGGATAGGAAAAGTAGAGGAAGAAGAAATCAAGTATTATCATATGGATATTTTTGTATTTTGTTTTTAAATGTACACTGTGAAATAAATCTTTAAAAGTAACTCAATAAAAATGCGGTTGTTTCCCACACATAATCTTATAACGAGGTTTAGCATGGCGTGGTGTGGCAGGGGCGGTGTAAGGTGTAGGAAAGGTATTAGTCGGTAGATGAGAGATAGCGGGATTTATGGGAGTGCCAGATAACATCTTTATGGGTGAGATTTGCGCGATGGCGGAGAACGAAGAGCCACCTCCAGGATCTGTAGCGCCAGCTTTATTAATATAATTTAACTTATTTTAAATACTACACTGTTTATCCAACTATCGATTTGTTCAAGAGAGTTTATTTCTCTTAATATATCGACAAATTTTTTAAATTATTTTGTTTTCTTTGTTTTGGAGTTTGTGTTTATATTTATGATATGTAAATTATATTGCTGTATATATTCAAATTGACGATAATGTAATATACCTCACAGCAGCCCCAGAACAGGTTATACCTAGTGGGGCGTTGTTGATCAATTTATAAAAATTGCATGTATTGTGAGAAAGAATAAATAAATAAAATAAAGTTTATATTTTTCACGGTTTTTCTTACTTTGAAGTCAAAAAACACCAACTTAGAGGCTTCGTAGCATAAACATATGTTCCATATATGGATTAACGCAGAATTCGGAGTAGAACATTTAGTGTGTCTGTGTGTCTGTATGTTGGTCTGTGTGTCTGTTCGTCCCTTATAACTTCTGATCCACTCAATGCACAGAGGCTAGAATTTCAGAAAAAAAAGAAAACTTTGTGCTTCTAGTAGATCGAGTTTTTTTTTTCTTTTTTATCAAAGTGAAGCACCTCGGTATTTTTTAAGCTGAATGTGTGACCTGTATTTCTACAGTGTTGATTTGCAATTTGATTTTACGTTTTTTACTGTAATAAATTTTAAATTATACCTATATGTCGGGATCGAACCGAAATATGTGAGTCATAATTTAATTATGCTTTACGTGTGTGTACAAACCAACAGTCCCATATGTTTGATTACCGCGATAATCCAAATTTAATCAATAATATCAAGGTAGTACAAGTTGAGACATACATACATATAATTGGATTAATAGGTATTAAAGATTTCAAGAATGTGAATCACTTACGTCTTTATTGGTGTAAACTAATGATACAAAATATATTTAAATAGAAAACAGGTATTACAAAATTCGCGAACACTTAGCACCAGTTGGAGTATGGGGACGGAATAATTATTATTCCAAGATGGCCGTATTTATAGGCTTAGTATACTTAGTGATGTTCAATTGATATACGATAGGCTTGTGCGATGGCCGTAGCCACACTTTTTTTGTGTTCTTCTATCCTGTTATTTATTTTACTCCCGCTTTAACCCACGTTAAATTTTTTTATGTGATAACGTATTTGATCAATCATTGCTCTACAAAATAATGAACAACTAAATTGATGCTCCGGATATTGTGAAATTAGTTTCATTACGTGCCCCAAAAAGAACGACCAGAAGACCTGAATTGTTTCATGTTCCGGTATACCTATGGGACGAACTATCGAAAGTATTCTATTATACACTCTTAAGGTATTTAAGTTTATTTCGGTATTTTAAGTTTATTCTATAGATACTACCACGGGAATTTCTCAGAATAACTTGCATCTTTGGTCCCTCCTCCACCCACTCGCAACAAAGTCACTCGCTTCACTCAATCGCAGCACCCATTCACAGTGGACCTTCAACATATACGAACAAGTCGCTTCTCGAACTCCTTTATTAATACAGCAGCCCGACTGTGGAACGATCTTCCGAATTCTGTGTTTCCATCTTCGTACAACCCGGGTCTTTTTAAAATCCGAATTAATAAACTCTTTTCTAGATTGCAAACCCCTCCCAACGCTACGTAGTGCGCTTCTTCGGAAGAGTAAAATGGACCCAAAACCTAATAGCTGGCGTCCCCTACGTAGACATGTTAAAAAAAAAAAAAATACTGCGCATATGCCGTCAATACAATGAAAAATTTAATGAGGTCGATATTTTTCAATTTGATTACGACAAATATCGAAAATTGGTACGGAATAAATTAGTACCGGTTGATTGAGTGGTGGCTTTATGCGGCAGACGTCTTCACATCCCTCATTTCCTCCATCTTTCCTACCCCTTCATCTCCAATCAAAATCATTTTTTTTTATTTATTTACATTGTATACTTTTATTTTGATAAGCTCTTCATCTTTTTTGTTCTATGTTTTTTTTCTGTTTTCTCATCTACCTATTTTATTCTGTTGTTGATTATATTTTTTAATCTGTGGATAATATTTTTTAACAGATTTTTAATTATCTCAATAGAGACAAAGTTGGAATATTTATTGTAGGAGAACCGGGAAATCAAGGCACCTACAGGGCTTACGACCTGTCATCGGCTGGTAATCGATTACTTACACATTGGTACAAGTAGGTAAATAAGACAAAAATGACCTTATAAGTCTGGCGCAATTCAGGGGTGACTTCTATGCGAAAAATGCATTGTCACCTCAGATATAAGAATTGTAGCTTTCATTATTTACAAAAAACCAATTCTCTCAATAGATGGCGTTACAACAAAAAAAAAAAAATAAATAATAAGATTGTTTGTTGATAATTTCACCCATAGATGGCTGTAGTAAAAATTCCTTATTTTCAAGCGAAAAGTATTTCAGTATTACAATATATAGAACTTTCAAAATTGAATTGATAGGGATCTCATTAAAAAGGCATAATTGGTGAACGTTGCGCAAGCGCATAAAGTGATCACGTAAACCAGCCGACGATGACAGGTCGTAAGCCCTGTAGGTGCCTTGATTTCCCGGTTCTCCTACAATAAATATTCCAACTTCGTCTCTATTGAGATAATTAAAAATCTGTTAAAAAATATCTTTGACTCCCGACAGGGAAAAAAATCCAATGTTTGCGCATATGCAATAATGAAAATATTCGACTGTGGATAATAGTTTTGGCGCATGTTTTTTTTTACTAATTTGTATATTTTTCTTTCTTGGTCGCTGTTTCTGTCCCAAATAAATAAATAAATAAATGAATTAATAAAAACTGCTGCAATCTCCACAATAGAAATCAATAAGAGAAAAATTTCAAATCTGCTAATATTCTAATTCCCCCAATATATCTACTCACCTATCCTTAACATTATTAAAAAAACTATCATAGATACATAACCCACATATACCCCGCCCACAACCACTACAGCTACCCCCACCATACCCGAAACGCTCTCACTCACCAATGTAGGATGACATTTGTCGAATCAGTTACATTTTAGTTGTTACTGAAGATGGATTGAAAAATCCGAAAACGCTCTAACGAAAAATAAATGTGAGGTGGATTATACAAAGTTTTTTGTTGTTCATATTTTAGTAAACATTACTAAAATATTTTGCTATAGGTAAACAATTTAGACCGCCGCGCCGTATAAAATCTCACAAATGTTGGTTTGAAACTATGTCGATATGTTAAGAGATATAAATTCTCTTGATCAAATCGACAGTTCAAATCCAGGCGGGGCACGCACCTCTGGATTTTTAAAAAATCTATGTGCGGATTTACATATGTACATATATCACTAGCTATGTGTAGCCATGATCCAATTTGTCTGGTTCCCCTTTTTAAGGGTTACGAAGGTCAGATGGCAGTCGCTTCAATGTAATAACCAGACTCGCCAATTCCAGGATCATGGTCAAAGCGTACCCCGATAGAAACGGGACAAAAGCGCTAAGGGGAAAGAAGAAAGAAATCGACAGTTATATGTACATATACTTGGATGATTGGTAACTTTAAAACTAGGATATATAAAATAAATATTGCACACTGGCCGGCTTATTAGGCAACTTCTTCCAACCAATATATTGTTTATTCATATTTGAATTATAAATAAGCTATAAACCACTTGTTTTTTGAGTCACTTCAAAGTCACTTCACTTTAATAAACAACAATAGTTTCTCAGAATTTTCTAACAACATTATCCAAACTAATCACTCATTCAATAATCGCAAACTAAAACTATTACACGAAACTCAACATAAAGGATACCGACTTAACAACTATGAAACACTCGAAATACATAAACACATAAATTCAGGCATAAAACTTATAAAATAATAACCATACCTTTCATAACACTTCTCCAATACTTAACATATTCCCCATCAAAAGCAAAAACACTACACAATACTCCCCTCCCACCACTAACCCAAACAACCCTCAACCGCCACCCCCCTCGCTTCACAGACAGATACACACAAATTCAACATGTTAGTCTCGACACGCCGGTCGATGGAAGGACAGCGCTTCCGAAACATGTCGCGAAGTGACTCAAAAAATAAGTGGTTTAAAGCTAGCTAATTTATAATTCAAATATGGTTAATATTAAATACCACGAAATATCTCGTGGTAGTTAATATTAACTCGAAAAGGAGACTTCATCTCCTAAAGCGAGTCTGGGTGGTGGTGGGCCAACTCTCAGTACCACGAAATATCCGCCGAATGATAAATTATATATTCTTTTTAAAAAATGTACCAGCAATTTTTAGTCCCATTTTTCTAATCTTCTCCGATTCAGCAGTTGTTCCCTAGCACCCGCCCTGTCTCCGCTATGAACGAGTCATGGTTCCAGGTCCGCCCTAGATCATCCAGCGCTAAACTCATTATCGGCAGCGGACTGTGCGCGGAGCTAAGGAGCGCTGAAAATTAACTGTGGCAGATAGTGTTCTGATATAGGGTACTTTTCTTACATAACGACATTAATCCGCGCCGTTCTATTGCCGTGTAATTCACTCTATTCACGATGATACCGATTGCTACTCGAGTCATTTCATAGATACAACTTTAAACGTAGCAAACTTTATTTAAATATAGGTACATTGTCCCGAATGCCTTTATAAGACACTAGTTAGGACCCGACATGCGTTATCCTGCACTCTCTCTGTCTCTCTCCCCCTCTCTCTCTCTCTCTCTCCCCCTCTCTCTCTCTCTCTCTCTCTGTACACGCATGTTTTTTCTTACTGTACATCTTTTTCTATATAGTTTGATTATTTTTTATTTTGTATATGTATTGTAAATTATAAATAATAAATAAAAAAAGGTTAGGATTCAAAAATAAATAAATAAAATAAATTTATATCATTGACGCCCTAGCCTAGGGCCTAATTTTTTAATTTATCCCGTAAGGACACACCAGCTGCCCAACTTAGCATTTGCATTCCAGCAGTTTTCAGTTGCCTATAGTAGGAATTATAGATTATCCAGCATTCGAAGTCACAGAGGAGCCATTTGGAACTGTGTACATGCTTCATTTTCTTATTTATCTTATAATTCTTTTCCAGTCCGCCCCACGAAGATCTCAGTTTCCGGTGTGGAGGGTCACGCGGTGCAGGGCAGCAAGGTGACACTGGAGTGCCAAGTGCGCGGTGCCAGACCTCCAGCCAACCTCACTTGGTACAATGGCACCAGAACTCTCGAAGCTGACCAGTCCATTACCATGACTAAACTACAGGTCAGTCGAAAATATATGATATTGCTTTTATCAGTTCATTAAATAATTGATAATAATATGTATATAGTTTATAGTGATGAAAAGTTTCAAATAAAAGAACTTACATGATCAACACTGGTATATTCGGATAGAATAGATACAATTAAAATACATAATAAGTTAATTAATTTGTGATGTCGTGGGTAGGAACTAATTCATTTAGATTTATCGCGACCCTACTCTGTTGAACGATCAACGCATGAATGGAGATTTGTATATCGGCTCGCTTCAACAGCGGTGAGCAGTGGTTCGTTGATCTTCGTTAATTGTAAATATTTGACTATAATATATAATTTATGAAGACGAAGGGTTTCAAATACTTACATGATCAACATTGATATATTCGCAATTAATATAAATACAATAATTTAATTTGCCTGGCCTATTGAGGTGGTACAAACCAACCCATATATTTGATCTGTAATAATTTTAATTTTTCTGATATTTATTTCTTTGTACTTATATTGTATTTTTTGTATTTTTTGGTATGAATAATAAAAAAAAAAATAATAATAAATTCAGGTGTTTGTGGTGTCGTGGGTCGCAACAATTAAACAAACGCGACTCTATTCAGTTAAACGGTCGGCGCATGAATATTTGCGTGATCGATTTGTACGGACGACTGCGTTGGGCTGTGGTTCCTTAATATTCGGAAAATGTCGGGAATCCTCGGGAATTGGTGAGGATATGCATATTGCAGTTAATAACCAGGAGCGCAGTTACAGAGAAGTGGCGTGATGGCTTGGTATGTTATGGATGTTTAGGTCTTTGTTTTCTTTTAAGACTTCAATAATATATTTCTTCGTCTCCCTGACTATATCTCAACACTTTGTCTGCGCCGACTGTTGGGGACAGCTCTCCTTGTCTTTAAATTTCAGGTCCTTCTGTCCTATACTATGTCATGTATGCCATGTCTTTGAACGATCTACGAATTCTGTGGTCTTCCTCTGGATGCAAGTCGATGAAGATCCAAGGAGATTGCTTGAAATACCACGAAAATGTAGACTTGGCCTTACAAAATGTCGCGGATCTTGGCTTAAACTTTGACGATCTGTTAAGAGAAATAAATTATCTTGAACAAATCGACAGTTGTATGACAGGAGTTGAATTATTTATTTATTTATTTATTTATTTTTTATTTATTTCTATCCAAAAATATACAGTATATATGAGATACAAAATATCTTAAGATAATATAAGCTTATTCATACATAGTTAACATACAATGTAAATATAAGTTATCTCATTTCAATAAACATCAATTTACCACTTCACTGGTGCTTACATAGTTGAAGCCATATCTTTTTGTTTGTATCTTTGTTACTAGCCCCCTCACTAGGCATAGCCTGTGCTAAGGTGAGCTAGTTTTATGTTATTGTCTATTACGTTGTTTATTTATAGATACATTTACATATTATATAAGTACATGTACATACATACGCTACGCATTCAAACGTATGCATCTTTCCTTCTAAATACAATATTTCATATTGAGTCATGCACACACAACCAAAATTTGAATTTTTTTTTTTTTTTAAACACAAATTTATCATAAAAATATATTAATCTTAGGTAATAAAAAATGTTTGAGAAATTCTCTAACTTTTTTAAAAAATATTTTGAGATTTTATATTTGTATATAGGTACCTACTTATGCAAATTTTCAGCGTTCTAGCTTTTATGGTTTTTGAAATATATGGAAAAATAAAGTAAAAAATTCATAAGTAAATAACCCCTGATTGAAAAAAAAATATATCAAAATTCTGAGTATAAAAGTTTTGTAGACCTATAATTTTCTATATTTTTTTTAATTTTAGGCTCTGTGCTCTGTGTATGTTTGGAGATTTAGTATCAAACTATTAAGTCTTCTTAGATAATATAATGTATAGTTGAAGTAGTTGAATTTAGCATTTTTTTCTGGATTTGCATGATTCACTTGAAAAAAATATCAATGTTTGTGCCTGTAAGGAAATTATTTAGTTACAATCTTTTCAAATATGGTTAATGGATACATTATTTATCCACGCTTACTATCAAAAGAAATATGTATATTTCAAGATTGTCAAATATAAATACATTTTTTGTCATGAGTCAACAAAATTTTCTCACAATTCCTTACACAGCAAACGAGATCGGCTGCAAAATATTCAACGTTGCAATATTAATCTTATGCTACAAATAATAGCAAGTTCGCAAAACGTGACACCTAGTTGTTATGTGAGAATTTGAATTTGACACGTATCTCTCAAGCGATAGACGTGACAAACAGAGATTTAAGAGAAGAAATAAGAATTTTTATTGTTCTGGCGACACTTTTTGTTTGTAAATTTAATATTTTATGTGTGATGTTGGTGAGCGTGTCTTGAGAAATGCGGATTATAAAGTATTTTTATTGGCATTATAAAAAATGTCTAAGGAGCAGCTAAGGAATTCTTCTCCATATTTTCAATAATATGGCTTCCATTGTGAATTTGTATGTTTGGGGAGTACATATGTTTGAACGGAATGGAAGACCCGATAAAGATATTGAAAGAAGAGTTATGGCAGGGAATAGAATAAACGGAGCACTCAGACCAGTAATGTCCGATCCAAGCATCTCAAAGGAAGCCAAAATTGCAGTACACAATGCAATTGTGGTGCCTACTTTGACGTATGCTAGTGAAACATGGACCTGGCAAAAGACACGTGAAAGTAGAATAAATGCTGTAGAAATGATATCACTAAGAAGAGTATGTAATAGAACGATATATGATAGAATAAAAAATGAGGACATAAGGAGAGAATGCAAGATAAAGAAGAATATTATATGTAAAATGAAAGTGGATGCTTTAAGGTGGTTTGGACATATTAAAAGAATGAACGATGAACGACTGACCAAAAAAATATACATGGGTGCAAGAGATGGAGTGAATAGCAGAGGTCGCCCCAGAAAGGGATGGCATGACCATGTGACTGATATTTTGAAAGAAGGAAACATAAAAAGTTTGAACAATCGGCGAGCATGTATGAGACGATGCATGGATGTAAAGGAAGCCAGAAATGTGTGCGAAAATAGAGAAGCATGGCGCTCGATTCTCTCTGATTACCCCGTAAGGGACATGGCGTGATGGTATGTATGTATGAATTTGACATCCTGCTGCATTTTGACATCCATGTTGAAAACATAATCAACAAAGCATACAAAATGATGTGCTTTTTGCTTAGATTAATTAAAGAATTCAAGAAAACCAGCTCATATTTAATGTTATCCAACTGTCGATTTGTTCAGGAGAACTTTGTTCTCCTAACATATCGACAATGTATCAAGCCAGGATATGCGAGAATTGTATGCAGAGGTCTACTTTTTTCACGGCTTTTCCAACTTTGAAGTCAAAAAACACCAACTTAGAGGCTTCGCAGCATATATGTTCCCGTACATGGATTTACTCAGAATTCGGAGTAGAACATTTTGTGTGAGTTTTGTGTGTGTGTCTGTCTGTGTGTGTGTCCCCCCCTTTTAACTTTTGATCCGCTCAATTTACAGAGACCAAAATTTAAGAATATATAAACAGTTATAGGCTTACAAAACTTTTATACTCAGAATTTCGAATTTTCGTTTTAATCAGGGGTTATCAACTTTTGAATTTTTACTTTATTTTTCCATATATCTCAGAAACCATAAAAGCTAGAACGCTGAAAATTTGTACAAATATAGAAAAATACAAAATCTCAAATTCCAGGGTTTCTCAAACATTTTTTAATAAGATAAATATTTTTTTTATGATAAATTTATGAGTTTAACTGCCTATATTTCCAAAACTTTTACAATTATCGAAAAAAGCCGAAACACCCCAACTAGATAATTTAATTTTCTATAAAAAATACTTAAATTGTAGTAGAAGATCTCAACCTTTCTTTTAAAAATTGAAAATGCTGAGATGGGCAGGCGGGGTGACAAAGCTTGATAAAATTCACAATGAGCTAATAAGACGAAGCTTTGGAGTAGCCTCCATACCAGAAAAAACTCACAGAGAGCCAACTCAGATGGTGTGGACATGCAATGAGAAGGCAAAATGATCATGTGGTGATGCTCTGCTCTAGCACTCCCAGAAAACAGGAAAGGAAAAGGACGTCCACTATCCACGCGGTGGGGTAGTATGAGTAAGCTCATGAATAAAACCCAAATACCAGTCAGATATCAAGGCTCTGCAACATTCGTGAGTGGAACGGCATCAGAGACGTCGGCGAATTGTTCCGGATGGCGGCGGATAGAGATGTCTTCTCAGCGGTGATCATCAACGTCGGGGAATCTGATATAGCACGAAAAAGAAGAAGATTGTCAAAATTATAAACTGGTAGCCCTAGGACAGGGTTTCCTAGCTGGGCAGCAGTAGTTTGCTTGCTTGCTGTCATTGTAGAGTGTGGTGTGATAAATAAAAAGAAAATAAATAATAATCTATCATGTTTGAGCGACGAGTTCTGCTCTCCGTGATTTTATCATCTGATGAGCAATAATTGGTACATAGAGCTGGATGCTGGGTAGAAAGGGATATTCCTCTCAAATATCCATCTCTCGTCTCTCACAGCGTCTTTCAATAATAAATCTCACGGTGGATATAATGGAGGGAAATTTTCATTTAAATTGAATTAAAAATCCTTTTCACAATAATTATTATGAGATGTTTAGGGGGTTGGGATTTGAGGGGTGTTTGCCTCCCTGTGCAGACAGTACGTAAGCAAAATAACCCGACTTTATGATTTTATATTTACATATGTATACTAGTATATGTTATATGTTACAATTAATTTTGTTTGAATCGTTTTCAAATCATGACGACCTGAGGAAAGGGTGATCATTCATGCTTTTAGAAGAATTGAACCGAAATAGACATAAGTAATAATATGTCATTTAGAAGCTATTAGATAAATATTATTTAATTTAGTTTTTTTACAGGGTGTCTCAAAATAAAGTTTATATTCAGTGGATCGTAAAAAAGTTCATTAATTATTAAAGTACACAGTCTGGAAATTTCTTTCTTAAAAATATGTCGTCCACATGTAGACCCTCGCGTTCGCAATTACTTATGACGGCTCGGTAGGTGGACTCAGTGATGGCTACCATTTCGTGACGGATATTTTCTTTCAAATGCGCCAGGGAATTAGGTTTATTGGCGTTAACTTTAGATTTAAGACAACCCCATAAGAAAAAGTCCATAGAGGTTAAATCTGTACTGCTTGGAGGCCAATTTATGTACATATGTCACCTCTCCTGGAGATCAATTTGCCTGGGAAAATTTCACGAACTCGTGGCAGAGATGTATTGGACGTGTGTGACGTTGCTCCGTCCTGGTGTAACCACGTTCTTTGGTTATAGCCAGGAAAGTATTGCAGGTTCAGGCACCAATAAGTCGTCTAACATCTCCACATAACGCTCTGAATACAAATATAAACTTTCTTTTGCGTCACCTTGTAATTGGTTGAAAGACACTGCCTCAGGGCGATAGTTTTTATAAAAATTTTCGAGCATCTAACCCAAATATTATATAGGTACATAAATTGTTGTAGAATCTGCTTGTGTGCATTCACACCCAAAACTGTCTTAATATACCACCGCTAGGTACATTCTGTCCAGAAATGAGGAGTACCCCAGGGGTTACAATCAGGCCCGCTGCTATTCAATCTCAATATAATTCAAATAATTTTCATTTTCATCTTCTACCTACAGATCGCCTCTTATACATTAAGCGCCATTTTAACTAAATATTAGTTAATAATAATAATAGACTGGAATGTCTTTTTGTAAGGTGTATTATTTAAAATTAATTGATTCCTTGTCGCCTTCGGGACATTAGAATAAATATTAAAACGATTTGTAATAGACAATTTTCAAATTGGACATTTTTATGCTATAAGTTAATTATGTAAAGTTAATGAGACAGCTAAGGTCTTTTAAAACAATTTATTCTTATTATTCTCACCAGTTTTATTTGTAAGATGACTAAAAACGGGTAAATTTTGGTAACACTAAACTCCTCATTGCTATGAAAATTAAATAAAAATATAAATGAGAGGGTTGTAGCTAACGCTGTACTCCTCACTAATCAAAAAAGTATTCAAATTTCGTATGTAAGTTTTTTTTAGTGTTATGTGTAAAAATAATGGAAATAAAATCATTTCATTTTAGGTACTATTCTAAGCCGTTGCTTCATATCAAATACACCTAGCATATTTGTTAAGATTCTGTGTCACATATGTAAGTAAAAACGAGGCCTGTTTTTTAAGTAAATAATAAATAATAATAAATAAATTTGGATGATTTTTATAGCGCCGTTTTTGTGATAACCTCACCTCAAGGGCGCTTTCAATATATTACAGGTTTTTGTAAGACTCGCGAAAGAAGTGAGTTTTCAGGTATTTCCTGAATAGTGCTAAGTTGTCGATTTGCCTCAGTTCAGGTGGTAGTTTATTCCACATGGATGGTCCAGCCACAGCAAAAGCACGATAACCGAAGTATGTAGTGTTGACTATACATATTTATTTCAGTGAACTTGCCAATCATGGATGTGGTGGAAGTAAGTACCGTTTTGCCACACCGTGGCCTCAGCGCTGCGGTCGGTGTTCTTTGCCTACTCACACGCCATTAGTCTGATTCTTCCTTGTTTACGTCGTGTACTGAGTGTTTAAGATGCCTCCGATAGAGTGTTTAAGATGCCCCATTTTTTGAGGTTACTGTAGCAGCGGGTGACGCCTGTTCTTAGTCTGTTGAGTGCCCTCCATGATGCGTATGGTAAGTTGTGTCCCACTGACATCTCGGCTAGAGGTAAGTGTGTGGGACTGGCACTCTCTGCATGCCACAATGACAGCCGTCAGGCAAAGTAGATTAAGGTACAGGCTTTCATGTAAAAATAAAATTATTGAGATATTAAGGGAATTTGCGTCATTACTACAAAACGAATCATTTTGAAAAAAATAACCTAGTTAGTTTGGATATTAATAAATAAAAATATACCTTAATTTTTTAATTATGTTCGATATACATTCTTGTAGGAAAATAATAAGCATACCCCTATTTTCGACATTTATCTTAAATTTCTAAAAAACTAAGAGGTATAGAGCATTATATTTTTTTATAAATTAAAGAAGATCAAAATATCTGATAATATTATAATAGAATAAACCTGAAGCATTAATGCAACGTCACATCGTATTTTTCTAGATATTTTTGTCTTCTTTAATTAAAAAAAAAATATGTAGAACTACGCCTTATATTTTATTAAAAATATAATATATACGTTGAAAATCGGGGTATGCCATTATTTTTCTACAAGAATTTATACAGAACATTATCAAAAAGTAAAGATACATTTTTCTTTATGAATAGGTACCCAAACTATCTAAATTATTTGTTTTCAAAACGATTTCATAAGAAATAATGATGGTATACTATATCAAATTGAAAAATAGGTACGTTGGCAGCAGTCCCCCCCCCTTAAAAAAACACGCCTCGTACATACTTACATATTATATAATGTAATCTAAATTTTTTTTTATTTTTAGTTTATTTGACATATGAAGAGATATAATTTATTCAAACCATTGGAGACAGTTATTCTCTATATTATATTCAAGATATAATATATTATGGCACTTGCAGACTCGAAAAAAATTCTTTGATCCAAGTGGCGTTTAAATAATTGATATGTTGTATAAAGAGTGACATCTCTCGCGTGAATCTCGTATTATTTTGACATTAACGTGTGACAAACCTAAATCATCCATGATAGGGGGTGTCCTCGGGCGCTTGATGTAATAATAATAATATGAAGGTTGCTACTCGTTCACCCTCTAGCGGTGAACTTTTGCCCTTCGCTATCTGATATAAACATATTATTATCATTATAATTCATAGCGTATTAATATCTTAATTATTGATTTACTAGGTATAACCCGTCAAAAATGACGAAATTTAATATATTAAGTATCTACGACGCCGAATATTTTAAGAGATGCATATACGGAAGCATTATATTAGTTTCCCTATCAGAAGTCAAGCTTTGAATGTAGATTGATAATAATAATAAACAATTTCTTGCATTTTTATTCCCAGTGGCAATTTCTTCCAACTAACCAGTGTTTCAAATTAATTAATAATATTTTTACTGACAATAACATCTCAATACAAACGTGGGATATTATAGAAGAACCAGGAACTAGCCGATGACAGGTCGTAAGCCTGCCTGAGTTCCTGGTTCTTCTACAATACCCCAACTTAGTCTCTATCGAGATGTTATTGTCAATTAAAATATCATTTGACTGTCGGCAGGGAAAAAAATTCAATGTTTGCTTACCTATATGCAATTAAAATATATTATTCGATAAAAATTTTTTATGGCAGTAGATATTATATTACAAATGCAAAATAAAAAACTTGGTATTTTTACATACATATGTATATACCATCACGCCATGTCCCTCACGGGTGAGGCAGAGAGAACCGAACGCCACTTATTATCTTGACATACATTCATCGCCTCGTCGACATTCATTCATCGTCTTATGCATGTTCATCTGTTGTTCACGCTTCTAAAATTTGTGTCTTTCAAAATACCGTTCACATGGACGTGCCATCCATTCCTTGGGGGGCCCCGACCTCTCATTCCATTCCTGTCCGCAATGTATATTTTCTTCAACGGGTGTTCCTCATTCATTCTCCCCATGTGGCCAAACCATCTCAATGTGATCACATTCATTCTATTAATGACATCTTTCTTTATCTAACATTTTTTCCTTATGTCCTCATTTCTGACCCTGTCATACATCGTTATATTACAGATTCTTCTTAACGATCTCATTCAAGTGCATTTATTCTGCTTTCGTGCGACTTCTGCCATGTCCAGGATTCACTTGCATACGTCAAGGTTAGCACCAAGATAGCGTTATGAATGGCAACTTTGATATGTTGCGGTCATTCATAAGTGGTCTAAATGCTCCATTCACGAAATCGGTCGAAATCGGTCGAGGCAGGTAGTTTTTCTTGTGGTACTTTAAGTAGGGTCGGTTCACCTTATCTTTTGGTCCCAGGATGAACTGTCCTCAGCAGTAGCGGAACTGCTCATATAAGCCGAAAATCTAAGCTTGCCTGTGAATATTATGTTAAGAAATTCAACTATTTAGTGGTTTGTTTATTACTAGGTTTTAAATATTAATTGATAATTACTACACGTACAATGGGGGTCGTGTGGTTCAACCAACTTGAAACATATTTGAGACTGGCAATTGAACATAATGATTTAAAAAAAAAAATAAAGAATAAATGAAACTTATTATTTGACTGATATGTAAATTATATTAACTTCTTTTTGTATAGATAATAATTATGTATGTATAATATTTTGTGTATTCTGTATTAAATTGTCTCCTTTACACACGAGTGCTTGCACTCTAGTAAAGGGTAAATATGTTTTTTCTTACTGTGAATCTTTTCTATATAGTTTGTTTGTTTTATATTTTGTATATGTTATTGTAAACTTAATAAAATAAAAAATAAAAATTTGAAGGTTTTACTAGGCGTGTTCAATAATTGATTTATGTATCTCAATAAACAACTCCCTCTAAATATTAATTCATCTCAAATACAAAGAAATGTTTTGGGTCAACTGAATGAAAAAGATTACTTACTGAAATCCACAATTTTATTCACAAATAACAATCTTTGATTTACTTGATTAATTAGATTTTATAATTTCACAAAATATCGATTGACGCGTACGTTGACAGGTCGAGAGAGCAATGGCGGGCGAAGGAAAAAACGACTATTTATATTTTTACGATTATTCTGGAATGTTCCATGGATGAGTGTTGCCACGTTAGTAAATATTTTCGCTATGAATCTGCAAATCACCACAATCTAATAGGTAATTGTTTTATTGCAACCATATTACAAGAATAAAAATTGAACCGAATACGACGATTGATCAATATATTTTGGCATGTGATTTTAAAAATATTTTTCGTGGCCACTGGAATGAACAACGATGCTTAAAAAACATAAAATATTCGACAATTCCCGATTTTCTTCAAGGGTTTGCGTAGTCCGAAGGTCCTAGGCACGCTCCTGCTGTCCTGTACTCATACAACCCCTCCTTCCCTGTAAATAGTGAATTTTCTCATGGCCTATTAATATCGGGGCTCAGTGTGAAAAGTGTGCGTATGACAAGTCCGTGCGCGGCAACATTAATAAATAAAAATTTAATTTTTCCACGAATTTTTATCGAAATAATTTATTATGTGTCTGTTGGCGTCGCGTACCTCATCTTTTCATAATATTTCTCCTCGCCTTCTCCCTCTACTCTACTATTATTATCTCACTTCATCAATTTCCTCGCTCTTCTAATGCTCTCCTCCCCGCTGCGATGTAAGAAAACTTGAGAATTGTGCGTGTAGATGTGTGCTATAGTAGGCATACATACATACATACCATCACGCCATGTCCCTCACGGGGTAGGCAGAGAGAACCGAACGCCACTTACTTCTATCTTGACATACATTCATCGCCTCGTCAACATTCGTACATCGTCTTCTACATGTTCGTCTGCTGTTCACGCTTCTAACATTTCCGTCTTTCAAAATATCGTTCACATGGACGTGCCATCCCTTCCTTGGGCGGCCCCAACCTCTCATTCCATTCCTGTTATCAATGTATAAATTTTCTTCGTCAGGTGTTCCTCATTCATTATCCCCATGTGGCCAAATTATCTCAATGTGTTCACTTTCATTCTATTAATAACATCTTTCTTTATCCTGCATTCTTTCCTTATGTCCTCATTTCTGACCCTGTCATACATCGTTCTATTACAGATTCTTCTTATACCTCCACTACACTACTCGCGAAGTTCCTCGACGAAGTATTCGGGAAAGTTGACCGAAGTCCGAAGTACGTCGCCACACACTCGTTCTACTTCGCGAGGAACTCAGTTGTCCGCCAGCGCTCGCATTCAACGCGTCATGGATAATCTTCAAGTGGCAGCTGCCGTTGCAATGTACCTACACTCTCGCGTATTATAACTACGTTAGTCAAGCGAAAAGAATTTCAGTATTACAATATATAGAACTTTCAAAATTGAATTGATAGGGATCTCATTAAAAAAGTCATAATTGGTGAACGTTGCGCAAGCGCATAAAGTGATCACGTAAACCAGCCGATGACAGGTCGTAAGCCCTGTAGGTGCCTTGATTTCCCGGTTCTCCTACAATAAATATTCCAACTTCGTCTCTATTGAGATAATTAAAAATCTGTTAAAAAAAAATATCTTTGACTCCCGACATGGAAAAAAATCCAATGTTTGCGCATATGCAATAATAAAAATATTCGATTAACTACGTTAGTATTTATCACTCGAAGAAAATTAAAAAGAAGATGGTGAATGATTAGTATATATCAAAACTGTATCACCCCATGTACCGAATAGACATACCCGCTCACAAAATTTATTCCACATACCAGTATGCCACACTAATTACAGATACTTTTCACCCATGTTTAGAATTCAGCGATATTATAACACACATTTCAAACATACAGATATTACCAAAATCAGATAAAGATGTTCTTAAACTCTAATATGTACACAATCCAACAATACCCTCCTCATTCACTAAAGATCCCTCCTCCTCATTCACTAAAGATCCCTCCTCCTCATTCACTAAAGATCCCTCCTCATTCACTAAAGATCCCTCCTCATTCACTAAAGATCCCTCCTCATTCACTAAAGATCCCTCCTCATTCACTAAAGATCCCTCCTCATTCACTAAAGATCCCTCCTCATTCACTAAAGATCCCTCCTCATTCACTAAAGATCCCTCCTCATTCACTAAAGATCCCTCCTCATTCACTAAAGATCCCTCCTCATTCACTAAAGATCCCTCCTCATTCACTAAAGATCCCTCCTCATTCACTAAAGATCCCTCCTCCTCATCCTGAAACATACTCATTTAATGTATTTGTGTATATCTTTGTTATTTATTTATCTATCTTTTTATATTTTCTTTTATCTTGTATTTTCTTATAAATTTTTCAAGTGTATAATCAATTACTATATAATCAATAATTTAAATTGAAGAAAGCACTTTTGGCTCAACTTTTATACAATAAATGTTATGCAAAATAAATAAATTATAGCTGTAGCTTTCTGAGAGAAAATAAATAAATTATATGTTAGTACTAGCTTTTATGTCCCGCCGTTGGCCAAGAATGTAAAATTGTGAAAGAAAAAGCAATCGTTTTTATAATATTGTCACCCAATTATTTTGCAATATCAGACTATGAAAAGTGGTTTGAAATTTGATTGAGTTTAAGTATTGTAAAATGTTCAAGTGATGGCCACAACCCATTCTTTTTTATATATTGCTATAAAGTGTGAATGAAGTATAATATTTATACAATTTCTGCTCGCATGGACTATGCGTAATGGTTTTAAATATGACTGTTTATCAACGTTGTAAAGAGATTGGTTTGGCCACAACCCCCATTTTTAAATATTATCATCGAAAACAAATTGTAATGTGTACCTATTGAAAATTTAGTAATTTGGGATGTTGGGATGTGGTTAAAATTTGATTAAACAAACGTAGGTACTGAAAAGATCTAGTATTGGTCACATCCCATTCGTTTTTATATTTTTTCATCAAGTGTGCATTATATTTGTGCTCAATTTGACTGAAAGTCTTCATTAACGAAGAAGAAGAAGACTTGAACTATAGTAAATAGTTTTTAATTTGAATATAAATGTTTTGAAGAGTTCAGTAATGGCCACAACCCCCATTCTTTAAATATTAGGTGTTGAAAATTATTCAAAATAGGATGATATGAATGGTTTAAATATAATTAAACAAAAGTATTGAAAAGATTCTAGTGCAGGTTATATCGTCACATCCCATATCCCATTCATTTCATATGTATTTTCATCAAGTGTGCATATCGTTAATAATATTTCTGCACAATAGACTATTAGACTTAAAACTAACCCAAAAGACTACATAAAAAAGAGAAAAATAAGTATAAGACTATAAGAAATAGTTTGTATAAAAAACTATTCCAATGGTCTACATAAAATAAGTAAAAATACATATACCTAATAGAAGAATTAGACTATTGGAAATAGATTGTATAAAAGCTCACCCAAAGGTCTACAAAAAAGAAGAAGAAGAATATTTAGACTATTGGAAATAGTTTGTATAAATACTGACCAAAAGGTCTACATAAAAGAAAATGAATAAGACTATTGGAAATAGTTTGTATTAAAACTCTCCCAAAAGTCTACGTACTTTAATGAAGAAGAATAATAATTAGACTAAAGGAAATAATTTTTATAAAAAAATGACCCAAATGTATACATAAAAGAAGAAGAAGATGAATTAGACAATAGGAAATAGTTTGTATAAAAACTGCCCTAAAGGTCTACATAAAATTAAGAAGAAAAAGAATAAGACTCCAGGACCCGCCGCTTCAGGCCCTTCAGTACCTCCCGTCCCTTTAATCCCTCATTACGTCCCTTCCCATCAGGCCCTTCAGTACCTTCCGTCCCTTCAGGCAGTTTTATACCTCCCGTCCCTTCAGGCCCTTTAGTGCCTCCCTTCCTTTCATTACATCCCGTCCCATCAGTCGGTTAAGAAAAGTTTAAATCCAGAAACCATCCTGGAAGAACCGCGAAGAGATGAAAGAACCTTCTTTTCCCAGGATGCTCTACTTAATAGGTAAAATGACTAAATACACGAAGAAGAAGAAAAAAGTTTAAACCCAGATACCTGCGAAGAGATGGAAGGATAGTTGGACCTTCTTCTCCCAGGATTCTCCAACTTCATAGGTAAAATGACCAAAAATACACGATGAAGAAGAAGAAGAAGAAATAAGTTTAAATCCAGATACCTGCGAAGAGATGGAAGGAAAATTGGACATTCTTCTCCCAGGTTAGTCCACCTTCAAAGGTAAAATGACCAAATAGACGAAGAAGAAGAAGAATAAAAAAGTTTAAATCCAGAAACCTGCGAAGAGATGGAAGGAAAATTGGACCTTCATCTCCCAGGATAGTTCATCTTCATAGGTAAGATGACCAAGTACACGTTGAAGAAAAAGATGAAAAAAGTTTATATGCAGAACCCGTCCTGGAAGACCTGTGAAGAGATGGAGGGACAGTCGGACCTTCTTTTCCCAGGATACTCCCCCTTCATAGGTAAAACGACCAAATACACGAAGAAGAATAAGAAAAAAGTTTAAATCCAAAAACCATCCTGGGCATACGCTCGACAATTCACCAAAGTTTCATTATAATCGGACAAACGGTTGATAAATAAATAAATAAAATAATTTTCCTATAGGAAATCAGTATAGGTATATTATTGTTGATTTGTAAGTAAATAGTATTAGGTAGGTACCTACCTACAACAACCCTCTAAATAAATTCGATTCCTAACAAATTTTATTTGAATATCACATTCTTTCTGTAGCCATGGAAACGATTCGAACACGTAAGTAATATCGAATGGTTCGGATACATTTTTTGAATATGTAGGTACCTACATTGGTTTGTTCGATGCCATAAAAATGAAAATTGTCAGAAAAATCAAATATTATTTACAAATTATGCAATTTTATTATGCCTATATCTTTACTAATAATAAACACATTTTTACAATATATGTCTTAAAACTTGCTGTAATGTCTTGTGTTTCATTTTATTATTTCATAATTACATTTATTTCAAAGGTTTATTATTTTCAATAACATATTCATTCGGTAGGAAAATGAAATATTGTATGAAAAGATATTAAAATGGCGGCGTTTATGTACAAAACGCTTACTTTAAAAATAAGTTAAACATTATAATTATACAAAATATTCACCATGTTTTTCACTTAAACGCTAAGTTATACTTGAAAATATATTTTCTTCGTGTAAATACGTACTTCTAACTTTTAAACTAACAGATATTTGCGTGCAAAATGTACACTTTTTTGACAGATACGACTTGGAAAATTTTGTATGAAAAAAATAATTATTGAAATATTTTTAAAATTCAGCATTTTTATCGCATTATTTTTAGCGTGACACTGCATCAGGTATACAGGTACACGTTCGCACATAAATTAGATTTTTAGATGCTCTTGGTTTTTCAGAAGGCGTGAGACAAACACACACACACACACACACACACACACACACATACACACACACACACAAACACTAACATTTTGATTGCTTTATTACTTTAGATATATGATGATGATGATGAAGTTAGCCGAGTAGTGTAGAGAGGCACCTCGTGTCGGCACTTCGTGCAACTTCCAGTCCTTTGACTCGGGCGCAAAAACCGACAACAAACGGAAGTCGCCCGAGGCGAGCCGAGGTTGGACGAAGTAAGGCGAAGTGCCTCTCCACACTATCGTATTCACTCTATCTTCGATCAACTTCGCGAGTAGTGTAGTGGAGGTTTTAGAGATTTCAATTATTCTACTTTCGTGCGACTTCTGCCATGTCCAGGTTTCACTTGCATACGTCAAGGTTGGCACTAAGATAGTGTTATGAATGACAACTTTAGCATCCTTTGATATATGTTGCGGTCATTCATAACTGGTTTAAGTGCTCCATTCGCTCTGTTTCTATAGTAGGCTATACATTATATTTTGAAAATAATTTCCCCAGTACCCTCAAAAGATACGTCTTTGAAATAAGAAACAGTTTATATTTAAGAGGGTGACTGCTGCCAACGTACCTATTTTTTCAATTTGATATACCATCATTATTACTAAACGAATCATTTTGAAAAAAATAACCTAGTTATTTTGGATATTAATAAAGAGAAATATACCTTAACTTTTTGATTATGTTCTGTATATATTCTTGTAGGAAAATAATAAGCATACCCCGATTTTAGACATTTAATTTAAATTTTAAAAAAAATAATTGGTGAAAGTCGGTCTTCTTGGCTCATTTGGTTGGGTATCTGACTGTTGATTCAAGGGTTCCGGGTTCGATTCCCGCTAGAGACACAGTGTTTTATTGTGTTGTGGGTCTGGATCTGTGAGACGATTAATATTGTAAGTCTCCAGAATGTGTCAGCATGTTACTTTTTGGTGCGTGTTAAATAAATAATTGGCAAAGTATCTGTATGTTGCTCGAGAAGCAATATAAAATAAATATATAAATGTACGTAACGCAAGCGCATAAAATGAACACGTAAACCAGCCGATACAGGGCGTAAGCCCTGTAGGGGCCTTAAGTTCTAGTTTCTCCTATAATATTCCATTCGTCTTATAGCTTTATTTTAGTATATAGGTAACAATGTAGCTACTATAGAATAAACTAGTTGCATGTAACACATGAGATCCAACTGTCGATAGCGATAGTATGTATAGTTGAAGAATAAGTACCAAACTATAATCTCATAAATACAAATTATTTAATATTTAAAGATATTTTGTTTTCTATACAACACATGTAGGTATGTATGTCAAGATAGGATAGTATGGAAGTCAGTCCTTTGATCCTACCCAGAATGTGAAAACAGCATGATGGTATGTATGTATGTTTGGAGATTAGTATCAAATTATTAAGTCTTCTTAGATATTGTGAGTAGGCTACTTCCATACAAATTGTATGAAACAATGTCGTCACTAAATTCAATTTTTATAAAAATTGTTAAAAAAAAAATTGAGATATGCTAATACAATTTTAATATTTTTTATAGAAAAATTAAATTTTCTAGTTTTTTTCGATATTTTCGATATTTAAAAAAAAATTGGAAATATAGGCAGATAAATTTATCATAAAAAAAATATTTTTCTTAATAAAAAATGTTTGAGAAACCCTGGAATTTTTTTGAAAAAACAAAATTAAGATTTTGTATTTGTCTATGTTTATACCAATTTTCAGCGTTCTAGCTTTTACGGTTTCTGAGTATAGTTATATGGAAAAATAAATCAAAATTTAAAAAGTTGATAACCCCTGACTTAAACAAAAATTCACAATTCTGAGTATAAAAGTTTTGTAGGCTTGTAATTTTTTATATATTTTTAAATTTTGGGCTCTGTAAAGCGGATCAAAAATTATAAGGGGGGGACAGACAGACACACAGACAGACACACACACAGACACACACAGACACACACACACACACACACACACACACACACACACACACACACCCACACACACACACACAAAACTCACATAAAATGTTCTACTCCGAATTCTGAGTAAATCCATGTATTGGAACATATATGCTGCGAGGCCTCTAGTGGTGTTATTAGCTTGCAAAAAGTCCACTACACCATACAAAATTTTCCTTCGTACACGCATCTTGGCTTAATAATGTCGAATCATTAAGAGAATTGAATTCTCATGAACGAATTGACAGTTGGATTAGAGTTTTTCCCCTTATACAAGGTGCCTCAAAAGAAAGTTTATATTTGTATTTAGAGTGTTATGTGGAGATGTTAGACGACTTCTTGGTGCCTGAACTGCAAAACTTTCCTGGCTATAACCAAAGAACATGGTTCCAGCAGGACGGAGCAACGTCAGACACTTCCAATACATCTCTGTCACTAGTTGGTGAAATTTTTCCAGGCAAATCGATCTCCAGGAGAGGTGATATAAATTGGCCTCCACGCAGTACTGATTTAACCCCTATGGACTTTTTCTTATGGGGTTATCTTAAATTTAAAGTTTTTGCCAAGAAACCGAACTCCCTGGCGCATTTGAAAGAAAATATCCGTCACGAAATGGTAGCCATCACTGAGTCCACCTGCCGAGCCATCATAAGTAATTTTACTGTTGTATTAAATGAGTGCTGGGAACGCGAGGGTCTACATTTCGACGATATTATTTTTTAGAAATAAATTCCCAAATTGTTTACTTTAATAATTAATAAACATTTTTTCGATACACGACTTTCTTTTTTTTTAATCGATCCACTAAATATAAACTTTATTTTGAGCCACCCTGTACTTACTAAATAATTGTATCCTGGCTTTGTTTATCTAAATATAATATTATATTTCCAGACATATCTTCATACACCCTGCTGCTTTAAAAAAATATTTTTTTGTAGTGAGTAAAAGTAATTGTGTCTCTGGTGCTGGTGATGCTAGCAGAGATAACGAAAGCCCTCAGGCCATTATATTTAATTCTCATTTGTGGGTTAAAACTGTGCTAAATTTATCTATTATTATAATAAAATTTTAACCTTATGTAATTCATAGAAAAGAAACCAATTATGAATCGCAAATTTGCAAATTATATAATATGCCTTGCTGTCTCTCGCGATTTTGGGTGGTTATAAGTTGAATCGAAGAGAACATACCTACGTAAGAAGACGGGAGTAGGGATGGGCCGAAGTTCTTTGTCTTGCGAGACTTGCAAGAAAAAGACCGCACATGTCGCTTCTAGACCCAGGTGTAAGACCCAGGTCAACATCAAAACTAGAAGAGACTTGCAAGACTAAATGCAAGAGTCTTGCAGTTTCGCGTTTTATTTACTAATTTATTTTTAATTAAAAGTTAAGCAATAAAATACGTACTATGGACATATTACTATAAATTCGTTTTTTTTGTGTATTTCGTATGTGTTTTTTGTGTGTTTTTTGATATTTCATTGTAATTACTGAATTTTATAAGGAAATTAAAAAAATCAATCTTTAAGTCGGTTAGATACCTGATTCAATTCCCGAATTGTTTACATTCTGGATCTGTGAGATGATAAAAACGATTAGTCTCCAGAATGTGGCAACTTGCTTTGAGTGCGTGTTAAATTAATATTTGACGTAATAACTGTTTGTCAAATCATGAACAGTTATATAACAAAAAAAAAATACTTTAAAATAAAAAAAAATAAAAATTGTTAATAGAATCATGGGGTATAAATAAATTTATTGTTTTGAGGTTTTTTTATTGTATAGTTATAGTTTACTTATATAATATATGTATAAGTATATTTTGTATTAATTACATTAAAATGAAGAGCGAATTATAATGTGAGTGCAATACAAAAAAAATGATAAACATTAATACTTAAATTAAAATTAGATATTTTGGGAAAATAAGTATTATTTCAAACGGGAAAAGATTGATTGATTGAATGAACAAAAAATTATTGATTGAAAAAGAAAATTATTAAGCAAATGCATGATTTTATAACAAACTTGACTCTGGCCAATGACCTTCCAATTGAGGTCCCATTTAAGTAATAATAGTTATAATCAAAAATAATACCACATCTTTAATTTCGAATCCATGAGCGAGGGTGCAAGACTAAGACTATGGTCCGAATGCAGAGTCCGACCTAAATACTCAATTAAATACTAACCATTTTTTCATTGCACAGTCGCTCAATAAGGCTAGGATATCACGTGGCTTCCTAAATTAAGGATCCTACGAAGTTGCATCATTGCAGTTGAGAATTGCATATCTAAATACTTAATCGCATGCACGTTGGCGTAAACTAACATTTGCGAACTGTCAAAAAGTAAGGCTGATCGCGAGGAACCTTATGACTGGTTTAATCCTAAAATACGGGACGTTTTCGATGGATGATGATTTAAGCGACTTCGTCACATACATATGGTGATTTTGTCAAATCAAATTCCACACAGTGTATACAGCGATCTATATAAGACGCCAAAAACTCGATGGAATTTCAGAAGAATCGAGCTGTCAGTGTTAGCTTGGTTGCATGTGTTTGTGTTGTTTTGAAAAAAAAAACATTTTAACATCAGTATAACTTCATAAAAAACTATACATCTGTTTTCTTCATTAACAGTAATGTGAAATGCTATGCCACCGACCTTAAGTTTAGTGTAGTATTTAGTATTTAGTTAGTGATGTCTCTGTAATGCAATTGCTAACTTAAGAATACTAAATATTCGAGTGACATTAGTAGTTAGTATTTCGTTACCTAGGACTGTGCATTCGGGTCTAAGACTATCCCTTTCTTGATCTCGAATTTGCTCATCACTAGACGGGAGTGTAGATGCCACATTAATCAAACCGAAACTCTGGGGTGGGACAAGAGTGCCTCGTGGCAAGCAACGGTGCGACTTTTCACATCTGCAACATATTATAATGGGAATTGGAAAATTGGATGAGGAATTATTGTCAGAGGATGTGACGGCTGAATTTAGGGAGATCATTTTGGGGTTTATAAAACTTCATCGGGTTCATGTTGAAGATCAGCTGCTGGGGGCCTGTCTTCTGGGGGCGACATACCTGAGCACTGATCGTGGTCCTTTGGAGATGTAAAAAATGTTTTAGTATCAATTTATATAATATTGTCATAAATATTACATATATACTAGTTTCATTATCCCGCCGTTGGCCTAGAATGTAAATATGTGAAGAAATAATATTTTTTTTCATGAACATTTTGTATGAAAAATTTAATTTTATATTTATTTATTTATTTCCATAATATTATATTACAATAAATTCAATATAACAAAAAATAAATAAAATAATGGAATTTATTACCTCACTTGGTAAAGCCTGTTCTGAGGTAATACTAATAAAAATTATGAAATACATTTTTGATTCCTAATTTTTACATATTTGTTTCATAATTTTTTACATTACAACATTTTTGAAAAACATTTTTGCTTCATATTTTTTTATAGTAGGTATAAAATAATTCAAAATTTTAAGAACATTCTTCTAGCGTGACACTCCGTCAGGTATACTGGTACATGCATGCACTTAAATAAGATTTTAAGATACTCTTATTTCAAACACACACATACACTAACAACATCATCGCTTTATTACTTCATTCATACCATCACGGCATATCCCACAATGTGGGGTAACCAGCGAATGATGTGCGGATGTGCATTGCCTTATAAAAGGGAGCACAACATATCTGTGTATACCAACACACCAGTCTCGTCTCACCTCAAAAGGCACTATATTCAGAATGGGTGGTGAACCTCATTGCTGAGTATTTTCGATTACCCGGCTCTTACGGGACACTCGAAAACAATAATAGAAAAGAGTGGAAGCACTATTCTAAGCCGATGCCTCACATTATTACTTAAGATGTATAATGTTTTTATATTGTAAAATAAACTTATTTAATCTATATTAATTAACACACAGATACATTGTGATGAAACTTCAGAATTTTATTATCTCAGCATGATAGTATATTCTGAAATATAAACGCTGTAGGTATACCGACTGGGTAGTTGAAACAGGCAACAACATAAATTAATCCGACAACGTTGTAATTTCGCACCCGCACACGCGCAACTCCTCCATCCGCCATTATAATTTTGATGTTTGTCATGGTCATTGTTTTAATATATTTTTCACATTTTAAAACAGATATATGAAAAATATAACATATGATTTAATTACACGAATAACCATGTGAACAATGTTGTAGATATTATAAAGGAGCTTATTTTTTGACAACTTTTCGCTCCTAAAATGCACTAGGTACTATTGAGAGTAAAATTATTTATAAAGATTTTTCTTCATATTATCCAAGAATATAACAATGCAGATGAAAATCAAATTTGATTTATGATAGATGACAGTTGTCTTAAAACACCGCTTAACTACCATGTACAGGCGTGCAAGCGTTGTGTAAAATTTGTATGAGAGATATATGTACAATGTACAGTCGTTAACCAACTAATCTGCTACACATCGTTTATTGGTAACGTTATAATAGATATAAGTGCAAATGTTTTTAGCTATATGCTAAAAATATTTGCACTTATATCTATTCACACCTTAACGACTTCCAATCGACCCAAACTACACGTCAGACTAGACAGACTAGACAAGCAAATATACAGATACCGAGAACCAAGTCGACTTATGGACAAAGAAATTTTCATTTCCTTGGAGTAAAAATTTTCAATTTGCTTCCAATTGAATTGAAGAAAATTACAAATATAAACAGATTTAAATGTGGATTAAAGAAGTGGGTAAAAGAAACAGACAAGACAGTGATAAATAAACAACTCTACGTTAACATACAATGACACACACGCACACCTAAACAATATACCTATTACATTCCGCATCTAGTTCTTAAGTATATTTTTGTAAAAATATTGTATTGTTAAACTTTGATGTGTACCTGTATATTATTTCTTGTTACAAATAAAAACGAGTGGGTTGTGGCCAACGCTAAACTCCTCACTAACAAGTCATTCTATAAAGTATTCTAATTTTGTATGGAAAATTTCCAACATTTTCATGAAATGAGTTTGTTAAATTATTTTTTATTTAAATATTTTATTATGAAAACTTGATAACTCTTCAATGCCATTTTATGAAAGTGATGTGCCTTTTTACGAATTTGAAAACAAAAATTTAAAATTATAAGTTTCATGAGCTTGGGGTCACTTTGAAATATTTGACAGTTAAAAAAATTGAGAAGCACTATTCATATATCGTTCAAAATCTAATGGGATCTAATCGAGTATTAGGTATACATATTTGCAAAATTTGAATAGAATCGAATGAGTACTTTAGTCTATAATCGATAAAGTAAAAAATGAACACGCCGTACATAGCACACACACACAGATACATTGTGATGAAACTTTCAGAATACAATCTCAGCATGATACTAGTTGATAATCTGCAAAAAAAATACCCTTAAAAATTGCGAAATCATAACTCCCCACTATATCACCTTGTGTTAGTGAGGAGTAAAAAAAAAAAACGCTATTGCCTACACGGGTTTTAAAACGATCATGTAACTTAACAACACGTTTATTATTAAGACTGTTATTATGTAGCGGAGAGTTAAGTGTTGACCATAACCGACAAGTTTTTTTTATTTCTAACCTAACTGCTATATAAAGTATGTACCTAGGTGTACCTATGTACATTTTACAAGAATACTTTGTACTGATTACTGAAGCACGAATATTAAAATTGTTTCACGGGTCCCCAGCGATATTTATTTGGTCGCTAACCGTAGTATCGTCCTGACGACAGTGGCGGAACAGAGTACAGGGGCCCCTTGCAATTATTATTTCTCCGGGGCAGTATACATACTAGTACATACATACTATTAAGGAATATCCTACAGTAGAACCTGGGTTTGGCTGGTGTTTATGCTCAATGTTCGCTGGATCTCCAAGTAGACGGATATCCAAGTAGGTTCAGAAGATGAAGAAGCAGACAGTGTGATAGTTTCAATTTGTTTTGTATTCAGTGTTGTTTCTTGTACATAGAGTAGCAGATGTCTTGGGTTCAGTATTAAGGCTTCAGATGAACTGAATATTTCAAATATAAGGACGTCGTATTTATAGGTACAAATGATTGGTGGAGCGGTGGAGGAAGAACTTTCAATTGTTACCCTGATGATAATACGAATAAGATTTTAAGCACTTAATGCTCTTGTGCAACTAACACCAATTGTGCCTTCTTTTTGAGTTTCCTCAACAATGCAATTTTTGAAAGTTCTATTATATTTTAATAATGAGTAACGGATCGCCTGAAAATAGGACTGGTTTCGCCAATTTATTGATGAGGAGGTATAGTGACGGTATGTATGTGGCTGGATTGGATGTCAGTGGAATAAATTCCGCTTTCCCATTATCCAGTACCTATACCCTTTTCCTACCTACATATGTACATTGTCCATCTCCAACGCTTCACCCGCAACAAAAATATCATCGCCGCTCAGTACCAAACGAATTCATTCTTTAGTATCATCTTGAACCTCGCAAGTAATTATCAAATCCGCATCGCTCTAAACTTCATATAAGTTTCGCATCGCTCGTCTGAGCAAAAATAGTGCGATTATCGTGTCGATTGCATGTCAATTTAATAAAATATTTTAATTACCCTATCTGTGCTTGTGTTTAATACTCTATATTTAAGTGTTTCGTCGTCCTGTATACAAATGTTCCAGAGTTCTTCAGCCTTCGATATTCCTTCAGGTAGGATATTTGTTTCACTTTATCTGGCTTGAGTCATTTGCGCATCCCGTTAATATTTGTCTCTTCCAAATATAGGTGAAACCACGCACCCATTAAAAACGCTTAACGTAATAATATCAATTAAACAACATTCAATAAAAAAATATAAATAAATTTGGTATGGTAAAATAAAACCAAAATTTTCAGTTCTATTACTTTAATGACACTGGCTAGTTTCGGTCATCCAGTGACCATTTTCAAAGTGTTTCAGCTTTGAAAATGGTCACACTTTATTTTACCATACCAAATTTATTCATAATTTGAAATGGAGTTCTACCAAGAATTGTCCGTAGAAAAGTTAAAAAAATTCTTCTTCTTCGTTTAGAAGACTTAGTTGGTCTGTTCTTCAGAAACTATACCTCCTGGGATGACGAAGTCCAGCTATCCTTCCATCTTTTGGGTGGTCTACCGGGTAGGCGGCGGCCAGAAGGAATTTCGTTCGTTGCTATATATGCAAGTCTATCACTGTCCATCCTGGCTACGTGGTCCCTCCAATGCCTTCTTCTGGATATACTCCATCGAACGATGTCCTCTATTCCACATGTTTTCCTTATTTGAACACTGCGAACACGATCTCGGAGAGTTTTACCAGTGATTGACCTTAGGACCTTCATCTCCGTTGTCCTTAGGAGCCCCTTGGTTCGTACGGTATCTGCTCGCGTTTCCACAGCATACGTCATGATCGGTCGCACACATGTCTTATATGTATATTCTACATAAAAAAATTACATTCGATAAACTATTTAATTACGCATCCGTCACACCAAGGACATTATTACTATTGCCATCTATGAAGTAACGAAAAATTATTTTTGTAACGCCATCTTTTGAGTTATTTTTTTTTTTGCAATTTTATTTTGTTTGCATTATTATTTCTATTTTGCGTGGACATTGTAGCCTCTTGGTTACTGCAATGCTTGCAGCGGTGCGTCCTTACATAATTCAGCGACAATGTATTCCGTGGTTGGCCAATAAATATCTTTAGACATTATCTGTGTTACTTCTCAAGGAGGGGGGGGGGAGGATCGGGAAAAGGAATGCGGGGGAGATGGACGGAGAAGTAAGTACATAGGATGCTGGTCGCGTAATTTTTATTTTTGGGGGACGCTGTATCTACGACACGTACACACGTACCGACCTTGGCCACCCCTGCTCTCCTAGCACTGGTGTCTGTCAGGGGTAGGCAAATATAAAACAATTTATGTCGCAGAAGAGATTCAACCGAACGCTAAACTAGATAAACTATGTTTACCTCTGATGAATTATTCGCCATCTTAACAATAAATACCCACTTATGATGATATCAAATATTACTGTGAGGCACCGCCATAGAATTGTGCTTCCACTTTTTCCTATTAACATAGTTTTCAAGTGTCTCGTAAGAGGTGGATAATCGAAAATACGAATGTAGTGCCTTTTTAGGTGAGACGAGACTAGTATGTAAGGATACACGCATGTGTCATGTTTATTTTTTACAAGGTTATGCACACCCGCATACCTGTCGATGGTTACCTCACTTTGTGGAATGATTTCGTAGTTTTGTGTTGGTAGGTATGCATAATATGAACTAGCTTCGTTCAAAATTAAATAAAACAATCGAATTTTTCTTCTTCTTCTTTGTTTACTAGACCTGTTGGTCTATTATACAAAAACTATGCCTCCTGATATGACGAAGTCCAACTATCCTTCCATCTCTTGGTGGTAGACGGCGACCAGGGGGGCAAGTCTGGTCCGACCGGCGAAACCAAAACCTGGCGCAAATTTCTGGCGCAGTTCAGGGGTGAAATCTGTGCTAGACACCATTACCTCATTTATAAGGACTGTTGCTTTCATTGTTTACAAATAAACCAATTTCTCAATAGATGGCATTACAAAAGGTCTCGTCAAAAATTCTACACACACCGTTTTACCACACATTCTTCTAAGTGACCTCATTTCAACCGCGTTAATTCTACTTTCATGCGTCTTTTGCAATGTCCATGTCTCACTAGCATACATTAGAATTGGTACGACGATACCATTGTGTACCGCGAGCTTTGCTTGCCTTTGCTTTCGAGGCAGTAATAAATGAAAGCATAATAATATATTTATTATTATAGTTCTATCAAGAATTATAGTTCTATCAAGAATTATTAGTTCTATCAAGAATTGTCGATCGACAAACTAAACTTAGTAATAATATATTTACTAAGTTGGGATATTTAAAAATAACCAGGAAATCAAGGCAAGACAAAGTCTTCGGCTGATTTACGTGATCACGTTATGCGCTTGCGCAACTTTCACCAATTGTGCCTTCTTATTGAGTTCCCTTATGAATGTAATTTTTGAAAGTTCTGCATATATATTTGAATAATTTGTTACAATTCACCTGAAAATAAGGAACATACTATTGCCATCTATGGAGTAACGGAAAAGCCTTTTTTGTAACACCATCTATTAAGAGATCAGTTTATTTGTAAACAATGAACGCAACAGTCCTTATAAATGAGGTGACGGTGTCTCGCACAGATGTCACCCCTGAACTGCACCAGAAATATTATTTCATTTATAGCTTGTTTACCTACTTACATATATCAATGTGTATGTAAATTGTATATGCAATTAAAAATATTCGATTTAATTTTTAGAATATACCATGTAAAATTTGATAGTGCAATTGATCTAATTTACTTCATATATGTAGAGTCGCCGCTGATTCAGACTATTGTTCCCTTTCAACAACAAAGACCCTTGATTCATTAGATACGGTATAATATAGTGTAGGTGCGACTGTGAATTTAACTTAAAATATTTGTATCTCTTAATTGTACAGTGTATGTATATACGTAGGTGAAATGTTGTTCTCAAACTTAACTGGGTTCTGTACCAATTCTCATACATATAGTTACCAACGTACCATACATTTACATACAAACACTTATACTGTCCTAACTTCATGTATCGTTTGTATGCATGTATATATTCAGCCCATTCTCTTCACTGAGTTGCTTAAGTATGAACTTAGAGGGACATTCGCCCATGACTTTTGAGACTAGATATTTCTCCGAAATGCAAAATTCACTGCTGTGATTTTAAAAATGTCCTTGAAGTGAAAGAATATAATAGTAGGGGCAAGTTGTGTTCCTCTGGACAGTATATTTATTTCCCTAAATGAACACTTTATTTCGACATTGCAACACATTTTAATAAACATTTGCATATCATGCATCACTAATTTGACATCTTTATTTTTTTTTGACATTTTTTGGTTATAAAGAATCATATTATACGAATATTTTCGATAACACATTGAAACATGTTCATTTGCAGTGTTATTGAAGTAAGATCTCTTAGGTAACACATCTTCAAAAATATTTACGACAAGATACGTTAAAAAATGTTCCTCTGGACACTGATATGCATGTTCCTTTGGACACGCCAGAGGAACATGCTACCGTATTTTCAGCACCATTGCCAGGTGGCAAAACTGGAAGAACTAGGACTCACCTAGTTGATCACGATGTCCTCAAAGATGCCGTTAGTGATGTTTTGAGTTGTAAGATCTCTAATAATTTTTGATTTGTAATATTATATTTTTTTTATTAAAATTTCTGGGTTATTTGTTACTCTTTTTTAAATTTTGTAGTATGTTATTAAATTTCTTCAATTATGAAAATTCTGAGTTTTTTCTTCAACCGATAATTCAATGTTGATAAGCATACACAGTTGTTATTAAATTGTCCAGTGGAACATAACTTAATGTCCAGAGGAACTTTCTCTCCATGTTCCTCTGGACAATATTGAAGTTTTTATAAAAAACGTAATTATTCTACGTATGGAAGAAGATTTACCAGAATAAATATTAAGACCATTAAAATGTTTATTTGAGGTGTTGTTTGCACCAAGTAGGTACTCCATCCCTCCTTATATACCTGTTGTCCGTCAGCCTGTTCATTTATTGATAGCTGCTACCAGATAGACATTCATTCTCTACTTTTATTTGACACGCTATTCTGAATTCACTCTTTTCAAAAACCTTTCATTACCTTTGATTCGCTGGCATTCATTATATGTCCGTTATCTGCGTATATGTAACTATAAAAATACTTACTTCCCATGGCCATACAACTCTTGCAGAGTTTAAGCCTTCATGATGATGCTTCGCCACTTCTTTCGATCTTGGGACTTTTGGTGCCAATATTACCTTTTCCCTACTCTCTCTAGGTCGTCCATGACGTTGTCCACATATGTATTGCTGCCTGGGTTTTCCCAATGGTCTTCTACCAATTGGTCTCGCGTTTAAGATATTTTTGATAGCGCGTTCTTCCCCAGCTTTATATAAACGCTAAAAATAAAAATATACTCTACGATAAATCCTACCTATGTCAAATCTTGCGATGTGTCTTTGTCGACGAAATTTCCAAACATGGCTTCCATTAAGGGGAACTGAGTTCTGTCGAGGTCTGGGTATTATAAAGTTTTAAGTAATTAAAGACACCCCACACTCTCCGGGCCGCCTTGTCTATACGCTCCGCTCACCCGTCTAACAATATCAGCCATTAGATTCACACAGTGTAGGGTACCTCTAAATACTTCATTTAAATAATTGCAGAGGCAACGCTTCCAACAATTGTTGGAATGATAGTTTTTAGTCGGCCATTACGATAGTCGATTATTTTGAAATATTTCACCGTGGGCCCAGCTTGTTCATATTTATTGGAGAAATAATTCGGACCAATTCGAATAATAATGGTAATTATTATAATTATTATCGTTCCCCGAAAACGTTTTGGAAATTTTCCTTACTACAGTTGGGTAATTTTTGTTTGCTTTGATCATTTTTGGGGTTTGTTCTGCTTAATTATTTTTACCCAGAAAATTATACCAAGTAATTAGATTACAACACTCCGCCGTTAATGCTGCTTCTAAAAACATACTTAATTAGCAAATTTGATTTCGAAAACACTTGATAACGCGGTATTTGGTTTTTTTGTGTATTTGAGTATTTGAAAAATCTTGGAAAGGTCATGAATAGAAGAAGACACAACATTCAAATACTTGGGCGTCAAAACATCAATAATAATAATAATAGTTAAAATTTATAAAGCGCCGTTTAGTGATACAAGATCACTCCAAGGGCGTTGTAGCTTATTTGTTGGCTCTACGAAACAAGGCAGTCTTAAGAAATTTACCGAAGGTGTCAATGCTCTGAGCGTCAATGACAAAGATCTATATGACGAGGTTAAAGAACAAACCGATAAAGCAGCCGTTATAGCTGGCTGCCTCAGGGACACTGTCTGGAAAAACAAACATATGCTCACAGAAAGTTATACCAGAATTTACAAAACGTGGGTAAGACTCATTATGACCTATGCCATCGAAGCCAGAGACGATACCATTAGAACAAAAAACCTCCTCCGTACTGCTGAAATGAGGACACTGCGCTCCATAGTGGGCGTAATGCTCGTGGATAGAGTCCGGAACGAGGATATAAAGAGGAGATGCGATGTAGACATCATCCGCTGGGTTAGAGGGCGTAGGCGTCAATGGAGAGATCATTTCGAGAGAATTGGAAACATTTGACTACCCACAATTGTCTCCAAGGATGTCCCGGAGGGTCGTAGAGCAAGAGGGAGACCAGTAAAAAGATGGAGTGACAGCAGGACATCCAGATCACAGAGGCAGTCTCCGAATGAAAAAACAGGCCTTCGGCCTAAAACCAGAGGGAGGAGGTATTAAATTCAACGAATATATATTCTAGTGAAACATGCACATGGCAGAAGAAACATAAAAGTAAAATCAACGCCGTTGAAATGCGGTCACTAAGACGAATAGGTACATGGTAAAACGATGTATGATAGAGGATATTAGACGAAAAATTATGATTGAAAGAGATATAGTTAGTAAGAAAACAAATACCAATAGATAGTTTAGTCTAGAAACGAGACGAGAACTTTAACGAGAACTCTACGACGATGTCCGAAGTAATTTCTTTGGACCCATTGGACATACGAAGCTTGTAGCCACGAAGAGCAACTTAAGGGCTTTCAAGACTCTCTGTTTAAATTCGGTGCACTCTTATCTTCACTATGAATGATCAGTGAGCCAGTTGTTTCCACATGATTAGCTCTCTTTGGCGCATTACGTGCAGTGTCTGCAAGGTTTTAGAGTTCTCCGGACTCTTCATTTGTTCTTTACGTGATCTTTCAGAGTTCTGAAAGGGGCCGTTATTAGTCCCCATAAGCAGAACGGGGTGGGGGAACAACAGATAGTTTAGTCACATAGAAAGAATGAGTGATGACCGTCTCACAAAAACAGAATAAAAGTGGAACATGTAGTTGAGGTGGGCCAAGGAAAAATTGGCATGATCACATAAACGGAATATCAAAAAATGGAAACGTTAGAACAGAGAATTATAGAAGAGCTTGTATGAGACGATGCAGGGACGTCAATGGAAGCTAAAAATGTATGACAAGAGAGAGGAGTCTATCGTTCAGTTCTCTCTGCCTATCACAAATAGGGAAATGGCGTGATTGTTTGATATGATTACAAATATACTAGGACACAATATTTTTCTACAGATTTCATTTATTACGATCGAACTTTCCGCCAAGGTTTCTCGGCACTATCAAGGTCTAAAAGAAACTAAATTTGACAGTACTAATCCAACTTACTTACTTTCCGTGTCCTGAACACCGTCATATGTGTAGACTCCAATAATCGGCCACCCGGATTCCACTAGTGTTTACTACCACTATATCTTGGTGCGCGCATGGCGCTCCTGTCATGGGACATGTCAGTAAGTGCACGTTGTCCTGTCTGGCGCCACCACTTAAATGTAACAGCAGGAGACACCCGTTCTGAGCCTATTTAGCGTTCTCCATGTTGGATAAGGCAGGTTATGTCCCAATGACACAGAAGGAGCCTCTTCGTCGATTTATTTATTTATTTATTCATCTTTCTGTACATAATATAAACAAATACATTGGACACTGACGGGCTTACTTGTCAAGGAATGGCTATTGAGGTGTGGCTTTATATATAATAAACAGATCTCACACAATTTTTTTTCATTTTATTTTAGAATAATAATAAGTTTTGTAACATACGAAGGAATGTATGTTTGGGAGACCATCTTTGTGTGTGTCTTTTTTTTACTGTTCCTAATGTTGTTTGTTATTATTTGAATATACTTAGATATTGTCTTGAGAACACGCCGACAAGTCTAGAAATTAGACTTGGCTTGACTTGATTATTTTTCAATAAAAAAAAGATAATACTTGATTTCCCGAAAACGATCAACCGTGAAATTTGAATAGAAGATTCCCACTCATGAGCTGTTTTCTCTAAAACCCACCACGATCATATTTTCCTTCTGTAGTATTTTTATATATAAAAAAACAGCAACTGAGTGATGTTTAACTGCCACAATAATTTTAATTACGCTTATCACTAACTTTTTAGAGATTAAAATTTACGCAAATTCACTCTTTGTAATTCTGAAAAAAAAATTTTTTTTAACAAAAGTAAGTATTTATTCATAAGTCTCGAAAATACGTATTATTTATTTTCCGCCGACTGTTACTTTGAAGCGTTAAAAAAATCTCTAAATTAAATTACTTAAATAATAAAACTCGCCTTACATCTGATAAGCCTCAGTTTTGCGAGAGGAAAAAAAGCACCCCTCTCGCTTTTGAAACGGAAATATTATTAATATTATTAATCAGAATATTTTAATTCCTAAAAAACTTTTTTCCTCTCTTTTCGTCGTTATAATAATAATATCTGAATATTTAACATGCTCCTTAATGATTTCCGGATGTAATTAATTCATATCCCCTAATCATACAATTTAAGCCGTCGCTAAAATTATATGGCGGAATATATTTTTTTCGTTTTTATTATACTTTAATTCGCCCGGAGGATAAATGCGGGATCAACTCGATGAAATGTCATACATATTCAACGACGAATCTCCCCGTTGTCGACCAGTTAGTTCAACTTGACTCTCCGCAACTTTTGGTCCCAAGTTTGAACCCTGGGGAACGCCGCGCTGAATTTTACTCTCCAAAACTATTAAAAGTGGAATGAAAGTTTTTTTTACGGTTTGACGTTTTTATTAAGCCGTTCGGTTAGTCGGGGTTATTTGATGAGCGAATCAAAACTTCCCGAGGGTATTCTTCGAGAATAAAAAACATTAAGGGAAGTTTAGCATGATGTCTGCCCGGCCAGTAAATCACGAGGCAGTTATGGTGGATCGTTTAGAATTGTGACGTAAATTTGTACTTTTCAAAAATAGAATGACTGAACAATTCTTATTCTTCTTCTAATTCTTCTCTTACTACTGCTTCTACTTCTTCTTCTCTTACTACTTCTTCTTCATCTTTACGGCTAAAATATTGAAACAATGCAAACCATTTGCATTATTTCAATATTTTGAAGATGGGTCGATGGATTTTTTTTTTTTATTTAAATTTCAGCCGTCTTCCTCTTCTTCTTTTATTTTGATAGACCTGTTGGGTCACGTTCTGCGAGGCAATAAGTACAGGCTGCTCCAACTACTTATGAAGGGCTGCAATAGAGGGACGCCTCAGAATAGGAAGGCGTCAGATGTCATGGCTCCGCAACACTCGTGAGTGTACTGGCATCAGAGACGTCGGCAAATCGTTCCGGACGGTGGCGGATAGAGAAGCTTCTATATAAATGTCCTTCAATCTCTTAGGTGGTCTTCCAGGCGGACGATATCCAGATGGAATCTCATTAGCTGCAGTGCAAGTCTGTCACCATTCACCTTCCATATCCACGTAACGTACACGATCTCGGAGGGGTTATCTAGGATTATGTAGAATAATAAAAAATATTTTATTATTAATATCTAGAAACCTGTCCTTAAGGTTGATAATTAGTAAAAGAAACTCTTCAGAGTCTAATTCTTTAATATGTTATATATCTCTTTGGGTGAATAATATTATTATATCAAGTGATGCGCTAGTGAAACACACATGTCTCGATACTGTTTGGAATAGAGAGAGATGGAGTGGTCCTATAGTCTGGAATGGACGACAAAATGTTATTGTAAAAGAAAAAAATTATTTCAATTTTAAACTTTGTGTCTGAATTTGTTGTATTTTATAATGCTACATAAGATTGTACAAATGAAATTATTAATGTTTTGTCTTAATCTCGCGTACCTACCTACACTTTGAAGAATGCTTTCAATTTTTTATTGTATTTTCTTATAAATACAAGTATCATCCACTGATTGTATGATATTATTCATTGCAAATTGCAAAACTTTCTTAATTCATTCCAAGAATACTCAGACGGTGTCTTATGAAACTTCAATGCAGACATTTCATTGTAGATCTCATTTGTTTAGATATAGGTAACTTGCCATTGTGTCACCAGATGGTACAATTCAATCAGACATTCTCTAATTAAATTGGATTCATTTTATAAGTTTGTACTTTGTGTTTTTCTTCAGAAACGATGAGCACCATTATTGAAAAGAATAGGATATGTATTATTGAATACCTAGCAATATTTATTGGACCATTTTATAATCGAGCTGATTTTAATAATTTTATTAAATTTATGACTTTCTGTACCTACTTATAATTTGTACACTTGCGGTCTTATTGCTAGACGGTGATTTCTTTCAACTAACCAGGAGGTAATGTCAAATGTACAATACAGAAATTGGATATAGGAATTGAAAAGAGCAAATAAAATGGTTCACTTTGACCGTGGTTTCAGTGCAAACGGACCTATGAAATGGAATAAATAAGACATCTATGTTTCGCAGAACCAACACTTGGAATGTTTTTTTACCAAACGGCGTTATAAGTTTTTGCTATCACTAGTTGCATGTCACACATGAGATCCAACTGTCGATAGCGATACTATGTATAGTTGAAGAATAAGTACCAAACTATTAACCCATAAATCAAATTTATTGAATATTTTAAGATATTTCGTTTTCTATACAACACATGTAGGTATGTATGTCAAGGTAGGATAGTGTGGAGGTCAGTCCTTTTTTCCAACCCAGAATATGGAAACAGCATGATGGTATGTATGTATGTGTGGAAATTAAGTATCAAACTATTAAGTCTTCTTAGATATTGTGTATAGGCGACTGCCATACAAATTATATGGATCGATGTCTTCACTAAATTTAATTTTAATAAAAATTGTTAAAAATAATTTGAGATGTGCTAATACAATGTTAATATTTTTAATAGAAAAATAAATTATCTAGTTGGGGTGTTTCGGTTTTTTTAGATATTTTCAAAAACTTTGGAAATATAGGCAGTTAAACACATAAATTTATCATTAAAAAATATTTATCTTAATAAAAAATGATTGAGAATCTCTAGAATTTTTTTGAAAAAATAAATTTGAGATTTTATATTATTCTATATTCATAAAATAAAGTAAAAATTCAAAAATTGATAACCCCTGACTGAAACAAAAATTCACAATTTTGAGCATAAAAGTTTTGTAGGCTTATAACTGTTTATTTATTCTGAAATTTTGGGCTCTGTAAATTGAGCGGATCAAAAGTTATAAGGGGGGGGGACACACAGACACACTAAATGTTCTACTCCAATTCTGAGTAAATCCGTATACGGAACATATATGCTGCGAAGCCTCTAAGTTGGTGTTTTTTGACTTCAAAGTTGGAAAAGCCGTGAAAAATGTAGACCCTGCATACAATCGTGTTCCTTCATACACGCGTCTTATATTTAAACTGCCTATTCCTTCAAAAGAATTTCATTCTCTTGAACGAATGGACAGTTGGATTATTTTAGTTGTTACAGATTTACGGTAACATGACAATACGAAAATAAAGACTGACAACTTGGCGTGTGTAAACAGTCAATTTAATTCAATGCATATGTACATAGTGGTGCATACTAATTTATTTATTTATGTATACTTTACGCACATATACATTTATTTATTTATAACACGCTTACGTTGAACTATGATAAAACAGTCATCACCACCTTCACAAAAACCATCTAAGGACAACCAAGTGAAAATACACCACTTAAAATAGGTACACAATTGTAGTAGCCTTACCGCGGATTGTTCTTGTATCACAATTAAAAAAAAACAATTCACGAAATACCTAGGTGTACAAATTGACCAATGCTTAAAATGGAACCATCACATCTCACTCATTGCTTCCAAACTTAAAAAAATTAATTTCATATTCCGTACTGTAAGGAACTTCCTACCTTTACCCGTCATTAAAATAATGTATTTCTCTTTGTATCAATCTATATTAGAATATGCAATTATATCATGGGGAGGCGCTTACCATGTTACAATAGACCCTTTGATAAAACTACAAAAATCCGTTTTAAAGATAATCTACAAGGTACCAATCCGCACTCCATCCGACGCATTATTTAATGACTTTAATATACTAAACATATCACAATTATATGCAAAGAACGCTTGTACATACATATATAAAAACATAGACAAACTTGACTCTACGCAAACATCTAGACCAACTAGACAGACCGAACAGGCTAAACTCCTAATACCTAGACTCAAGACAACTTTTTGACAAAGAAATTTCCTGTATTTTGGAGTCAAATTATACAACGAACTACCTTTAACACTTAGACAAAACAGTAATTTGAAAATATTTAAGCGAGACATTAAAATTTGGATTAAAAAAAAGGGCAGAGACTATATTAAAAATAAATTAATCACCTGAACTCTAAAAATACTTTTGTCGACCTTCTTGGCTCAGTGGGTTGGGTATCTGACTGCTGATCCAAAGGTCCCGGGTTCGATTCCCGGTGGAGACACAGTTTTGAATTGTGTTTTCAGTCTGGATCTGTGAGACGATTAATATCGTAAGTCTCCAGAATGTGGCAACTTGTTATTGGGTGCGTGTTAAAAATTTAATATTTGACATAGTACCTGTTAGTTGCCCGAGAAGTAATAAATAAAATACTCCCATAGTTACTAACCAAAACTGAAAACTAATAAGACATCTATACACTGTCTCAAAACAGGTTTTGCCTAGTGAGGCAGTTTATGACAATAGTAAAATATCTGGTAACTATTATGTAACCTAAGTTAAATATATTATAATGCATTCAAAAAAAAATTTGTTACTAGATTTAAGGAAAAATTGTATTTTATATAATAAATAAATAAAAAATAAAATAGTAAATATGCGCAAAGACGGGTTAACTGTCATAAGACAATTTCTTCTAACCAACCTGAACAACGTGAAGTCTTTAAAGTTAAATTTAGTTACAAAAAAAGATAAAAATACAAAGAGATATAAAAATATACATTTATTATTTTATTTATTTTATTTTACAAAGGACAGTACACACACAGTACATGCATACAATTATTAAAATTAAATAAATAAAAATACAAAAATAACATGTACCTCTTACGTACTATACCTAATATCAAAATAATACAACAAAAAAGTGTGAATTAGTGTGGGTGCGCGCATGAGAGAAGTGTAATACATACATACATGTGTGTGTGAAAGAGATATCTAGAAAGAGTGTGAGTGTGTGGGTGTGTATGTGTGTGTGAGAGAGAGGGTGTGCATGTGTATACATGATAGACGAACATATATTGACAGATTCATGAGTCGAGAAGAAAAAGAAAATATATTGCTGAGGGTGGTTGGGAAAAATAAAATTAATCAGTACCTAATTGTTATAATGTCACGATGTTAGATATAAGTTTATTTTTGAATGTTATATGTGAATCAAAAAAATATGTCTAAGTCAGCATTTTTTTCATAAGAGTTTAATAAGTTTATAATTCTGTTAATCGAAGCGATTTTATTTTTATATAATTATAACACTTCACATAGCAATAAGGAAAACAGGAAAGATTTATTGTTTGAATAGAATTTTTATAAATAATCTTATGTACCTATTATATTTTGTAAAAAGGTTTGCTAGTAATGAATTTATGTTGGTATATAAATAAATGGTCCACTAATTCAAAAATACCGTTCAGTAGATGCATTTTGAGCGAAACGAGTCAGTGGTCAATATTTTTAAATTATTGGAAAAAAGTTAAAAATATGTGTTATTACTTATTTATAAGTAATTTTATATAATTGATAATGGAATTCCATCACAAATAAGCAGCCGAAAAATTAGAAATATTTTTTTTAGTTTATCATTAAATATTTATATGGATTGAGACGACGGAACTTCATCACTATCATAGTCTAGCTAACTGTACCTACCTACTTGAAAAGAGAGCTGAAAACTTCTGTATTGTGAATGGGGATAGATAGTGTGGCACGTTCAGCAGATCGAAGGGATAGGCCGTGATTTGAGTTAAAAACGACAGTAGATGAATGTTACCACAATCTCGTTTCTTTGGCCAACGAAGTATAGTTCTACGAGTCGAAACACGAAATACTTATCATCAAATAATATAGGTAAGCTATTCTGAATTTCTGCTATGAACGACCAACTAATACCCGGTTTTAGACCTTCTTTGCGCAGGTACCGCTCACCGCAATAAACGGTCAACTAATCACATGATGTATTAGTTAAGTCAGTCGACATCCCCAATGTAGTGATTAACAGTGTATTAGCAACATGGAAAATATTACCCCAAGTTCGTCACTTTCGCCAGTTAAGAGAAATAAAAATAGACAGGTATCATATTCAATTTTTTATATTTATTTATGTATTTTTTTACTTTCACATAATATTTTCATAGCATTAAAAATAAATCTAGTTCTTTTCTTTGTGTGTTGTCATTATTTTCTTTCATATAATGTCCCTCCTATGGCATACTCGCGAAACTAACATTTTTGATGAAAATGCGTTTTTGTTGTCATTTTAATCGTTTTCACAATAGCTACACTCTGGCAAAGTATTGAATTTGTAACATCTTCCATAAAGCTAAGAAAAAAGGTTAACTGCGTTATAAAATGGATTTTACATAGAGTGTCAAAGTTTGTTTTTGCTTTCCTGTAAAAATATTTTTTGCAGATTCGCTAGTTTGCCATGAGGGCACGAATTATGAGATTCAAAAGAAATTTAATTAGTATCCTTATTCATGTCATTATTTGTTTTATATACCCAACATTTATATAAATTAGAACGAAATCAAGTTATTGTCTTTGTTGGTTAAAAATAAAAACACTTCACAAAATTGACTTAGGTTCTTTTACCCCATTTATTTACACCGTTGCTTGAAGGTTGAATAGAAATGGTTTTTAAAGCGGGGATAAGTACGCCTAATGGGCGGAGACATGTGCAAATGCCTGGTCATTCTTAGGAGAAATAGAGAATATGTTATTTGTTCATTGCGACTGAAGACATGACGCTTGACTGTCTGTAGTGTAAACGGTTACTGTCCACTTGCCACTTATGTAACTTGTTACGTGCGACTCGACTTAACACTAACCTCGTGTAAACCAGGCATTAGGGTCATTTTTCTGTTACCAACCTCAGGCGTTATGGGAGAACGATATTTTATTAAATTGTTTAATGAATAAAATATTTTTCCGTTGACGCCATTTCGACTCAACAGGGAAGTTACGTAATATGACAAGAGGCAATTTAAAGAATTAAATATTGACCAACAATGATATGACATAACAGATATCAAATTGATGTAATAAATTATTCAAATTTCAATTACATAGGGCTAATTGTGGGGGGAGGGGGTGTTATTTCACTCTCCACCACTGTGGAATAGTGGAGAATAATGATTAAAGAAAATATAGGATTTTTGTTAATCTTTTTTTTTCGAGTGACATGAAGATAGTGCATTTAGTGTGTACCTAGTTTAAGTGTGCCGGCATCACCTACGTGTCCGGACAATTGACCGTTGCCGATTGACCGTACGCCCTTTTTACCGTATGGACAGTTGACCGTGAGGAAAATTGACCATGGGAACAATTTACCGTATGGACAGTTGACCGTGAGGACAATTTATCGCGCGGACAATTGAACGTGGGGACAGTTGGCCGTGAGGACAATAATTGACCGTGGGGACAGATGACTGTACGGACAATTGACCGTGAGGACAATTTATCGTGTGGACAATTTACCGTGCGGAAACCACTTTTTATAACAAAAAAAAGCTATCGTGATTCAATTAAATATCACAAATATGATACCCTTGAATCCAGAAGAACCTTATTCGAACAATTAATATTCTTCTTCTTCATCTTGATGTAGACCGAGAGTCTGTTGATACAGGAATGGTTCTCCTGAGATGCTGAGTTTCAGCTATCTCTCCATCGTTTCGGGGGTCTTCCTGGTTGACGCTGTCCATCTGATACCTGGTGCAGAGCAATGTGTGGAATTCTCTTTTGTTTGAACAATTAATGCTTCATAAAATTTTGAACGATGCTATGGACTTGCCTGAGCTTGTCAGTTTTGTGAATATTCGAGTCCCGGGAAGGTCAGTTTGCCAGTCAAACATCTTATATGTTCCACACTGTAGAACTAATTTGCGGATGAATGCTACGATCCCACGCATCTGTCGTAGATTTAATGCATTATTTTCGAGGCATACTAATATTTTGGACTCACCTGTTAATCAGTTTCGCCGCGAGGTAGTGCGTGTAATTTGCGTGAAGTTGCCACATTCTGGAGACTTACGATATTTATCGTCTCACAGATCCAGACTGAAAACTCCACGGGGAATCGAACCCGGAACCCTTGGATCAGCAGCCAGATACCCAACCAACTAAGGCAGTATTGTGTTCCTCCAGTATTTTGCAGCCATAATAGCATTCTCATTCGCTTGCCACAGATCCTCCTCAGAGCAACCTCTCTCCATAAGCGGGCGAGTATTCAGCGGTTCCTCACACTCGCATGCAATGTCCTGGTCAGCCACTAGCATTCCCCATCTGTCCAGGTTTACGTTGCACCTTCCTACATCCGTCCTGGGCGTACCCAGTTTGTATAGGTATGGTAGTCGGTGACCAGTTGGAATTAACTCTTCGTTCATTTTGGAATTAACTCTTGGAATTTTTCGCTTCTTAACCGTTCCTTCAACAGTTCAACTAATTTTTTTCGCTGGTTGAGGTTAATGCGATAGTAGATATTCCTGAGATAGCTGTGTACCTTTATATGAATTGTACTGTGTACCTGTTTATGAATTGTATAATGTTCCTTTATATTATGAATTGTAGTTTAATTTTTTTATACTGTCTTATCTGAATTGAAAATTGTAAATCTTCTGAACTCCTCCCCCAAGGACAAGGTTTTCTTCCTTTCGGGGAGTATTTCAAATTTCAATTTGTGATATCTTTTCTACTTTTACTGTCATGATGCCACGATTTTACGTATTCGGAAACGGTGTCTACTAAGTATTAGGTAATTTCGGAATTAACCGATAATAGTACCATTTTTTTGGTAATAAATTAACTTCAATTTAACTTTGTTTCATTAACAATAATTCTCCACCATACCATTGTAGTGAACGTTGAAAATGTAGGTACATACAATTATAACAAAGTCTCAAAGATCGGTATGTCTATAATTAAGTAGGTAAATAATGCTCGGTGTTTAGTTAGTTTCCCCTCAGCCGTTCGCAGTCCGGATTGTCAGCAGTGAAGTTAGCTGATTGTGTTTTCCTCTTAAAGTATTTTCTCCTCCTGGGGAAACCGCATTAGGTAATTTGACGGTATTACATTTTGTTGGTAAATATAACACGACAAAATATAGTCCACTGTTAAATGGGCAGTTTATGACTGCGCCGACTGGCGGAAATTCGGCCCGATGCGCAGAGTAAAGAATGTACAGAGCCGACATAAGGTATGACTTTTGGCCAGGGTATTGGCACATACAGGGACGTTGATATGGAGACACTGAAAGATGTCACTGATGGAATTTTGTGAAAAAAATTCTTTTCACAAAATAACCATTATTCTTCTTCTTCTTCGTTTAGTAGACCTAGTTGGTCTGTTCTTCAGAAACTATGCCTCCTGGGATGACGAAGTCCAGCTATCCTTCCATCTCTTCGGTGGTCTACCGGGTAGGCGGCGGCCAGGAGGAATTTCGTTCGCTGCTATATACGCAATGGTCAATGGTCCCTCCAATGCCTTATTCTGGATCTACTCCATCGAACGATGTCCTGTATTCCAAACGTTTTCCTTATTTAAACATTGCGAACACGGTCTCCGAGAGTTTTATCAGTGATCGACCTTAGGACCTTCATCTCCGTTGTCCTTAGGAGCCCCTTGGTTCGTACGATATCTGCACGTGTTTCCACAGCATACGCCATGATCGGTCGAACACATGTCTTATATATTCTGACCTTACTGTCAATACGCATGTGTTTTTTTTTCCAGATCATATTTTTCAAACATCCAGATACGACAGATGCTTTACTGACTTGTTCGCGGACTTCAGTGTAAAGGCCGTTATGGCTGCAGATCTCTACTCCTACCATTATTAATATTTAAAAATTATTATAATTTTCTTAAAAATTCCGCTTTTATCTTAAAAAATCCGCTTATATAAATTATAAGGAAACGGGTAAAGTGGAGGAATACATTAAATTTTCCAAACTTAGGACACAATGTAAAGTTATGTCGCAAAAGTGCTATGAAGACTACATAGGCAACGTAAAGGAAAAAAAAAAAGTGATCGGAAATTTATCAACACACAAAAGAAAGACAGTGGCGCTCTCCTTAATACTATGACGTTCAATGGTTCGATCAGTGATGACCCAAAAGTAATCACTCTATGTCAAATATTTATTGAACACACCCAATAACAATTTTCAACATTCTGGTGACTTACGACGTCATTTGTTTCACATATCCAGACTGAAACACAATTAAATACTGTCTCCATCGGTAACCTGGGACATTTTGCTTTGGATCTAGATATCTTATAAACTGAGCCACGAAGGCGGACAAAATGATGCGTTGGACAGTATTTCAACCACTGTTGAAAATACAATATAACCCACGGTTGGTACAGCCTTTTTAGAAGAAGGAACACTCTTGATGTATGCAGCTGATAAAATATGTCACATAACACCTCTTCTCAACGAACTACACTGCCAAAATGAGAGAACTATAAGGTACGCTTGATGGTGTTTAATGCTGTGAAAAACTTGATTCCACACTACATTCAAGAACTGTTCCATCAGGAAGACAGCTTACATTTGGACAGAGTCAGAAAGGCGATTTACTATGATCGCGGTTTGAGTGTGAATGGGCCTTTGAAATGGAAAAAAATTCCCTTGACATGCATGGAACTAAGAGAACTTGTTTCGTAAAGCCAACAAATAACTTAAAGCGCCCTCGGAGTGATGTCGTATCATTGAATGGCGCTTTATAAATTCTATTTATTAATATTATTGATGACCGAACCGCGGCGGAATTCGGCCGGCGGATTGATTCCGTCGATCTTGTCTTACAGTCCGTGTGATTTGGAGTGGAAGCCAATTACACGTGCCGTTTAGTTCTGTTGACATTCCATTAGCGACAAGGAGGGAGCGAGAGAGCCGGTGAGTGGTGCGAGAGGAACGGAGGAGGAACAGAGACAGGCAGAAACAGATATCCCACTACAAACCATCGTGGACCAGCCACTACACAATGTCTATTGATACAATAACACTATCGATTCACTAAAGTATACTATGACGCTCGTTCAACATTGCTACGTTTTAAAATGGACAAGTGAAAGATGTCGTTTCTGTTTATTTTGTAGGTAAAGAGAAATGAGCTCCATTGTTTTAGAAAAAAGATTCTACTTTTCAAAGTCTCAATCGATTGAAATTTTCAAGTAAAGACTAAAGTAGATTGAGAAGAGACTAGTTCAAGCCTGGGCTGCATTTGGAAAGCTGTCTTTTATCATTGAATCCCCAAAATTTGAAAAAGATTTAAAAAAAATCTTTCCGTGCTTACATAGGTACGGGCTAAAAACGTCAGTATTGAATTAACATATTATGCACAAGTTCATGGTGACATAGAGGTCTATGGAGAGAAGGATGTTGAACATCTCTTTAAGAGATAGGTGGATAAGACAGCAGACCAAAGTGACTGATGTCGCTGAGAGAGTCGCCACTCTGAAATAGAACTTGGCGGGACACATTGCCAGATATACAGATGCTAGGAGGACCCAGAGAGTCTTGGAGTGGCGTCAGAGACGGGGAAAATTAGACGTGGGACGTCCTCAGACATGGTGGTCGGACTGCATCAAAGCAGTGGCAGAGAGCAATTGGAAGCGAGGTGCCCAGGAAAGGGAGGAGTGGAAGAAGAGGGGGAAGACCTTTGTTCAAATCTGGACGCAAACAGACGGATGATGAAGAAGAAATTGAATAAAGGAGTTATACCTAATAACTCTTAATTGACACACCCTACTCCATCCTCTCTCACATACCACAATCTCTATCTTCTACCTTTATTTGTTGCTGTTATTTTTCTTAATGAATAATGGTATGTGTTTGTCTTTCTTTTTGTTTTTTTACTCCTCACTACCCTAAGGAGATAAAGTGGGGATATATGAAACCGCAATTTTTATGGTAATTTTTTTATTATAGATTATCATCTAGTATCATGTTGAGATTGTATTCTGAAACTATCACATTGTATCTGTGTGTGTGTGTTTTGATTCTTTTCAAATTTTGCATTTTTAATACAAATTTTGCATCTTTAACCCCACCGCACACAGCAAGCAGTACGTGCTGTGTGACATGTACTGTGTGCTATGTAAGGCGTGTTTATTTTTACTTTATCATTTATAGACTTAAGTACTTATTCGATTCTATTCAAATATTGCAAATATGTATATCTTATACTCGCTAAGACCCCATTAGATTTTGAAGGATATCTGAATAGTGCTTCTCTACCACATTCAAAATGGGTGGCGAACCTTATTGCACAACTATGTGAGATTTTATAATATTTCGCCTGATGTATTTTCGATAATTCGGCCCTTAAAGGACAACCAAAAACGAAAATAATGGAACCACTATTGTTAGCCGGTGCCTCACGGACGAAAAAATAAAAACATCCTCGTTAAAAAAATGATTATGCTGAAAATCGTCTGTTGGGGGCTTGTCCTCCCCTGTAAGTTGATTATGCAAGCTGCGTCATAATATAACCGTTCATGGTATATCTTTCAGAGATGGGAGCTTAGTGACATGAAGGTAGGTACATACAAGGTTCCGATCAAATTTATCCCCAATAAAGATTTTCGTCCATCGATAAGTCTTATTTTGGAATCTTATGTAATTTCCCTTTATTATTCCCCCAGCGTATTCTTGCCATCTCAGGATAATCCGGCAATCATTTAAATTATTTTTTAAGACTTTTAATTTCGACGCATACAAATGAGGGGGAGAGTCGTGCACCTTGGATACCTCCATGATCGATCGAGATTTTTCCCCTGCACTGATTACAAAATTCCACTTTCATAACCATAAAAATAATTATAATTGAAATACATTAAAATAATAGAAAAATAACATTTCATTTTGAATATTCATAAATTATGTTAATATTGAGAATATTCATGACTCAGTTGAGATCGGATCTCGTGTTGGAGAGAGGAGCATAGTCACTATCTTCATTCGTTTCTGGGTGAAGTCGAAGTAAACAGGCGTCAGATTTCGCAACAGAAAGCTAACGCTCATCAGTGAAGCACACGTTTGCACTCATATAAATCGACGAACGCCGGCCGTTCCTCGCAAAACCAAACACTCTGTCCACCGTCACCTCTCCTACGATTCAAACCGCTATAACACATTAATTCACAATAAAATCGATTCACCAACACATATTTGAAAAAAAAATAACTCATTTCACTTATATTAGTCAATCATTGGATGAGGTTATAACTGTTTATATGACAATGATTAATATGAACACATATATAATTCCACAATTTATTTTATTTTTCTCCCGACGACCGTTTCGACGGGAGAAAAATAAAATAAATTGTGGAATTATATCTGTGTTCAAATTAATCATTGTCATAATGGAATTCTACAAATTAGAAGCCGTCACAATCGAAAGATTGAAAAGTGCGACACTGTTTACATATTTTATTACTAATTTCAGTCCCTAGTTCTCCTCAATTCATCTGGAAGGTCATTGAACAATTTATGCCTGAGCATACAAAATGGTGCTTTGCATTTTGCACGATTTTAAAATATAAATACATATTTGTACAAACATACATGCATACCATCAAGCCAGGTCCCTCACGGGCGGGGTAGGCAGAAAGAACCGAATGCCACATTTTTCTTTCTTGACACACGTTCATCGCCTCGTCAACATTGATGCATCGTCTCATACATATTCGTCTGTTGTTAGGTTGGGTTACGCTGAACATTTTTATTTCTGAACACATCGACGAGGAGAAAGACATGGAAAGGTGACATGGAATTATGTATCTTAAACTGAATCAAAAAAATTCTAGCAGTTCTAGCTCATTGGTGTCTTTAAATTAAATGACTTAGTTTTTTTTAATACTAATAAATTAATATTACCGTTTTTAACCATGCCAAAGATAAGACGACTCCCCTAAAGTCTAAATTCTTTTTTTTTCTATTTTGCATAACATAATTCTCTTCCTCTTCTCGCATAATCTTCGCTGTTTTCATCAATTCCTCTTATATAGGGGACCTGCATCCCTTGACGGGTTTCTGCATTAAATTTATTGCAAGTAGGTAATTGGTTTTGCGAAAATTTATAGCCATTATTAATGATTTTTTTACGATTAATTTAAACGTAGAAAATAATGGCGCTTGCGTAGCAAGATACTTTAAAAAACATCATTGTACCCATCTTTTAAATCTACATTATGTACATATTAAAATTTCGCCGCGTTGAGATGGTTATTGATATACAGATTGCAGATGTCAAGGCGTTAGATTTAGTTAATTAGTCGTTAGTTAATTAGACGATTTATATACAGGGTGTCACATAATCCAACGTATTCCTTTTAAGGGCTGTTATACCAACTCATGACTCGCCAGAATATGCAAATATGATCTTTGAAAAAGTGCCTTGGTTTTCGAGATATTGCCACTTTTACAAAGTGCCCGAAAATCTCCGCCTTAGATTGTTTTTTCGAGTGACATATTTACAAATTTCAATATTTTGGAATTCTAATTTATGTTCCATAATTTTGAATAACTCAGCTATTGATTACAATCCAAAATAATACTAAAATTTTTTTTTGGCGGAAAAAAAAAATAATTATGGCCCGGATATGAATTAAAAAAAAATATCACCCAACTTTGATTGTTCACACTGAAAAAAAAATGTATCACGCCAACCTGGAAAGTTATTGAAAAAGTTGGCGCAATCAATGTTATTTCCAAAATAGTATAACAATTCCAATGTTTTACAATAAAAAATAGATATTGCTATTTAACTGCTAAATGAGCCGATTGTGAAATTATTTCATTAATTAGGATTTCCGGCATAAACACTTGCTTTTATTTATAAAAGTGACAAGGATTTATTTTAACTACATAAAACATTTAGATAATCTAAAGGCAAGTGTTCACATTAAAATTTTTCTTTTTCTTTAGTTTATAATTATAAAAAATAATACCACTACTACAAATTGATAAAACTAACAAGAAAAACAACATTAAAAATAATAAAATCAAGACAATGAGTAATGAAACAAATAGAAGACATCTAAAACTAAGAACTAGATTTAAAAATCTACATAAAAACTATAGCTAAAAATCATACAAATCTATAGAATTACAAATCTTAAAAAATAAAAAGGGTTATTTTTTTAGGAGCATGGGTGTTATTTTTTTTTAAATCATTGTTATTATTCGCGTTATTTTTTGGGAAAATAGGTGTTATATTTATAGGAAAGCAATGTTATTATTCGCGTTATTTTTTGTAATAGGGGCTATATTTTTTAGAAAATTGATGTTATTATCGCGTTATGTTTTAGGAAAACGGGTTTTATTTTTTGTAGAATTCAATGTTAATATCCGCGTTATTTTTTGGAAAAGGGGTATAATTTTTGGAAAAAATAGAGCTAATATTCTAGATATTGTTTGAATAAGGGATTTTATTTTTGAAGAAAAGTTATGTTATTATTCGTTAATTTTTTTGGAAAAGGGGGTATTATTTTTGTAGAAAGTGGTGTTATATTTCAGGTTTTTTGTTGGAAAAATCGTATTATTTTTGTAGAAAAGTGGTGTTATTATTCACATTATTTGTTGAAAAGTGGTATTATTTTTGTTGAAAAGTGGTGTTATTATACGCGTTATTTTTTAGAAAAGGGTCATTATTTTTGTAGAAAAGCGGTGTTATTATTCGTTTATTTTTTTTAGGAAAAGTAGTGTTATTTCAGTAGAAAAGTGGTGTTAATAATCAAGTTATTTTTTTAGAAAAATTGGGAATTACTTTTTTAAAATCATTGTTGTTATTCGCGTTATTTTTTTGGAAAAGGAATATTTTTTTTTGTTGAGGAACGGTCTTAATATTTGCGTTATTTTTTAAAAAAGAGCTGTTAGTTTTGAAGAAAAGTGGTTCTTATTCGTTTTTTTTTTGGAAAGGGGATGTTATTTTAGAAGACAATTTGTGGAAAAAGTGATTTTATTTTTGTCAAACAGTGGCGTTATTATTCGCGTTATTTTTAAGGAAAATAGGTGTTTAATTTGTAGAAAAAGAATGTTATTATGCGCGTTATTTTTATGCAAAAAATGTTATATTTTTTAGAAAAGTGATGTTATTATTCGCTTTATGTTTCAGGAAAATGGGTTAATTTTTTTAGAAAACAATGTTAATATCCGCGTTACTTTTTGGAAAAAGGGTATAATTTTTGTAAAAAAGCTGTGCTGATATTCTAGATATTTTTTTGGAAAAGGGATTTTATTTTTGAAGAAAAGTTATGTTATTGTACTTTTACTTTTTTGGAATAGGGGTATTATTTTTGAATAAAAGTGGTGTTATTTTTGTAGATAATTTTAGTTCTTATTCGTTTTCTTTTATTGCAAAGGGGGTGTTATTTTTGTAGAAAAGTGGTGTAATTGTTCACGTAATTTGTTGGAAAATTGGTATTAGTTTTGTAGATAAATGGTGTTATTGATCACGTAATTTGTTTGAAAAGTGGTATTATTTTTGTAGATAAGTGGTATTCTTGTTCACGTAATTTGTTGGAAAAGTGGTATTATTTTTGTAGATAAGTTGTTATTTTTTTTAGGAAAATGGGTGTTATATTTGTAGGAAAGCAGTTTTATTATTCGCGTTATTTTTTGTAATAGGGGTTATATTTATTAGAAAATTGATGTTATTTTTCGCGTTATGTTTTAGAAAAACGGGTTTTATTTTTTTGTAGAATTCAATGTTAATATCCGAGTTATTTTTTGGAAAAGGGTATAATTTTTGAAAAAATAGAGCTAATATTCTAGATATTGTTTGAGTAACAGATTTTATTTTTGAAGAAAAGTTATGTTATTATTCGTTAATTTTTTTGGAAAAGGGGTATTATTTTTGTATTTAAGTGATGTTATTTTTGTAGAGAATTGTTGTTATAATTCGTTTTCTTTTATTGCAAAGGGGGTGTTATTTTTGTAGAAAAGTGGTGTTATTGTTCACGTAATTTGTTGGAAAAGTGGTATTAGTTTTGTAGTTAAGTGGTGTTATTGATCACGTTATTTGTTTGAAAAGTGGTATTTTTTTTGTAGATAAGTTGTGTTATTATTCGCGTTATTTTTTTGGAAAATGGGTGCTATATTTGTAGGAAAGCAATGTTATTATTCGCGTTATGTTTTAGGAAAACGATTATTATTTTTTTAGAATTCAATGTTAATATCCGCGTTATTTTATAGAAAAGGGGTATAATTTTTGGAAAAAATAGAGCTTATATTCTAGATATTGTTTTAATAAGATATTTTATTTTTGAAGGAAAGTTATGTTATTATTCGTTAATTTTTTTGGAAAAGGGGTATTATTATTATTAGGGGTAAGGGGTAGTATTATTTTTGTAGAGAATTGTTATAATTCGTTTTCTTTTATTGCAAAGGGGGTGTTATTTATGTAGAAAAGTGGTGTTATTGTTCACGTAATTTGTTGGAAAAGTGGTATTATTTTTGTAGATAAGTGGTGTTTTTGTTCACGTAATTTGTTGGAAAAGTGGTATTATTTTTGTAGATAAGTTGTGTTATTATTCGCGTTATTTTTTTAGGAAAATGGGTGTTATATTTGTAGGAAAGCAATGTTATTATTCGCGTTATTTTTTGTAATAGGAGTTATATTTTTTAGAAAATTGATGTTATTAGTCGCGTTATGTTTTAGGAAAACGGGTTTTATTTTTTGTAGAATTCAATGTTAATATCCGCGTTATTTTTTGGAAAAAGGGTATAATTTTTGGAAAAAATAGAGCTAATATTCTAGACATTGTTTGAATGAGGGATTTTATTTTTTAAGAAAAGTTATGTAATTATTCGTTAATTTTTTTGGAAAAGGGGTATTATTTTTGTATAAAAGTGGTGTTGTTTTTGTAGAGAATTGTTATAATTCGTTTTCTTTTATTGCAAAGGGGGTGTAATTTATGTAGAAAAGTGGTGTTATTGTTCACGTAATTTGTTGGAAAAGTGGTATTAGTTTTGTAGATAAGTGGTGTTATTGATCACGTTATTTGTTTGAAAAGTGGTATTTTTTTTGTAGATAAGTTGTGTTATTATTCGCGTTATTTTTTTGGAAAATGGGTGCTATATTTGTAGGAAAGCAATGTTATTATTCGCGTTATTTTTTGTAATAGGGGTTATATTTTTTAGCAAATTGGTGTTATTAGTCGCGGTTATGTTTTAGAAAAAGGGGTTTAATTTTTTGTAAAATTCAATGTTAATATCCGCGTTATTTTTTGGAAATAGGATATAATTTTTGGAAAAAATAGACCTAATATTCTAGACATTGTTTGAATGAGGGATTTTATTTTTTTAGAAAAGTTATGTAATTATTCAATAATTTTTTTGGAAAAGGGGTGTTATTTTTGTATAAAAGTGGTGTGATTTTTGTAGAGAATTGTTGTTATAATTCCTTTTTCTTTTTTTGCAAAGGGGGTGTTATTTTTTTAGACAAGTGATGTAATTGTTCATGTAATTTGTTGGAAAAGTGGTATTATTTTTGTAGATAAGTTGTGTTATTATTCGCGTTATTTTTTTAGGAAAATGGGTGTTATATTTGTAGGAAATCAATGTTGTTATTCGTGTTATTCTTCGGAAAAGGGGTATTATTTTTGTATAAAAGTGGTGTTATTTTTGTAGAAAATTGTTGTTATTATTCGTTTTCATTTATTGCAAAAGGGGTGTAATTTTTGTAGAAAAGTGGTGTTATTGTTCATGTAATTTGTTGGAAAAGTGGTATTATTTTTGTAGAAAAGTGGTGTTATTATTCACGTTACTTTTTGGAAAGGTAGTTTTATTTTTGGAGAAAAGTTGTGTTATAATTCGCGATATTTTTTTTGAAAATGTTCATTATTTTTGTAGAAAATTCATGTTATTATTCCTTTTTTTGGAAAGGGAGTGTTATATTTGTAGAAATGTTGTGTTATTGTTGGAAAAAAGGTATTATTTTTGTAGAAAAGTCGTGTGATTATACACGTTATTTTTTGGAAAAGTGGTATTATTTTTGTTGAAAAGTTGTTTTAATATTCGCGTTATTTGTTAGGAAAATGGGTGTTCTATTTGTAGGAAAGCAATGTTATTATTCGCGTTATTGTTTTGGAATAGGGTGTTATATTTTTTAGAAAAGTGATATTATTATTCGCGTTATGTTTTAGGAAAAACGGTTTTATTTTTTGTAGAAATCTATGTTAATTTTGAACATATTTTTGGGAAAAGGGATTTTATTTTTGTAGAAAAGTAGTGTTATTATGCGTTTTATTTTTTTATAAAAGCGGTATAATTTTTGTAAAAGAGTGGTGTTATTATGGCGTTATTTTTGAGGAAAATGGGTTTTATTTTTTGTAGATATCCGTGATATTATTTTTTTAAAAAGGGGTATTTGTTTCGATGAAAAGTGGTGTAATTTTTCGCTTTATTTTTTAGAAAAGGGGTATTAGTTTAGTACAAAAGTGGTGTTATTGTTCACGTAATTTGTTGGAAAAGTGGTATAATTTTTGTAGAAAAGTGGTGTTATTATTCACGTAATTTGTTGGAAAAGTGGTATAATTTTTGCAGAAAAGTGGTCTTATTATTTGCGATATATTTTAGTTTAATGGGTGTTATATTTGTAGAAAAGCACTGTTTTTATTCGCGTTATTTTTTTGGAAAAGGGGTTATTTTTTTGACGAAAAGTGTTTAGTGTTTATTTTTAAAGAAAAGTGGTGTTATTTTTCACTTTTTTTTTTGGAAAAGTGGTATTATTTTTGTTGAAAAGTTATGTTATTATTCGCGTTTTTTTTTAGGAAATTGGGTGTTATTTTTGTAGGAAAAGCAATATTATTATTCGCGTTATTTTTTTGATATAGGGGTTTTAGTTTTAAGAAAAGTGATGTTATTATTCGCATAATGGTCTAGAAAAATGTATTTTTTTTGTACATTTTTTTTGCAATTATTTACATTATACAGTCCACTATTCTCTTAACCCGAGTTGGAATCGGCAATTAAACGCTAACAATGTTAGGTATTAGGCCAATAAACATATTCTAGTTGAGAGTAAGATCCGAATATATAAAACCTGCATCAGACCCATAATGACTTATGGAGTTGAAGCAAGGGCAGACACGGTAAGAACAAAACAGCTACTCAGAACAACAGAAATGAAAGCACTAAAACCTATCTTGGGCAGAACCCACAGAGACAAAATCCCCAATGAGGAGATCCGCAGTACCTACAATGTGGAGGATATTGTAAGGTGGAGCAGGCAAAAAGACCATGTAGAGAGGATGAATCCAAAAGGCTCCTAAAGATTGCAATGCGCGAGACATCAGAGGGACACCGACCACCGGGAAGACCATCATATAGATGGAGGGAGAACTGTACATCCTCGTCCCAGGACCTGTAAAAACAGATCATAGATTAAAAAAAGAGGAAGAAGAAGAATGTAAGGTTAAAAATTTTATTGAAAAATTCAAGTACTGACAAATGAAGTTAAAAATAAAAGGCTATAAAAACTTGTAAAAATTGAACACCTTTTTTCATGATTCGATGAAATGCAGGTAAATTTTTGACCATACCAAACCATCACGCAATTTCCCTATTTGTAGTAGGCAGGGAGAACCGAACGTCAGACTCCTCTTTCTTGACTCATTTCTTGCTTCATTCACGTCCATGCATTGTTTCATACAGGCTCTTCTACTAGTCTTACTTCTTCCGTCTCCATCATCCAAAATTCCATTTATATGATCGTTCCAACTTTTCCCTTGCCGATCTCTACTTGTTCCTCTCTTATCAGTCTTACTTTATTTGTTTGGGCATTTTTTTCTTCTATACAATACATTACAATACACGTTCTAAATACATTAGGTCACACTTTGCTTATCATTGAATGTAAATGTACCCATAAAATACTTTTATACTGTTTGAATGTATGTGGGTGTATGTTTCATATACGTAAGTGTGTATCTAGCGCCATAAGGGAGAAATTTGGAAGCAATATCTGTAAAATTCTTTAAAATATTGACCAATAAATATCCCGTATCTACTTTTAGTAAAAGTTTTAAAAGAAACCTTAGTATCCAGTATTTGATAGGGATGAGCAAAATATTTGGCTTGCACAATCTTGGTCAAGAACTAAATGACACTGCAAGACCAAAAGACTCGCATAACAAACAAAGATACAAAAGTCTGGCGATATTGTATTAATTATTTGTCGATTTTTTGTGATTCTTGTGTGGGTTTGTATAATGGCATCGAACCCGTTTAAACCCAGTCCACGTTTTGTTCTACTTAAATGCACAAATTCTAAATAGATATGAAGTAAGGATTTTAAATATAAAATAAAAGAAATGAATAAACTTACAGTTTTTAATTCCCAACAATTACAAATTAAAATAATACTTTAAATCAAATATATAGATCGATGATCGGCGGTACGAAGTACTGCAGCGTGGTCCGTACAAAACGACTCGGCGTAGAGGGGTCTCCAACACGAATGTTCTATATGTTGGCGCAGGTTGACAGCTCGAACGGGTGATCTGCGCCTGCGCAAATGCGATGCGCATAACGGCTGCGCAGTCGCTGGCTGTGGTCCTTTGAGGCCCCACACTGGAAAAGTTATGTAGTAGGATATTTTGTCAAATAATAAATTTATTATATAACATATATGAGTGTTAAAATTCACTTAGGTTTTGAATTCTGTAGGTATATGCAGATTTAATTAGGTCGGAACCTATTTGAATCTTCATATTATATTGACACTCAGATGTTAGACTAAAAAAATATCAATAATAACAATAATAATAAATTTGGATGATTTATATAGCGCCGTTTTCGTGAATATCTCACCTCAAGGGCGCTAAAATTTGATTAAGATGTATCATTATGGCTTTGGTAAGATTTGCGAAAAAGGTGTGTTTTGAGATTTTTTCTGAAGGTAGATATATTTTCAGTTTGTCTGAGGGTATTTGGGAGCTTATTCCATGCATTTGGTCCTGCCACAGAAAACGCACATTAGTGTGTAAAATACTGTGTATTCTCTACAAAGCACAAATAGACAAATAATTGAATATGGTAGTCACCTCTGGAGTGGCGTCCCTCAATACCTACTGAATACCCTCGATGCTGTACGTCTGATTGACGACGCAAGGACGCAACCACGGACCACGGACGCAAGGTCAGTATTCTAAGTTTATTCCATAGATACTACCACGGGAGATGCTCAGAAGAACTTGCATCTTTGGTCCCTTCTTCCACCCATTCACAATAGAGTCATTCGTTTTACTCAAACTCAACACCCGTTCACAGTAAACCTTCAATATACCCGAACCAGTCGCTTCTCGAACTCTTTTATTAATACAGAAGCCCGGTCACGGAACGTCTTCCGAATTCTGTGTTTCCACTTTCTTTTAACCCAGGTCTTTTAAAACCCGAATTAATATTTTTCTGAGCAAAAGGCGAACCCTCCCCAACGGTTCGTAATGCGTTTCTTCTAAGAGTATAATGGACCCAAATCCTAATGACTAGTGTTCTCTACGCAGCTACGTAGCCATGTTAAGAAAACAAAATATTTAAAAATACATAAATTAGGTACATTTATTCAGTTATTGAATTGATCAAATTAGTTTCAGTTACTTTAAATGTAGGCCCAAAGTTTATAAAATAATAGAGTAAAGAGAAATAACAAATTATTCACGATATTAAATACTATTTTTAGTTACAACTTTTCAGATATAGGTATAAATATAAATTCACTAAGTAATAAACATAGAAAATTCACATGAAAGAGGAAAGATTGGCACTGATGCGCTCGCCGATTGGACGCTAGGAGGCGTATGCATACATTTGACAGGGCGTTCGCTAGGCGCTGTGTCGCCACAAGTAAGATTTTTTAATTTTTTTGCACTCTGGCGCATCATATATAATTTCTTAGAAAAAATTAAAACAAGTTATCAATAAATTACCTCATTAATTTTTCATTATTAACTGATTTTTTTATCATATTTCATTATATAATATGTCGTTACACATTACAGACATTTTTTTATTTTTTTTTCATCTTTGATCATCCGAACACCCAAAATTAATACCTTGTTTGGATGTTCGAGGACTCCAGATAATGCAGACATTTTTTTTTAAATGAATATGTCCTTGTTAAACAAGTACATATACATCTTCCTGCGTTCCCTAAAATAAGCAAATAAATGCTTGAGCTATAGGTGAACGAAATCGGTCGAGGAAGGATTCGAACTCGCCACCACTGGATTACTAGCCCAGCGCGCTAACCGCTCTGCCACCAACCCATCTGATTTTACAAAAAAAATACAGTTTTTTAGTAGATGCTCAACTGGATATGCAAAAAATGCAAAACAACAATCAAATTTTGACAGAGAATACAAGACTCAGGCCAAGACCATACCATACATATGCATGACCGAAGACTATTCCAGTCTTGGTCATGCATTTACTCATCACTGCTGTTCAAGTCTAGCTTTTATATAACATATACCTATATTTAAGTATCTGTCGCAAATCAAAGCTGGTATTTTAAATGTTTTAAATGTTTCATGTTCAAACTTTTACTAAAATTACTCACAACAGATAAATTCAATAGTAATATAAATGTTTACAAATATATGTAACTAAAGTGAGCGACTGTGCAATGAAAACATGGTTAGTATTTACAATTTACTATTTATGTAGGACTCTGCAGTCTGCATTCGGACCTAAAAGTCAGCAACTGCCAGACTTGCGTCACAGTAAAAAGGCTCATATTTTTCAACGTAAAGATACCATTGGAAAATATAAACCCTTTGTACTTGTGGATTTCGAAAATAACAGGCTACAAAGAGCCGAAAATAACAGGCTACAAAGAGCCGAAAATAACAGGCTACAAAGAGCCGAAAATTTATATTTGAACACGTATAAAGCGTTGTAATAGGTAAAACGAGTGACTTTTTTTTCTATTCACCACGGAAGACTTTTAAAAATCAAGTTTTCTAATTACAGACCCTTTGGTTGTTGGAGACCCCTCGACAGACCCTTCAAAGATACAACAATTTACTAAACTTTACAAGATTAATATCGTAAGTCGGACGAATAAATTAAGATTAAACGCGACTCTAATTTGTTAAACAATCAACGCATGAATGGAGATCTGTAGATCGGCTTGCTTCAACAGCAGTGAGCTGTGGTTCGTTGATCTTCGTTAATCGTCGTGAATATTCGAGAATCATCGAGGATATACTTACATCTTGCAACTCGCTAACAAGGCGCTGCTACAACTTTTATCAAAAAGTAAAGACATTACCAAAGAAAACTTACATTCAACCTAACTGTCTAATGTATTATTCTGTACAACTGTCCAATGTGTTATCCTGTATACCTACGCCTGTATAACTTTTTTTCATCAGCTTATTTCAATAATATTATTACAACTATAACATAAAACTATAAATGACAACTTTGTACCTACTTAAACCTCCACTACACTACTCGCGAAGTTGATCGAAGATAGGCGAATACGATAGTGTGGAGAGGCACTTCGCCTTACTTCGTCCAACCTTGGCTCGCCTCGGGCGACCTCCGTTTGTTGTCGGTTTTTGCGCCCGAGTCAAAGGACTCGAAGTTGCACGAAGTGCCGACACGAGGCGCCTCTCTACACTACTCGGCTAACTTCAGTTCGCTTCAATGCGTTGTCGTGAGTGTATCACTGCATGTGCGTGCTAGAAATTATTTTTTATTATTTTTTTTACACGACTCGATTATGAATAGTAAACAGTACAATACTAACGTAGTTATAATACGCGAGAGAGCACATTGCAACGGCAGCTGCCACTTGAACATTATCCATGACACGTTGCGTGCGGTGCGAGCGCTGGCGGACAACTGAGTTCCTCGCGAAGTTGAACGAGTGTGTGGCGACGTACTTCGGACTTCGGTCAACTTTCCCGAGTACTTCGTCGAGGAACTTCGCGAGTAGTGTAGTGGAGGTTTTAGAATATATTAACAAGTGTTACTTGATACGAAGTGTAAAATTAATAAATTATGTTAATTACTGAACTACTTATTACTGAACTACTTATAAGAATTGAAATTTTGAATAATTAAATATAACAATATTCTGATTCTATGATTTATATATTTTTTAGTAAAAATGATTTTATTTTATTTATTAACATGTCTTGCCCGGACAGCATTTCAAGACAAAAGTGATTCAATCGGTAAGTTGTATGTTTTTTATTTACTTTAACTAATGAAATATTTTGGGAAAGGAGAAAGGGGCCCGCTATTTATAAAAACAGAGTATTAATATTAAATGAGATCATTAAGAAGAGTACAAAACAGATTAATATAGCGCAGTGTGAATGCTATTGGGATAGTTTATTTAATTAAGACTATAATATATCAGAAGGTTGCGATTTTAAGTGCGTGTTCAAATTACTTCCAAATAACATACACCACTAAATAAGATATTGAAATTTGATACTCAGATTATCAGTAAGTATGATGTCTTGTGTTTGGTGATATTTAGTTAAACTCGTATTTGACTTATACAGTTTATTAACACACAAGATAATACAATATATATATCATTGATAGGTATACTAAGATTATGCTACGCGACGGTTGGTACTTAATGGAATGCCGTGAGTGCGGAACAACCGACTGCCGTCGTCCGTCGCTTATATACATTCAACCTGACACACCTTCTCGCATGCCGTCTCTCTCACACACATTATACAGATACCTCTCAGTAAGAAATAGAAATAGTAATTGAGTGATGAAGGGTTTCATAATAAAAGAGGACTTACAATATTTGCATCTATTTTCAGTTTAAATAAATTACAATATTATGTATACTTGATAAATTTACAGATGTTTGCGATGTTTAGGTCGATATTAATTTTATACTAATGTAATATGGTTGGTTGGAAGAAATTGCCTAATGGCAATAAGCCCGCCAGTGTGCATTATAATTGTTTATATTATGTACAAAAAGTTAAATAAATAATTAAATAACTGACACTGCAATCGCCTCGTCGGTTGATGTGCGAATTTCGAACCGCGCTGCGTATTCGGTTCAGGAACTGATGTCCTTCGGCCATCTTCGTTAATACGAATGAGATGCGAGACTATCCGACGAATGACGCTTTCATTGTGGTGCAGGTATAGCCTCGCCACAATAACATATAGCAGTATTAAAATGTGAAAGCAGAACGTTCGAGCAAGTCGACGAATGTGTATACTTGGGAAGCATATTTCAACGGAATGGACGGCTTGATAAAGAGATCGAAAAAAAAGTTATGGCAGGAAACAGAGTGAATGGAGCACTAAGACCAATCATGAAAGATCACAACATATCAAAGTATGCCAAAGTTGCCATTCATAACGCCATCGTAGTGCCAACCTTGACGTATGCAAGTGAAACCTGGACATGGCAGAAGACGCATGAAAGTAGAATAAATGCAGTTGAAATGAGATCGTTAAGAAGAATTTGTAATAGAACGATGTATGACAGGGTAAGAAACGAGGATATAAGGAAAGAATGTAAGATAAAGAAATATGTCATTACTAGAATGAAAGTGAACACATTGAGATGGTTTGGACACATGGGGAGAATGAATGAGGAGCGCCTGACGAAGAAAATATACAGAGCGGAAAGGAATGGAATGAGAGGTCGGGGACGCCCAAGAAAGGGATGGCATGACCATGTGAACGAAATTTTGAAAGACGGAAATGTTAGAAGTGTGAGCAATAGACGAACGTAGGTAGACGAACATGCATGAGACGATACATGAATGTGGATGAGGCGAGGGATGCGTGCCAGGATAGAAAGATGTAGCGTTCGGTTGTCTCTGCCTACCCCGAAAGGGACATGGCGTGATGGTTTGTATGTACCTATGTATGTAAGTATTAAAATGTATAAAATAAAAAAGGCAGAAACTTAAGACATTACAATCTTTGGCAGCCTTTTTTTTATATTTTTGTGTATATTACATATATACATATGTATGTATATTTAATTAATTATTACTGTTAAATTTTATTTCAAATGAATGAATAAATAAATAAATAAATTTATTTCTTTGTTTTGATTTCAGGCCGACGGTACTTACGACACCCAGTCCTCCCTGTCGTTCTGGGCCAGCCGCTTCGAGAATGGTCAGGCCTTCAGATGCGAGGCTGAAAACTTGGTCAGCAGACAGGAGGCTGAGAGGCCTCTGCATGCCACGAAATTGCTGGAAATTTTATGTAAGTATAATAATTTATTAAAATAGGTCGGGGCCGTCCAAGGAAGGGATGGCACGTCCATTTGAGCGGTATAATGAAAGATGAAAATGTTAGAAGCATTAAAAACAGACGAACATGTATAAGATGATGTATGAATGTTGAATTTATTACAAAAAAACATTATGGAAAAATACCAATTTATTTATTTATTTTACAGTGATTAGTTAATTCTGAATTCCGATTTCAATTCAAATTACACAAAACTCTTAATAACTTTTGAACCACCGAATATCGCTGAACATACATGGGGGTTAAATCTAAAGGTATTAATATCCCATACCGCCCTGCTCTAAATCAACCCCTCATGATACACCATGTATAAATAGTTATACATAGTGTCAGCGGGAATCAAATTTACGAAAGTGGACGGGAGTTGAGACTGTGGAGGAGCTGTTTCAAGGTGCCGATTTACCCTCTATAGTGTCATACGACGTCGGAGGGATCTGAAAACATACTGAAAGAAGATAATATTAAATGTATATATTTATTTTTTTTACTAGATAGTTATGGTGTATTTATGTATATTCATTTATTTGATCATTTCTTCGCGTGCAGAATTTACATAATTTATGCGTTTGTTGATTTTTATCTCGACAGATACGGTGAATCAAAATACGCCAACAGTATAATAATAACCATCATTTAACATAACATTAACATATCTGGATCGTTCTTACCCCCTACATTTGTGGGTAAGAAAGATCCCCCCAAATGTAAGGGGTTTTTATTGTTTTTCTTTCGCAATAATTTGTATTATACATTATACCCCATTTCGCCCCATGCCCCATATATTATGAGGCACCCACCGCCATATTTGCTCCGTCACAATCATATATCCAATTTAATCCAGATATCACTGGTTCTTCAATTTAATACACGGCAACCCCAAATTTTTTTGTTGAGTAGATTTTTACTCCACACTACCCCAAAAGGATATATCTTCTTCTTCTTCTTGTGTCATATCAGATCTCCCCGACGTTGACGACCACCATAAAGAAAGCCTCCTTGTCCTGTGCAGTGCGAAACAGCTCCTCCACAGTTCTTATACCGGTCAATTAGCGGATCTTTTACAGCCAGGAAAGCTGCCCTCTTCCGACCCTTCTATGACCCTTCATGACGAGCTGAAGTATGGCATACTTTTCACCTCTCAGAATATGGCCGAAGTACGACAATATTTTACACTTATTACGTAGTTAGTAATTAATAAGTGTAAAATATTGAATATAATTAATATTTTGATTCGAGTGACATCTATGGGATATTTGTATAAGTATTTATTATAGTTTATGTTATATTATTTTATTGAAAATAACTTACCATGTTGATATATAGATGTCTCTCATGTGTTTATGATTTATTTAATTTAATAGAAATTATAAATGGAATAATCTAGAAAGTATATTTATTGGCAAATAAAAACAATAATATTAATTAGTCACAACAATAAAGAATTGTTGTGAAGAATTTAAAATGTATAAAATCATTCTGGTTTAGACTGCCTTACTGTGTACAATAGATATATAATTATTCTCTATAATATTATTGATTTTGTATGTGGAATATATGTATTAAAACTACAAGAGTTTTATTTGTTGGAAAAACACTATTTCTTCTCCAATTCAAATATTCTCTGAATAGTAAAGTAGAGAATATTTCACTTAACATTGCTGAATAATTCTCCGTTGGTGTTGGTTCTACGTAGTACTTGAGTGTTACTGACCATGTCAGTCCACGATATTCTAAACATTCTGCGGTGGATCCACATGGTTCAAATGCTTCAAGGCGGTTTATAATATTAACTTTGAGAGTCCACGCCTCCACCCCATAAAGAAGAACTGACCACACTTGACCATTCTTTGTCTCAGCTTTAAGTTAATATTGTCGTCGAGGAGAAGATTTTTCATTTTGAAGAATGCCGATCGGGCCACTTCTATTCTGCATTTTACTTCAGTGTCAGGGTCTATGTTCTTATTAATTATAATTTTTAAGGTTATTTTTTTAGACAGGACGGAAATGTTAGAAGCGTGAACAACAGACGAACACTATGTATAAGACGATGTATGTATATTGACGAGGCGATGAATGTATGTCAAGATAGAAGTAAATGGCGTTCGTTTCTCTTTGCCTACCCAGTGAGTGACATGGCGTGATGATATGTATGTATTTTTTTAATGCAGATTATAAACTAGTAACATACTGATATTGTATTCTGAATGTTTCATCACAATGTATCTGTGTATATGTACTATGTAAGGCGTGTTTATTCTACTTTATCGATTTTAGACAAAAAAACTCATTCGATTCCTTTCAAGTTTTTAAATTTGTATATCTAATACTCGCTTAGACCCCATTAAATTTTGAAGGATATCTGATCAGTGCTTCTCAACTTTTTAAATTAAAATTTGATTGTTTTATTTTCAAATTGCTTAAAACAAAGATCACTTTCATAAAATGGCATTGAAGATTAATCAAGTTTTCATAATAAAATATTTAAATCAAAAATAACTTAACAAACTCGTTTCATGAAAATGCTGATAATTTTCCATATGAAATTACAAAATACTTTGTTTTGTATAGCTTTGGCCACAAATTACTCGTTTTTTTTTACGTATAAGTATTTTTTTTATTTTTATTATTTTATATTCTATGAAAAAAAAACTCGTCCGTTTTTGTTTTTCGTTTATTTTATCTTAAATAAAATGAAAACTTTTTATGTTTTTTGAAGATCACGCCTCACGATTACCCATATCATGGATATGATTATTATATGGAGTTCTACATATAATATTTTTAGATGTCATAGAACTCCATATGATAATTATATCCATGATATGGGTAATCAAGAGGGTTTTGATTTCGCCGATTGGACCAGACTTGCCCCCTTTATGTTTGAAGCATCCTATTTTCTATGTATAAAAAAACACTTATTTTTGTTAATATAATAATGATAATATTTGTAAACTTAATAAATTCACATGTCATATTATGTATGTTAGTGAAATAAGTGAATTTAACTGTCTGTTTACAAAAAAAATAAAATAAATGATAAAAAAAATTTGTTTGCCAAAAAAAAATAGTTTAAATCGATGGAAGATATCAAAGAAATATTTAATATGTAAACAGAACACAGAATCTAGTCGCGAATTGACTGACGCCAGAACGAGATTTGTCGAAACAAAAAACAGTTCAAAAATAACGAAAACGATTTCTATAATTAAAAGTTAAGACTTTTTGATTCTACATTAATTTTTTATTCTGCGCGATAGGCCTATAAGCTAGTTAATGCCCTAACAAGGCGAAATAGGCCTATCGCGCAGAATAAAAAATTAATGTAGAATCAAAAAGTCTTTACTTTTAATTATAGACAAAACTTATAATGGAATTCTACCAAATAAAAACTTCGTCGATAATTAATGAAAACGATTTCATTGATGAGTTAGCTTATAGCTTCAATATATTATGAAAAAAATGGCAAAAAATTGGTTTCTTAAAAAGAATAAGAAATAACTTAGATTTTCACACATCAAGATTAATTTTTAATTCAATTGTAATTTCCCATTTAAATTATTGTTCTAGTGTCCTTTTCCTCTGCAATGATAGAAAAATACAGATCATTCATAATATGGGAATGAGAACAATTTTAAAATGTAACAGATATACAAGAATAAAAAACACATTAACTTTTATTTTCAAACTAAAAAATAATATGTTTCCAAAATATTTGCAGAAAAATATATTATTAAATGTCAGTGTTCACACTTACCCTACGAGAGGATGTCAGGATTTTAGACTTCCAAAAACGAGATTAACAAGTACATAAAATTGTTTATACCATAAAGGTCTCAAAATATATAATAGTTTGCCACCAAACATAAAGAAACCACAAGTCTTGCCACTAGGTGCTGAATACATAGTTAAACGAGTGGGTTGTGGCCAACGCTAAACTCCTCACTAACAAGTCATTCTATAAAGTGATCAAATTTGCATGGAAAATATTCAGCATTTTCATGAAATGAGTTTGTTAAATTATTTTTTATTTAAATATTTTATTATGAAAACTTGATAATTCTTCAATGCCATTTTACGAAAGTGATGTGCCTTTTTACCAATTTGAAATTAATAATTTCAAATTTTAAGTTTCCTGAGTTTGGGATCACTTATAAAAAATTGAGAAGCACTATTCATATATATCCTTCAAAATCTAATGAGGTCTAAGCGAGTATTAGATATACATATTTACAAAATTTGTAAAAGAATTGAATGAGTAATTTAGTCTATAATTGATAAAGTAAAATAAACACGCCGTACATAGCACACACACACACAGATAAATTGTGATGAAACTTTCAGAATACAATCTCAGCATGATACTAGTTGATAATCTGCAATAAAAAAATAGCCTTAAAAATTGCGAAATCACAACTCCCCACTATATCACCTTGGGTTAGTGAGGAGTAAAAATATTAATGTTCTCCATACTTTTACATGTTTTAATAATTTTTTGTCATACTCTGTACTATAATTTATTATTGTATCAAAAAAAATATACTTTTTCTTTACACTAGGACCCGAATGCACAGTCCTAGGTACCTAAATACTAACTCATAACCTCACTGGAGTATTTAGTATTAGCAAGTTAGCAATTGCGTTGCAGAGACATCCCTAACTAAATAATAAATACTACGGCGTAGAATTTCACATTAATGTGAATGAAGAAAAGAGATAGAAAGCTATGTATCTCTTTTCTGATGTTTAAAATGTTTTCTTGCTATAACAACACAAACATATGTAACCAACTTCACGTTTCACACTGACAGCTCGATGTCCCGATTTTTTTGAAATTCCACCGAATTTTCGGCATCTCGTATGGATCGCTGAATACTCTGTTTGATATTTGATTTGACAAAATTACCAAATACATATTCAACGAAGCCGATAAAATCATCATCCACCGAAAAAATCTCGTATTTTAATATTTAACCACTCGTAAGCTTCCTCGCGATCAACCTTACTTTTTGACAATTCGCAAATGTTAGTGTACGCCGATGCGCATGCGCTAAGTATTTAGATATGTCTCTGCAATGCAATTCTCATAGAAAAACGTCGTAGCATCCTTCAGTTAGGAAGCCACGTGATCTCCTAACTTAAGAGGGTGACTGCTGCCAACGTACCTATTTTTTCAATTTGATATACCATCATTATTACTAAACGAATCATTTTGAAAAAAATAACCTATTTAGTTTGGATATTACTTAAGAGAAATATATCTTAACTTTTTGATTATGTTCTGTATGTATTCTTGTAGGAAAATAATAAGCATACCCCGATTTTAGACATTTATCTTAAATTTCTAAAAAAGTATAAGGTATAGAGCAATATTTTTTTTTATAAACTAAAGAAGAACAAAATACCTGGAAAAATATGATATGACGTTGCATTTACGCATCAGGTTAAGTAAATAAACAAAAAAAAACTTTTATTACGCAATGGCGCTGAATGGAAAATAAATGTTTTTTAGGTTTATTTACTAAACCTGAAGCATTAATGCAACGTCATATCATATTTTTCTAGATATTTTTGTCTTCTTTGATTTTAAAAAAAATATATTACTCTACGCCTTATAGTTTATTAAAAATATATGATAAACGTTGAAAATCGGGGTATGCCATTATTTTTCTACAAGAATTTATACAGAACATTATCAAAAAGCTAAGATATATTTTTGTTTATGAATATCCAAACTATATAAATTATTTTTTTCAAAACGATTTGATAAGAAATAATGATGGTATATCAAATTGAAAAATAGGTACGTTGGCAGCAGTCCCTCCCCTTAAGTGAGCGACTGTGCAATGAAAACATGGTTAGTATAGGCCGGCCACGCTTGACTTTAGTATGACGTCATCAAAAAACTATGCGACCCGTCGTAAGTCGTATGTTTGTACATGTAATTTGGATGTCAATACGGTGACCATCATTTTGTTTACAATGGACCCAATTTTTTTATTTAACTTTGATCATCTTTCCATTTTCACTTATTACATCATTTAAGACAATAATGAATGTAATTATTAATTCTTACCTTACTTAACATGTCTGCGTAAGGGCAGCTATAAGGAATTGGGTCCATTCTACGCTTCCGAAGTAGTGCACTACGTAGCCTTTGGGAAGGTTTGCAATCTGATAAATTAATAATATATTTTTTCGATCTTATAATAAGAGAAGGTGAAACACAGAATTCGGTCAAGATTGTTCTATAGTAGGGCTGCTGTGTTAATGGAGGAGTCCGAGAAGCAACTGGTTCGAGTATGTTGAAGGTTTACTGTGATTTGATGTTGCAACTGAGGACTTTACACAATATAAACAATTTTTCAAAAGTAAAACAGGTCATGTTAAACACATCACGTTAGTAAATATTCAATGTCATTTAATCACTGTCCTCGATATCCGGTGTGTCATCATTCGTTTCGAGCGATTTCAAAGTGACAGGTATTACTAAAAACATATAAATATTTCATCATTATTTTGAGTTATTGAAATTCTCACAATAGGTACTTGAAAAACCGATATGATGGACAAATATTGATAGAATGAAAAGAATAGTAAGGGTAATAAATCATAATCAATTTCATTTTTATAGATGTTCAACTTATATTTTGAATTCATTTCATATATTTTTCTTTTGACTGCATCTTTTGTAAAATTGTCAACGTCGACATATTAATTTTTATAACTCTACGTTTTTTTGGTGTTTCTAATAGAGGTGTATCACTACTCATTCTCTTTTTTATCGTGGACACATTATATTCGGTGATACCACATGCTTCTGCAGTTCTCTAAAGAGTATAATTTTATTCAATAACTGTACATATATTTTAATATTTGCACATTATTTTACGTACCTTACATGGTTTCGTAATCATTACAATAAGAATATTATAGAAATTTTGACAAAATATTTAATAAATAATAAAATATCAATGACAAATAAATGGTTGTGGTGTGTATGAAACAAATTTCATACATTCTATTTGTTAAAATAATGTTTTTGTTGTTTAAAAATACGCACTATGACAAATTGTCACCCTATAGACGAAGATTTGAAATATTTCTTTAAAACGTCATTCACATTCACAAACGTCACGTGGTATCTTCGAAATAAGTGTATGATTTATAAAAGACGTACGTTTCAACATTTTATATGGGAGTTTGGTTTTTTCACTGCGACTTACTTTCATCTTCCGTCTTTGTTTTTTTATATACAGAGAATAAGAAATAGATACATTAAAAGCAGAAGTATTTTTGTTCGATCGACATATTTTTGCGATGAGTCATACCAAAGTCAAGATTGGCCAGCCTATATTTAGAATTTAGTATTTAGGTAGGACTATGCATTCGGACCTAGGTGTATTAATTTTGTATTTTTTTACGTCAAAATAAAAGTTATTATTATTATTACATTTAACATTCTCGAGCAACACCTGTAAGAAAATAACTAGGCAAAGATTATTTCATAGTTAGGAACCACTGCCGTCAATAAATGTACCCGCTTACCTACGTAAGATAAATTCTGTGTTTAGTTAAACACCTGAAAATTTCGGCTGGAACATAATTCATTGTGTCTATCTCTTCTCTCTTTATATCCAGCTGTGTATCTTATTCTCTCTCTCTCTCGCTCTATTTGTGTGTATTGTGTTAATGTAAACAGTAATAATATTATTATTACCTACTCTTGCCGATTTCCGCTTTGATGCCCCCATTTGCATAACATCGATCCACCGTCGCGTTGTATCGAATCAGATAAATTAACCGTTCGCCCGATATGGCTGGCGTTGGCTGTATATACGGTACGTCAGGAACTAATCGGACCACTTCCACGAGATGGGAGGATGTTTAACAACCACGAAAGTAACGGGACGATTCTCCGATGAATAGGTTGTTAAGGACGCATTTTTGATATTTAATTTCCGATATAGGTACCTACAATATAAGTTGATAAAGTAGTTTAACACTATAAGTCTTTTTTTTTACGGCTCTGGCCGATTTACTAATGATATTAATAACAATTAAGCACTACAAATAATAACACTCAATTATTATGGCCCAGTATTTCAGTCGGCCCTTAGGAGTTTAACTCAAGTTTAACAAAAATATTGCGTATTTCAGTACCTAATCTTCCCTTAAATATGTACGTCACTAAACGACAAATATTTAACTCAACGTTTCTGGCGGATCGCGTGTCTTAATCTTGAGTTAAGTATTGTTTCTAGCCTTTTTCGCCAGGTGGCGTACTAATCGCCGCACGCTTTAATGTTTTATTTCATTTTATACTACAAATAACTATGCATAATAATTATAATCATGATTTATTTTTGTTGTTAAAATAAAAGACTTGATATAGAAGTGGTTCATGTATTTAATATTTATTTTCTTTTTTACATAATTATGATGTATTGCCTGACAACAAACGAAATAAACTGTCAGCCATAATGAAACGTCAGGCACGCAACTTTATTTTTGCGATGTTTTTTCATCCCACTTTTTAAATTGATCCATCCTGTTTCTGTATATATAATGTGTATTCTTTAATTTTCTACATAAGACACTATTTTACCATTATCACTTAGTTCCATATCCATCTGTAAAATGTACATACATTTTGCATTGAAGAACTACGTACGTAGTACATATTCAATGACATTTTTTCACTACAATGTTTGATTTTAATTAAAAAAAACATCGATCGGTATAAAAAATTGAAAAAGTAACATGCTGTGTAATGAAACAAATAAAATAATGTGTTGTTATAATAATAAAATAATATTTAGTCACAGCTTCGCGTCACGTATCATTTAAGGTTATTACAATTTTGACAGATGCGTTATAGACAATAACCATAGAAAAACGTAAAATATATCTGTAGTTGAAGATTACGTAACTGACGTTTCATTTTGCACTGAAATACGCGAATGAAATTTAATCTTCCCTAAACTTTTAACTTGGATTACCAAATCCAACGATTTAAGGACCAACTGAAATCTCGGGCCTATTATTAGCTACCATTATACACTTCCTCAAAAGAATTAGCAGATCAATGCGTAAATTGTAATTTATTCAAAAGAGCAAAATAAAATGCAACAAACGCATCATCAAGCTTTCAATTGGGAATAGTTCACCCATCCAGATACTTAACATATCAAAGGATTAGGCTCTGAGGAGGTCTCTATACTACCTAACAACCCTACTGATTCCCGAATATTAACGTTTAAAAAATCTTTAACGATTCTACATGTATTCATAATTACCGTTTTTTGGATTTTTATTTTTTAGTTTTTCAATAAATCTATTATTTCTTAATTACTTACTAAAGATTATGGAATAATAATATTTTATTTTCATAATATTTCCTTTCCGTATAAACATTATTATATAACTGAAACACAGTATAAGCATTATTATTGACTCTTCATTATAACATTTATATACCAATATAACAATAAAGTTGCTATGTTACTGTTTGAGCTGACAATGTCGCACTTCATTCGGGTTTATTGCCACAAGGCAATTTCTTCCAACCAACCAATGCAACATGAGGCCATAGATAGAATAGTGGTAGGTACATTAAATTCATAACAAACGGAAAGAAACACGTAACATCATTAAGAGTAAATTCACAGCAACAAAGGAAGGAAGGAAATAGAGTTTGAGGGAGGGGAGGGAGGATGGATATGGGGTGTCAGTTAAGAATTATTAGACAGGTAAAACAGCTTTAGTTTCTTTTTAAAAATTTGAATCGATTGAGACGTCGTAGTATCATTACTTAAGGTCTTCCACAGTTTTGCTGATTGTACTTCAAAAGAGGAACTGAGAAATTCAATAGAATGAATGGGAATAGCTAGTGTGGTACGTTCAGCAGATCGAAGAGGCAGACCGTAATTTGACAAGAAAATAACTCTTTTCTTGAGATATTGTGGTGAATTGGTGTTCCAACTGTCGATTCGTTCATGAGAATTCAATTCTCATAATGAATCGACATTATTAAGCCAAGATGAGTGTACGAAGGAAAATTTTGTATGGTGTAGTGGACTTTTTGTATGCTAATAGCACCAACTAGAGGCCTCGCAGCATATATGTTCCCGTACATGGATTTACTCAGAATTCGGAGTAGAACATTTTATGTGAATTTTGTGTGTGTGTGGGTGTGTGTGGGTGTGGGTGTGTGTGTGTGTGTGTGTGTGTGTGTGTGTGTGTGTGTGTGTGTGTGTGTGTGTGTGTGTGGGTGTGTGTGTGTCCCTTATAACTTTTGATTCGCTCAATATACAGAGCCCAAATTTTCAGTATATATAAAAAGTTATAGGCCTACTAAACTTTTATACTCAGAATTGTAAATTTTTGTTTTAGTCAGGGGTTAACAACTTTTGAAATTTTAGTTTATTTTTCCATATATCTCAGAAACCATAAAAGCTAGAACGCTGAAAATTGGTAAAAAGATAGACAAATAAAAAATCTCAAATACGTTTTTTTTTTAAATTCCAGGGTTTCTCAAACATTTTTTATTAAGGAAAATATTTTTTTTATGATAAATTTATGAGTTTAACTGCCTATATTTCCATTTTTTATTAAAATATCGAAAAAAGCCGAAACACCCCAACTAGATAATTTAATTTTATGTAAAAAATATTAGCACATCTCGATTTTTTTTAACAATTTTTATAAAAATTGAATTTAGTGACGACATCACTTCTTACAATTTGTATGGTAGTCGCCTATACACAATAATGTAAGAAGACTTAATAGTTTGATACTTAAATGTCCAAACATACATACATACCATCATACTGTTTTCATATCCTGTGTAGGAAAAACAGACTGACTTCCATACTATCCTATCCTGACAAACATACCTACATGTTTTATATAGAAAATAAAATATCTTCAAATATTTATTAATTTGTGTTGTTTATAGTTTGGTTCGTATTCTTTGAAAATGCATACTATCGCCATCGACAGTTGGATCTCATGTGTTACATGCAACTAGTGTTAATTAAATTGTACAGTAGAGAAAGTAAATGAATATTACGACGCTGACGTATCTTAGGCCAGCGACGAAGATTTCGTTAAGTGGAAACATGATCAAAATATGTATTTTGTTATCAGTGGGTACCTGACCTCTAAAATTGATCAAAATATGAGTTATCTATAATATGAGTTTTGGAGGAAAACCCTTTATACCCTCAAATACAGGATGTTTAATGAAGGATACTTTGCGTTATATTGTACCGGTGTTTATTAACGAACACCAGATGTAAATTGTACCTATAATAGGTTGTGTTTTGTGAGCCTGTCAAATATTTGTTTATATCAGATCTGTAATATTGACGGATAAGCCATTAAACTGAATGGAAGCGTTTGAAATGTGCCAATCGATTTATATTAACGACTGACCTATTACCATTACCCTTGATGTATGATGGAACTCTTTCATTTTGTGGAATTATTACAATTTAGAGGCCGACCTTCATAAACATTTTTTAAATTTTTTTTTTACTCTTCACTCCCCTTAGGGGATATACCTCCTGGGGAGTTATGAATCCCCAACTTTTAAGGTCAAAACAATTTTTTTCATCAATTTTTCAACAGGTATCAAGTTAAGAGTGTATACTATGGGTTTTTTGTGTATGGTGTATTATGAAAACTTTTATCCTCTATGAAACTAATATTTTTTAAGAGATCTAATAGAAATGTACTTCATAAAAATGCAAATAGGGATTGTCAAAATTTAAAGAAAAAAAAATCTCTGGTCTGCCATATCAATGTGAAATAAATTTCATTTTTGTATGAAAAATGTATATAACAGAAGTAAAATTTCTTCTGTAAGGGAAGATTGAGTGAACTTCATGTTGATATTGTATGTGTCTCTATAGACAAGTGTATTTTTACTCTCCACTTCTATCTTCCACAAGGGGTAGGCAGTGAGAACCGAACACCGCATTCTTCTATCTTGACACATATACATCGCCGTTCAACATTGATATACTGTCTCATACATGCTCATCTTGCTAGTAATGCAATTTTACTTAAAATTGCTCAACAGGTATCATGTTGAAAATACATACTATGAGTTTCGTGACAATGTTTTTGTGTGTATGGTGTATTGTGAAAACTTTTGTACTTTGGGAATCTTATATTTGTTTAAAAATCTAATAGAAATGTACTTCATAAAAATGCATTTAGAGATTGTTAACCTTTCAAGAAGAAAAATGAATGCTAACAATGGTGTGGAGACTTAAGTGTTGGCCACAACCCACTCGTTTTTATTTTATATTGTCTTATATGATATTTATATCTTTTTATTTGTTGTTTTATTTTATTTTATTTTTTGTACTGTTTTTTTAATCTTCTGATAATCGTGATGTTATATTTCGTTTGAGAAAAATAAAGAATTCATTTATTTATTTATTTACCCCTATTTGTTGGGCCGTTGCCATCGGAAATCGACGCTACATATTGGCTGAAAGGAGGCCAGGCGTCGTTTCACCACACGATATAATATTTCGATTTCACTGCTGCCTCTCGGTCGACGTATACTTTTAAATGGGCGGCAATGGTGAGGGTCGTCGGAATCGTCTGAGAAAGAACGAGAATTCTGGAAAATGTATGGAAGTGTATCGAGGGGTTAGATTTTGCGTTACACAAACTTTGACTCGATAAATATCTGCTCGCTATTGTTTTGTACGGTGTCATAAATTTGGTAACTTTGAAGGGTTTGGCCGAGCTTTGACCAACGCGCCGTAGAGGTAGATAGAGATTTGAACAATAGACAAAAATGGACTCTATAGTCCGAACGAACTGTATAAATTACCTGGCCATTGTTTCTGCTGTGACAGCTCAACTATAAATATTTATTGATGGTAAGTTCTCTATGGAGAACAATGGGGCTGCCATCACTACAAAATAACGTCTATGATTTGTTGCCAACTGTATTATCATAATAATAATCACGAACCATAAAGTTTTGATAATATTTTAGTGTTGCTAGTTTAGACGGTAGTGATGAGCAAAAATCTTGCACTCCTGGTCACGATCTATCTAGACTTGCAAGACCAAATCTAGACAGGTCTTTGCAAGACTAACGGGCTATTTCACCACCTCTGGATAAAGTTCTAGATAACTATCCATAAGATAAATTTATCTTAAGGATAAATGAAGCGAGCGTTTCACCATCTACAAATTTCTTACAGATTGTTATCCGACGGATTAAGGGTGGCAACGTTGTAATTTCATCTATTTCAATGGTCTTGTCTATGGGTTGATAAAGCTATCACATTGTAAATTGTAAAAAGTCGCAGTAAACAAAGGACAACGGTAAATAAACACGCGGTCAAAACGAACACGTGGACACAAAACAAGATATTTCAGATATTTTGAGAATGTATAATAGAGTAAGAACTACGAATTGCTGAGAGGATGACATCAACGTGTTGGTGGATTTAGTTTGTCAGCATAAAAATGTTATAGAAAATAAGAAAAAATAATTTATTTTATGAGTCCTAAAATGTTCTATGCAGACGTTTTCGTCAATCTAAACCTCGCGTTGAAATCAATATTGTCGAACTCCGAAAAATAATCTTTTCGCATTTGGAATAAATCTCTGACGCCGATTTTGTCTCGTATTATGTAAAAATACGATATCATCGTCGATTTGGTCATAAATTTCGATCATTTAAAAAATAACTTATACTCAGTTTAACTTATCTATCACTTATCGCGAACCTATTCCTCTAGACAACATATCTAGAACTTTATCCAGTCGTGAGTCGTGAAACGCATTTTTCGGTTTATCCGTTAGATTTGTGTTAGATTGGCTATCGGGCACTTTATCCAGAGGTGGTGAAATAGCCCGTTAATGCAAGAGTCTTGCGATATTGTAAAATTTTATAAATTAAATCATACCATTCCGTCACGCCATTTCCCTGTTTGAGGTAGGCAGAGAGAACCGAACGCCAGAGTACTTTTTTTACTTATTATTTATTTATACATCTTCTCGTACATAATATAAACAAATGTAATTGTACACTGGCGGGATTATTGCCATTAGGCAATTTCTTCCAACCAACCAGATTACAAAGTATGACAACATTGTGTATGTACAACAACAAAAGAATAAGAGTAAAAGAAAACAAAGAAAATACATATAACACTTAAATACTATTAAAACAAAAAAAAAAAAATTCATAGCAAGAAAAAAGGATAAAGTAAGGACAGGAGAGGAAATCGGGATCAGGTGCTCAAGGATAAATATTCCTTCTTTAGTTTTTTCTTGAAAATACTAAGTGAGTTAGACGACGCAATATCCGGACTAAGGCTATTCCATAATCTTGCTGATTGTACTTCGAACGAAGAGCTGAGAAATTCTGTATTATGGATAGGTATGGATACTATGGATAGTGTTGTACGTTCAGCAGATCGAAGTGGAAGTCCATGATTGGATAAATAAGTGAATTTGCTTTTGAGGTACTGTGGCAGGTTTGGGTTCGAGAGAATATTTTACAATAGTGACAAAATGTGTATATTGCGCCTCTGGCGTATCTTGAGCCAACAAAGAAGATTGTGGTAAGATGATATGCGATCAAATTTATTCAACCCAAAGATGAATCTGATACATATATTCTGAAGACGTACTCTTTCATGACTTCTTAATGACATACGTTATTCGCTTAATTCATGCATCTTTGTCCTCTTGCAAACTTATATTTGTTTAAGAATCTAAAAGACATTTAATCAATAAAAATGCATTTAGAGATCATCAACTTTTCAAGAAGAAAAAATGAACGTCAGCCTTTCAAGAAGAAAAAATAAACCCTTACTATTGTGTGGAGAGTTTAGTGTTGGCTACAACCCACTCGTTTCAATCTAATTAAATATACTAAAACAAACAAATAGTACTAATTTGTATTAACTTATGGCAAAATATAAGTTTAGAAAGTTCTTTAGAATTTAAAAATTTCTGGATCCAGCAATTTTTAAGAAAATCCCCAAAAATCCTACTGGATTGAAAACGCTGCTGAATTGTGATGCCTAATCGAATATGACCGCTTCGGTAAATGCAAGACCAAGAACGGCGGTGCATGACCATCCCGGTAATGGTCACTTTCTCATCACTAGTAGATGGAATAACAGCGGCGCACTGGAATCATTATCTACATATTTCCATGCAATTAGGAATGTTTATTTGTGGAAATTCATGTTTTCATATGGCAATATTGAGCACTGCAATGGCGGAAATGAGAATATGGCTGACTCAATTACTTCTGGGCCAACAAAGCTCGCGGTTACACAATGGTATCGTCGTACCGACACTATACTAGTGAGACATGCACACTGCACATGGCAGAAGACGCATGAAAGTAGAATTAACGCGGTTGAAATGAGATCACTAAGATGAATGTGTGGTAAAACAGTATATGATAGATTAAGAATTGTCGCTACTTCCACCACCACCCGCTCCGCATATGGGGACTGAAAAATAGAATAAGAATTATAAGGTATTGCTATTTGGTAGTTCCAACCAACCATATTAATAATAATAATAATAATAATGAACACTTTCTTGCACCCAGCGCAAGTGGCGAGTTTATTACCGTATGGAAATTTCTTCCAACTAACCAATGTTTCCAGCCCAGAGAAGCAATATTTGCGTGAGAAATGAATTAAAATAAATTTCTCCTCTGCTGGGGATCAAACCCAGGACGCCCGCACAGAAACCGAACGGCTTACCAACTGTGCCACGGCGGTCGGCGTATTCATTTGGTGAAACAAATATCTGAGGGAATCATTTAAATTACATTATTATTATACTTTTTTGTAAGATCTTAGTAATGCACGTGTTTTTTTTATTCTTAAACTTTTTTTTTTGTAAATGCTCACATGAGCGTTGAACTTGTATAAATAAATGAATAAATAAATAATTCTTTCCATGATTTGGGTAATCAAGAGGGTTTTGATTCACCGTTTGACCTGACATGAGATGTTCAGACCTTGAATGTTGTTGTGCCATTATTTTCTTGACCGAACATTACCTTTCATTTCATTCTTGTCAGTTTTGTGACTAAAAATTCCTTGACTTTATTCTGTATTTTAGATCCCCCATTGGCATCCGTCAGACCCGACAACATCACAGTCAACGAGAGTGCTGATGTCCTCTTATTCTGCGAATATGAAGCAAATCCAGCATCCCTCACCAGCGTCACATGGTAAGAATCCAATATATTTATTTATTTTAAGTATTTGTGGATAATTTACGAAGTACAATTCCATTTTAAAATTATATTAAAATTAAAACAATTTGTTTTAAATTCTACGTATATTTGTTATTCGTCGATAGCTACTTCGCCTTGCTAGGGCATCTTCAAGACTATGACGGCGTGGAGTTTCTGTAGTGTTATATAGGTAGAGGGTTGAGCTTACAGTTTTTTTGATTGGTCAGTATCTACAAACAGAGTATTAAACAATGGCAGTGGGTGGAGACTATGGTTCGCATAGTGCCTACCTGATATCTTTATCCAGTTTATCAGTGCAGCCTTGAAGGATCTAGTTGTAGTCAATTCTTTAATACTACTATCCAACTGGTTAAAGGTATGTGGAGCTGTCAAGTGTGTTTGTGTCTTTGTCCAAACGAGGTTTTCATGATCGGAACTAAGTAATTCACACCATTTGATTGTCTTGAAGTTCTCGTTTGTTGCGTTCTACTAAAGTTATCGAGGGAGATCGCGATCCACTTCCGTTGCGTTCTGCTAAAGTTATGAAATGATATTTCTTTATGGAATTGAAGCAATTTTGTCTTAATATACAGTTGCCTAGGGTCAAGATAAGAGAAAGGAACAAGACAGCCGAAAATAGTGATAACAGAAAAGTCACAACACTGACTGTGAGGCACCGGCTTAGAATAGTGCTTCCATTCTTTTCTATTATTGTTTTAGAGTATGGAGAAACATAGACATGCTGAAGGAGAGTAAGGTAAGGATCTATAAGACCTGTGTAAGGCCGATCATGACATACAGCATAAAAACAAGAGCTTACACCGTCAGTACAAAAAACCTCCTAAGAACCATTGAGATGAAGACTCTACGACCCATCGCAGGCGTAACACTTCTTGACAGAGTAAGGAACTCGGAGATAAGAAGAATCTGTGATGTCAAAGATGTTGTGCGATGGGGAAGAACACGAAGACGATTTTGGAGAGATCATGTGGGGAGAGCGGGTTCGTATTGAGTGGTGAGAATGGCAGCGGATGGGGAGATAACAAATGGCAGACCCCGTGGAAGACCACCCAAACGATGGAAGGATAGCTGGACGTCCACTTCACAAGAGCAGGCTCCGAGAATAACAGGACACAGTCCTAACTAAAGCAGAAGAAGAAGAAGTTTTAGAGTGTCTCGTAAGAGGCGGGTAATATAAAATACAACAGTCAATAATAACATCTTACATAGTTCAGCAATATTGAGGTTCACCATCACACATTCTGAATCTTGTGCCTTATGTTATGAGACGAGACTGGTTTGTGAGTCGTCGTGTCGTCGTGTATCCTTTTATAAGGCAATGCACACCCGCAAACCTTGCGTCGGTTGCCCCACATTGTACGATATGTTGATGGTATAAATTAATGCATTGAGAAGTAATTTTTCATTGTCTTTAAATATTATGTATATGGAAAAAGGAAATTGAATTAATGTTTATTAAGAGTTAAATTCTGAATGCAGTGCCACTTTAGGTAAGACGGGACTGGTGTGTGGGGTTTCACAAGCATGTTGTGCTTTCTTTCATAAGGTAATGCACACCCACACACCTGTCGCCGTTTTCCCTACATTATAGGAAATGCCATGTCGATGAATGCATGAATGAATCTAAAAAGTATTCAGAAAGAATATCGTTCATATTTTGTTTGACATTTGAAATTTAGTAATGAGTAACGCGTACAAACAAACACACAGACCTAGGAGATTATACAAGTGCTTATCTATTTCTAGGATTCAAAATGGCCGTGAGCTCAACTTGGCAGGAGAACCTTGGCACTACGAGGGCGGCACAACGGAACAGCTGGCCTTGCTCATCAGGAACAGCTCAGCAAGGGATCTTGGAGCGTTCTCCTGCAAGCTGTCAAACGCAGTCGGATCTTGCGTCAGTCCCACCAGTATATACGTCGATATACACTGTAAGTAAATTCTTCTTTTGCAGGAGACAGATTTTTTATGAAATATTCCTATGCTGCAGCCAGGATCATGTATGGAGCCTCCCAAGTTTTCTCAATCTGTATTTCCTTATGGTCCCTGAAAGGATTTAATGTAATTTAATATAATCCTACAAGTATTTGAATTAAAGGAAATTAAAATTACGGACATAGAAAAAACTATTTCATCACTGAAAACAAACAGTGCACCTGGGAAAGATAATATTTCATCAAAAACACTCAAAATACTATAGCAAGAACTATGTGAACCACTAACACACCTTATAAACTTATCAATAAAAAAAGGAGAATTTCCAAACATACTTAAACAAGGAACAATATTACCGATTCACAAAAATGGTAGTAAGGAAGAAATAAATAACTACAGACCAATAAGTTTACTAAATTCAATGTCAAAAATTTTGGAAAAGGTAATAAAGAAGCAACTGATGAACTATTTAAACAAATATGACATCCTCTCTAAAAACCAATACGGTTTCAGAGAAAATAAAAGTACCTCAGATGCAATTTCGTATGTCACTGACCATATAAAAGAATTAATGGATAAAGGCAACAAGTGTCTTGCAGTTTTTATTGACCTAACCAAAGCTTTTGATACCATTAACCACAATTTGCTCTTCAAAAAGCTTGAAAACATTGGTGTAAAAGATACTTCCCTAAAAATTCTCAAAAATTACATGACATGCAGAAAGCAATGTGTAAAAGTGGGAAAACACATAAGCGAAAACCTAACAATTAACTGTGGTGTGCCTCAGGGAAGTGTATTAGGGCCTATCCTGTTTCTTATATATATGAATGACCTATGCAATATTCCCACAAAAGGACATATCATCAGTTATGCTGATGACACAGTTTTCATCTATTACGAAAAAACTTGGAAAAAAGTATACAAAATGGCTGAAACGGAATTGACAGAAGTAAAAAAATGGCTTGACAGGAACTCTCTGGCACTAAATACAAACAAAACAAAATACATTGCATACAGCATAACCTCCCGAAATAAACCTAGTGACGAACATAAACTAAGAATTCATGATTACTGTACCGAAAACTTAAGTGATCAACCAACATGTAACTGCCCGATCATTGAACGAACAGAGAGCATAAAATATCTAGGAATTATATTTGATGAAAACTTGAGATGGGACTATCACATTGACTGCGTGACATCTAAAATGAATAGATTAATATACTTCTTTAAATCAATCAGAAATGTTATTGACCTAAAACATTTGAAAAATATATACTATGCTCTTTGTCATTCAATAATGGAATATGGAATTATTGGATGGGGAAGTGCAACGCCAACAACAATAAAGAAAATAGACATAGCCCAAAAAGCTATTATAAAAGTTATACTTAAGGTACCTATTCGAACGAATACTGAAGAGATTTTTACTAAATTCAAAGTTCCAACAATTACAAAAATATATGCAAAAAATCTGCTAATATACAAGCTAAAAAGAGAAGATCAATATACTAGCTCACAACAATATAAACACACTAGATTAAGTACAACAAATACCTTAAATATACCATATATTAAAACAACTTTTGGACAACGTAGTGTACGATATTTTTCAACAAAACTTTTCAATAGTTTACCAACAAATATTAAAAACATCAGTAATGCAAAAGAATTTAAAAAACTATCACTAAGATGGGTTTATGAAATAGATGAAAAAATCCTTAAGGAAATAATTCTTCCAAATAAAATGTAAATGCACTATTACAAACAACAGAATAGACAATTGAAAAAAAGTGAAACAAATAATTTATTTCCACAATTTTTGGTTGTGTGTGCATGACTCAATATGAAATATTGTATTTAGAAGGAAAGATGCATACGTTTGAATGCGTAGCGTATGTATGTACATGTACTTATATAATATGTAAATGTATCTATAAATCAACAACGTAATAGACAATAACATAAAACTAGCTCACCTTAGCACAGGCTATGCCTAGTGAGGGGGCTAGTAACAAAGATACAAACAAAAAGATATGGCTTCAACTATGTAAGCACCAGTGAAGTGGTAAATTGATATTTATTGAAATGAGATAACTTATATTTACATTGTATGTTAACTATGTATGAATAAGCTTATATTATCTTAAGATATTTTGTATCTCATATATACTGTATATTTTTGGATAGAAATAAATAAAAAATAAATAAATAAATAAGTGTAGTCCCGCATTGCTGATCCCGCAAGTTATACGAATCCCGAAAATATAGCCCCGCATTACTGATCCTGCAAGTTATACGAGTCCCGCAAGTGTAGTCCCGCTTTGCTGATCCGCAAGTTATACGAGTCCTGCAAGTGTAGTTCCGCTTTGCTGATCCATCAATTTGTACGAGTCCCGCAAGTGTAGTCCCGCTTCGCTGATCCCGCAAGTGTAGTCCCGATTTGCTGATCCCGCAAGTTATACGAGTCCCGCAAGTGTAGTCCCGCTTCGCTGATCCCGCAAGTGTAGTCCCGCTTTGCTGATCAAATAAAGTAAAATAAAAAACTAAATAATTTTCAGACAAGCCCGAGGTTCGCGTGTGGATGGAGCCAGGAGGACCGGTGGTGGAAGGAGACAGACAGAATGTGACGCTACACTGTGAAGTGACGAGTGGAAATCCAGCAACGCTGGCCAGAGCCAAGTGGTTTCTGGATGGAGAGCTTCTGAAGCAATTGCCCGACTGCAATCAGACCAAGGAGAAGGAAGATAGCATCATCACAGGTACAACTCTCGTAAAGTCCATGCCCCTACACCGTAGAGGAAGATATATAAGATAAAAGTGTTGATTAACCTTACCAAAACTCTTTTCTTCTTCATTTATTTATTTTCTGGATGGAGAGCTTCCGAAGCAATTGCCCGACTGCAATCAGATCAAGGAGAAGGAAGATAGCATCGTCACAGATAAAACTCTCGTAAAGTCCATGCCTCTACACCGTAGAGGAAGATAATATATAAGATAAAAGTGTTGATTAGCCTTACCAAAACTCTTGTCTTCTTCATTTATCTGCACTTACGAATGTACAATTGCGACATTTTTATTCGTAGCAAACATAGTGATTATGGATGGTTTAATTATTGTTATTTCAGACGTAGAAGACATGTGTGAAGACATCGATCCGTCACGGCTTCTCCTGCAGCAGGCCGGACGAGGATTTCATGGAAATTACTCCTGTCAGGGTGGAAACTCAGCTGGATGGGGTCCCGTTTCACAGCCGTCTGAACTTCTTGTCTATTGTAAGTAATATAACTACAATGTATCCTCAATTTTAAAATAAATATAACCCTTTACCAATGATTGTCATTATCTATCTATTTTTTTCTAAATATTATTTTCATGGAACTCAAGTGGTTTTGTGGTTAAGTGGTTTTGTGGATATTTATTTTAATCTTTTCTTGGGGCCTGCATTTGTATGCTTCTTCTCGGCAGGCCCAAAAAAAGATGAACCGATGATATTGTCAAGACGGCGAGGAGAAAATGGATGCAGATGGCATGGAATAAACAAAGATGGAAGGAAAAAGAAGAGGCCAAACTCCAGCAATGGATTGAAGATAACTGATGAAGAAGAAGATTATATAACATACTCTTTGGAGTGCACCGCTTTAAAAAGTAAGTTTCCCCAAAACATGTTGAATCATTCTAAAAAGTTCTTGACTGTTTCGTTTTTAATCTTCCAGACGAACCTGGTCCAGCATCTCTGACATATTCTCCTACGAGGGTCGTCAAGGGACAATCACTCACGTTGTCCTGTTCTGTTGAAGACTACGGAAGACCATTAGCAACAAGGTAAACAAGTTTATTTGACATTCTCTCTTTGCTTAATATCGAAACAATATTACACTAAATATAATATATTGGAAAAATTTTGGGAATCAAATCTTCCTTGATATATAAATGAAATACAATAGGTACAATAAGAATACAATATCTAGTTGTATTTTCACTGTAAACATTATGGAGATTTATACAATCTAAACATTTTCCTATTTGCTTTCAAAATCTAATGAATATTGAAATTTTGAGACTGTCTATCGGAAGGTAATAATTATCTACAAGAGATTCCTGCCTTGAATATTTTGGGCAAACTCACATTGACTGGCGTCGACATTAAAGAATTCCTTATCTATGCTCGACGCAATATGAATAACACTCCCGAACTCTTAATATTATCGTTATAATACGCGAGGTGCAAACGACGTCAGATCAGCAAAATGCAGATTGGCAAATGTCGCCAGAGTGTGACAGACTATTAATCTCTTCAATTATCTGCCACCTCACACACGGTCAGTTTTGAGAGAGAAACGAGGAAGTATCTCGTCGAAAAATCCTTTATTCAACTGAAGAAATGCGAAATGAAAGAGATTTCAATTTACATGGATTATTTTACATAGATTTATTATTTATCTTCTTCTGATGCCCTGTCCGGAATCCCCGACATTGGCGATCACTCTGAGGAATCTCTCTCTATCCTGTGCTGCACGGAATATCTGCTCCACAGTTCTGAAGCCCGTCCATCCCCTAATATTACGCAGCCAGGACATCTTTCTCTCTCCAATCCCTCGGCGACCTTCTATCTTGATCTTCATTAATAATTGAAAAAAGTGGTATTTTTCTCCCCTCATTATGTGACCTAGATATGCAATCATGCGAATCTTTATTGCAGACAGAAGTTGCCTGGTTTTTCTGGAATGACTTAAGACTTCTGAGTTGTAACCAAGAAATTTTCGTTATTTTTTTATTTAAAATTTGTTTTTTTTTTATTTTTATTTATAATCATTGGCGACGCCGAGTTCACAGTTTGGAATACTATAAACCAATAAAATGAATGCTTAAGAATTCATTATATTTTTATGGCGGGTGTGCTACATTATTTGGTACAAAAATGTCCTGAATACTCACAAATAGTTTTTCTTGCAGATTTCGATGGTTTAGAGGATCGCGTGCAGTGCCCGATGTGGTGACAGCCCAATGGACAATCGAGCCTGTCTCCTTAGAGACTGCAGCCAACTTCTCCTGCAGAGCTGTCAACGAGGCTGGAATGGGAGAAGCAGCGACTGTTACCATACAAGTCTTAGGTATATAAATAAATTATAAAGTATTTTTTTAATTTCTTCCTCCTTGGACTCGTGGCCAATAGATACCGGCTTTTTAATCACCCGATGAATTGTCAGTTTCCATGCGGAACGATCTCTTGGGTAGATCGAAGAGTTTCAATAATAATTGAAGACTACAGGACAAATTTTAAAAGTTATCTTCACCTATTTAATATTGTCACTAAGAGACAAGGTAAGAAATGAAACGGTGAGATAAAGAACAAAAGTAACAGATATAATCCACCGTGTGAGGACTCTGAAATGGAAATGGGACACGTAGTCAGAATCTCGGACGATAAGTGGACAAAGACAGTGCTGACTTGGAGACCTCGTATGACAAAGAGAGGTATGGGATGGCCGCAGCTGCGGTGGAAGGACGATATAACAAGATATGCTGGCACATCCTGGATGTAAACTGCACAGGACAGGACGACGTGGAGTCAAATGGAGGAGGCCTTCGTTCAGGAGTGGACGGAAATAGACTGAAGAAGAAGAAGAAGATTTAATATTGCCTCCTCTGCCTCATGTCAGTTCTGTTCGTGCCCAGACCAAACTTCGGAACATATGTTGTGGAATTGTTGCCACCCAATGGTGTCTTCTTGTAGATCGAAGCTCCTCACTGATGTCCGTGGGCCTCTTCAATGTCCCATTGGTCACACGGATTTTGTGATTTCGAAGAACAATTTTAAAGCCTTTAAAAAGTTTTGTCATAGTTTTGGTGCCTAACTATTGTTAGATTCCTAGTAGGTTCATTTTTTACAGAGGATCTTGCTCATACCCTTGATATTTCTCATTTAAAAGGTCTAAAGTCCATGAGTGTGAATCCTCCACTGACATTCGTCGATTGTTCTTTTGCACTATGGTGCCGAGATTGCTAATCTAGAGGGCTCCATGAGCTATTTTTCGTGCTATAAATTTTTTTCTTGACGTTCACGTTCTGTGAAGGGGCCATTTACAGTCCCCATACGCAGAGCGGGTGGTGGTGGAAGTAAGGAAATAATTGTAGACCCTGTAGCGAATGTAACATGGTCACTTCGTTAATTTGGTGGACGACCTCTACATAAATCTTCTACCCTTTAGGACGAGCATCTTGAGATTATCAGACAGTCTGTCCAAAACATTGAAAGATGAGCTGTAGCAATTTGTAGCAATGGCAAAAAATACGACGAAGGATATCAAAAATAAATATTATTTGTATTTTTCTAATTCTTTTTTGTTATTCCTTTCAGCACCTCCTGCTTTCATCAACAATTTTCCACCATACACTGGAGCTTTATATAACTCTGACGTAAGTTCATTTTTATTTTTCTTAATAACTACATATTATTTCATTTTTCTATTGCAAAGCAACATATTCCTTAGTCCTCTTAATTGTAAATTACGTGATGTAAGGATGAAAATGAGGTAAAACACGTATGTCAAGATTGAAGAGTATGGCGATCGGCTCTCTCTGCCTGGCCCAAATAGGAAAACAGCGCGATGGTATGGTATGGTATTGTATGGTAAGAAAATTTCTTGATTGACAATGTTTATTTTCATTTTTTATCACTAATTTGAAACATTGTGTGATACTTGGAGAAAAGTAGGCGCACAAAAACGGATTCTGACTGAAAATAAAATAAAATAATGTTTAGGAATTTTAGTATTCAGAAGAAGTAAATGCTTATTGTAGTGGCAATCTTACTGAATTCTTTTAAAGCAAAATATTTTGGTATCATACTTAGCCAAAAAGGTACGTATTAATTATGATTTGGATGGACATTTAGCTAAGGTTTTTTAGCTATTGATTTAATATAATTTAGCTAAGGACATTTAGCTATTGATTTAATATACCCAATGTAATTTCATTCCAGAGCATAAGTTTGTCCTGCCGTGTCGAATGCTGGCCTCCGTGTTCTGTGCAATGGCTCAAGGATGGAAGACTCCTTCCAGCTGGTGCTCCGTATAGAAGAGTGGACTCTCCAGTTCCCCCGGACACGAGAACAAACGATTTTCAATCACTCCACTCACAATTAGTAAGCATAAGTATTCATTTTGTTATATTTTGACTGTCCAGATTTATTAAATAAATATATTTCTATGCGACGCGCCGTTGAGAAATGGCAGATCAAAAACTTGTTCGATGTTCCTCGAAGCAACACCAATTCAGATCAAAAGAGCATGTCATTTCTGTAATGTCAGTCTCTCAGGCAATAACCCACATTCTGATGTATTCACTGCTAGTAATTACTGCTACAAAAACTCTCTATATAGTACTATAATGTCAATCTCTCAGGCAGTATCCCACATTCTGATGTATTCACTGCTAGTAATAACTGCTACAAAAACTCTCTATATAGTACTATAATGTCAATCTCTCAGGCAGTATTCCACATTCTGATGTATTCACTGCTAGTAATTACTGCTACAAAAACTCTCTATATAGTACTATAATGTCAATCTCTCAGGCAGTATCTCACATTCTGATGTATTCACTGCAAGTAATAACTGCTACAAAAACTCTCTATATAGTACTATAATGTCAATCTCTCAGGCAGTATTCCACATTCTGATGTATTCACTGCTAGTAATTACTGCTACAAAAACTCTCTATATAGTACTATAATGTCAATCTCTCAGGCAGTATCTCACATTCTGATGTATTCACTGCTAGTAATAACTGCTACAAAAACTCTCTATATAGTACTATAATGTCAATCTCTCAGGTAGTATCTCACATTCTGATGTATTCACTGCAAGTAATAACTGCTACAAAAACTCTCTATATAGTACTATAATGTCAATCTCTCAGGCAGTATCTCACATTCTGATGTATTCACTGCAAGTAATAACTGCTACAAAAACTCTCTATATAGTACTATAACGTCAATCTCTCAGGCAGTATCTCACATTCTGATGTATTCACTGCAAGTAATAACTGCTACAAAAACTCTCTATATAGTACTATAATGTCAATCTCTCAGGCAGTGTCTCACATTCTGATGTATTCACTGCAAGTAATAACTGCTACAAAAACTCTCTATATAGTACTATAATGTCAATCTCTCAGGCAGTATCTCACATTCTGATGTATTCACTGCAAGTAATAACTGCTACAAAAACTCTCTATATAGTACTATAATGTCAATCTCTCAGGCAGTATCCCACATTCTGATGTATTCACTGCTAGTAATAACTGCTACAAAAACTCTCTATATAGTACTATAATGTCAATCTCTCAGGCAGTATCCCACATTCTGATGTATTCACTGCTAGTAATAACTGCTACAAAAACTCTCTATATAGTACTATAATGTCAATCTCTCAGGCAGTATCCCACATTCTGATGTATACACTGCTAGTAATTACTGCTACAAAAACTCTCTATATAGTACTATAATGTCAATCTCTCAGGCAGTATCCCACATTCTGATGTATTCACTGCTAGTAATAACTGCTACAAAAACTCTCTATATAGTACTATAATGTCAATCTCTCAGGCAGTATCCCACATTCTGATGTATTCACTGCTAGTAATACCTATACCATAAACTTGTGTTTTGTTAATATAATATTTAATATGTGTAGGTACCATTTTAGATTTTTGTTCTTATCTTACATCATAGTAGTAACAAATTGAATCCTTCTCCTTTTCCTTCCCGTCACAGGCAAACATATATACTATAGCTCTTAACTATATTAATTTGTTTAATTTTTGTTGTAATAGGATTGTTTCATGATTATCATCTGTTGACAAACATACTTGTTCTGTCTTTATTTATTTGATAGTGTATGTATAAGACTGTTTGTCTCGTAAATAAATATATGGAAAAGTATATTTTGGCTTTGATGAATTTTTAGAACTACTCAATTACTGTGTATGAGAACACTGCACCGTCTCCATATGAGCATTGATGATATCGACTAGTTTCCAAAACATTGTTCTAATCTTTAAAATACATTACTGTACTTAAAGTAAATATATTACATAATTAATACAATGGGCTGTTATGTAATGTCGGATGTGTTTGTTTCTAGGTTTGGGAATTGGACAGATGGCCCGGTGGTGTATTGGACAGAGTAAGGGACAATGCTAACTACACATGCAGATCCTCAGACAATTCTGCGGGACCCCTAGTAACTAGTTCTACCGTCTTTGGAGTTGAATGTAAGACATCTGAACCCACATATCTTTTAAAAGCAAACCTTTATATTTTTAAAGATGATCAGATGATTAAGTAAAGTGTTTGTTACTATGGCAAAGAACCTAGTTTCTAGTCACGAAAAGATTTGGAAAATTCTTATCTCACACTAATGAGAGGAATAAAAAGTCGGATTTAAACCAGTTTTCTAATTTATTGACAAGTTTTCGTTAAACGAGTCTCTTCCTTTTTATTCCACAACAACTAAAATTATTTTTATTTTTAAATTTATTTAACATCTCAATAGAGACGAAGTTGGGATATTGTAGAAGAACCAAGAACTCACTTTAATTTTTTTGATGAAATTCATGTATTATGTTATCATTTCTTCGAATATTTTTTTAATTGCATTAACGCATAGCTTAGATGGGTCGGTGGCAGAGCGGTTAGCGCATTGGGTTAGTAATCCAGTGGTCGCGAGTTCGAATCCTGCCTCGACCGATTTCGCATTTATTTGCTTATTTTTGGGAACGTAGGAAGATGTATATGTACTTGTTTAACAAGGACATATTCATTTATTATGAAAAAAAAAAAACATTGGATTTTTTCCCATACAGAAGCTATTTTACTTCTGTTATAAAAATTTTTCATACAAATATGAAACTTATTTCACATTGATATGGCAAACCATATATTTTTTTCTTTAAATTTTGACAATCCATGAATGCATTTTTGATGAGTGTATTGCTGTATCAAAATTACAAACAGTATAAAAATACCTCGATTTTTTTGAAAATTTGGACAAATGAAAGCATAGAAAAGAAAATAACGGATATTATCTATGAAAAACTATCAGATCTAGGCTCTAGGATAAAATGAAGTCGATCGGACTCATAGTTTGGGCTGTAGAGAGGACACAAAAAGGATAATCAAAACGCCATACATACAAACACACCACGACGAAACTCAGTGTGCACTCTCTACATGATACCCGTTGAGAAATTGATGCAAAAAAATACGCTTAAAAATTGTGAAATCATAACTCTCCACTATTCCATAGTGTGGAGAGTAAAAAAATCTAGTCGGAAAATTAGTTAAAAATTATATTCTATAATTACAGTATGCACAAAGATGGGTTAAAAAAAGTGTACATATAAATAGCTCGATTAGATTATTTATAATACATGTTCTTCATTTCAGATCCACCGGAGAACATCACAGTATCAAGCAAAGTAGTTTCAGTTATTGAAAATAACATACCAGAGAAGGTCCTCTGTCACGCCAAGTAAGTTCAATACAACTTCTATTTAATTTTATTTTGAGTCTTGTATTTGTTTATTTATTAAAATCCTTTTTAACGAGTATAGTAATATAAGAAGTAGGTACAATATAGCTTTATTGAGAGTAAATAAAATGTATAGGTAATACTATAATTAAGTTAAAAGTCGAAGTTTAAGTCATTTTATTTTATTTAATTTTATTTTATTCAAAGTATACAGGTGATACAAAATTAAATAAAAAATCATCATGCCCAGCATCACTTACATGTATACATTATTACTGTTTTATATATTTATGTAGTGTAGGAGAAAAAAGAAAACAGTAAAAGTCAGATATGTGACATGTGAGTGGGGAGTGTGTGTGTGGGTGTGTGTGTGGGTATGTGTGGTTGTGTGTGAGGGTGTGTGTGTGTATGTGTGTGAACCTTTATGTGATGAACCCAATTTATCAGCATAAGAATCTAGGATTATATTTAGAGTACTTAATAATCTATTCTTTACCATAATCAATGGGGAGTTAAAAAGATCTTCATCACTAATGTTGGAGTTATAAAAATAAAAAAGTGCGGTATATGAAATAATTCTGTCTAGCATAAGTGTAACAAATGGGGAGGAAGTGTAGGTCAGTCAGTCTAGTCGGTCTTGTTGGCACTCTCAGAGTCAAGCGTTCAAGCAGATAAGTGCAGTCAACCGTTGAGTTTGCAATTATAGTTGAGTTTGTCATAAGTGTATACTATACATATTTATATATATACCTATTTATTGTAATTTGTGTATTAGGCTACTCTGTAACTAGGCTATGCCTGTCCCAGAGTAGCGTTAAATAAATCAGTTCTATTATTTTTATTCGTCATAGTGAAATTTAATTTTTATAAGGTTTGGTGGTAGGTTGAAGTAATACAGATGTGCAAGTATATGTTTTAGTGTTGTATGAAAATGTTGCTTGATGTAAGGGCTTAAATATTTTTGGACCTATGTACGCTTAATTTTTCTGGCCATGTATTGACTTAGTTTTTGGTATTTCGTCAAGGTTTAGTAGTGCTTGTCTAGTATTGTGTGAATGTGAGTTGCTGGTTGTCATTTGGTGGTTTGAGGTTTTGATGTAGAAAGTGAGAGTTGACTTAACAAAAAACTGTCTTACGTCTAGTTCATTAAATTCACAATTTCTTCTCTATGATTGCATAATATACAAAAATATTACGCGACGTCCTACTTAGGCGATTCAAAAAGAATGCGAAGCGTCGCGGCGAGGCGCGAAAATAACAAACAGTCGGTAACGCTACGTCCTACGTAGGCGATTCAAAGCGAACGCGATTGCGAAGCGATGCGGTGCGGATACAAGCGAATTCAATGCGATGCGATGCGACGCGGCGGCTCTGTCCTACGTGTGCGCGAATCGTTCCCTCTGCCGCCAGCTACTGTCATGGATGTACGTATATAAAATACTCAAAAATATTTATGGGGGGATACCACAATTTGTATGAAGAATTACGTGATCTTGAATTAATAAATGAGAATTGACATCTTTCCGGGAAACATATCAAAATTTGACATTCGTGCAAGCGAGAGAAAACATCATATACTATCGTCTGGCGATCTGGATATGGGTCTCGACAGATTCTACTCAATTTTACATGATCTCATTGAAACTTATATTCCAAGAAAATTAACATGGAACACTAAATATCCCCCTTGGTACACCTCAGCACTTATTAAACTAGTAAAAGAGAAGCATAAGTTTCACAGAAAATTTAAAACCTTCAAAAATCCCCTAGACTACGACACATTCTGTTTACTCCGAACGCGTTTTAAAACCTTAAACCGTCAACTTCATTCTTCTTACTTAATTACTATTGAAAACGGTATCTCCTCCAATCCCAAAACTTTGTGGAAATATGTCAAAGCTAATAATGATTCACATGGATTTCCTAATACAATGTTCTTCAATGAAGAAAAAGCCGCAAATGGTCCCGACATATCCAATCTCTTCTCTAAGTATTTTAGCTCGGTATTCGACACAAATCCACCAGTACCCCCGAATGCTCCCCAATTATTTCATGACAGTACCCCGAGTATTAATAAAATAGAAATAAATCCAAATCTTGTCCTCAAATATATCGAAAAACTTGATATGACTAAAGGAGCTGGCCCGGATCGCATCCCTCCTTTCCTTATACATAAATGCGCATATCACTTGTCTTTCCCATTAACAATCTTGTTTCATCGCTCTTTAACTGAGGGTAATATGCCTAGTATTTGGAAACAAGCCTACGTAAGTCCTATATTTAAAAAGGGCAGTAAATCAGATGTCGAAAACTACCGACCTATCTCTAAACTATGTATCTTCAGTAAAATTCTCGAAAAAATTATATACGACCAAACAATCTCTGTTCTAAGACCAGCACTTAACTTAAACCAACATGGATTTATAAAAAATCGATCCACAACGTCTAACCTTATTTCCTTTATAGAATATCTGCACGACAACATGGACCATAAAATACAGGTTGACGCAATTTACACCGACTATAGTAAAGCATTCGACAAGGTAGTACATTCCACACTCATTCTTAAACTTCAGCAAATTGGCATCCACGGCGACTTACTGAGATGGATCTCCTCATATATATCAAACCGGAGCCAAGCTGTTGTGGCTAGCGGTTTTAAATCCAATTGGATTCGGGTCACTTCGGGGGTTCCTCAAGGTTCCTTGTTGGGACCACTTCTGTTTAATATCTACATTAACGATATCACTAACTGTTTTACTTACGCAAAAGTCTCACTTTTCGCAGACGACATGAAGATTTACTGCCCAGTTAAATGTATTGAGGACTGTGAAAATATTCAAACTGACCTCAATCGTCTCGACCTATACTGCAAACAACACAACCTTCAAATTAACCCAAACAAATGTCACTGCCTAAAATTTACACGGAACAAGAACATCATTAGCTTCAACTATTGCCTAAATAATCAACTACTGCGTAATGTAAATGAAACAAAAGACCTTGGTATCATCCTTGACTCAAAACTGTTATTCGACAAACACATTGAGTACATTGTTTCCAAAGCGTCTAGGATCCTAGGCTTTATTCTCCGTACATGCAAGCAATTTAACAATATACTCACACTGAAAATTTTATACTTTACATATGTGCGCAGCATTTTGGAATACTCATCACAAGTCTGGAATCCTAGATACTCTACCTACATACACAGAATTGAAAAAATCCAGAATAGATTCCTTAAGTACCTTGATTTTCGCTCCTTTCGAACTCATCTAAATTACTCAGATTCTGCCGAGTTCTTTAAAATTAGCACATTAGAAAACCGTAGAAATATCTCCGACGCCGTCTTTCTATTTAAAATCGCCAACTCTATCGTGGATTGCCCGGAACTGCTTGAACGAATAGCTCTTCGGGTTCCCACCCGAGCAACCCGATTCCAACATTCATTAAACCTTTCACACTGTAACACGAACGCCAAACAACACTCATTCATATACCGTGCATCACACTTCTTCAATACGCACCTAAACGAATTAGATATATTCAACTCATCAATAAATGTTATCAAATCAAAACTTATCAATCATTAAATATTCATATATATTCATCCCAACACATATCCCTCTTCATCTGCACTCTATCTTTCCTCTATATTCCCAACTCTCTCCTACATATTCTCTATAATTTTTGTATAAACTTATATAGGTACTTATTGTTTTTTTACTTATGTGGAAACACATTATTGGCATAATTGTAATAACTTTACTGTCCATACCATAAACATTGTAACGCTGTTTGTTTCCCAAATATAAATAAAATAAAGTAAAATAAAACTTTGTGTGTTTTGAACAACATCATATTGTAAAATAGCAATAATAAATAAATGTGTTTACTTGTAGTTCCATTTATTTTTGCCAAATCCTAAAATTCGCAGTTCGATAGTAATAATTCTTTTGTCCCATAATATGGGACGTTCATGGACAGAAATTAAAATTTCCGTTTCTGACATGTCAAAAAACAATGGCACCGCTATCAATTCGCGCGAAAATATCAAACCAACTGATCGCGTTCGCTTCTCATCGCGACGCGCCGCATCGAAACCAACTCGCGGTCGGTAACGTAGGACACTTCCATAGTTACCGACTGTTTGTTATTTTCGCGCGGCGCCGCGCCGCTTCGCATTCGCTTTGAATCGCCTACGTAGGACGTCGCGTAACTGTGGAAGTGTCCTACGTTACCGACCGCGAGTTGGTTTCGATGCGGCGCGGCGCGATGTAAAGCGAACGCAATCAGTTGGTTTGATATTTTCGCGCGAATTGAAAGCGGCGCCATTGTTTTTTGACATGTCAGAAAAAGAAATTTTAATTTCTGTCCATGAACGGGAATATTATGGAACAAAAGAATTATTATTATCGAACCGCGAATTTTAGGATTTGGCAAAAATAAATGGGATTACAAGTAAACACATTTATTTATTATTGCTATTTTACAATAGGAGGTTGTTCAAAACACACCAAGTTTTCTCTCGCTTGCACGAATGTCAAATTTTGATATGTTTCCCGGAAAGATGTAAATTCAGTCTCATTTATTAATTCAAGATCACGTAATTCTTCATACAAATTGTGATATTCCCCATAAATATGCTTTTCTAAGTACACAATATAAGTACACAATCACTTCTCTGCCGTACATACTTCTTGAGTATTTTATATACGTACATCCATGACAGTAGCTGGCGGCAGAGGGAACGATTCGCGCACACGTAGGACAGAGCCGCCGCGAAAGATTCAACGAGGCGGTGGTTATCACGGCTTCGTCTGTACTGGGCAGATGTAGGCCTAAAGGTGGACGGTCGACCAATTGGTGGACCCCCGAACTCTCAGTCCTTAAAAGGCGATTTAAGACTGCTGAACGCGATTTTGGCCAGGTAAGAAAGGGTGTCATAGTGCGAGACTCGCCGTCGGGGGTCTCCCTTACGACGGAGTTCCAAAGGGCGAGGAGTGTTTATCACTCTACCCTGAGGAGAACTAAGATTTTGGCGTGGAGAGAGTGGATTGCCGAGCTGGGCGACGCCGATCCTTGGTCGGTGAGTCGCAATGCGATCAAGACAAAGAGGTCTGCAGCCCACTATCTTACAGGAGTCGTCGCTAGTGGTGTGGAAACCATGAGTGTCAATGACACTCTGAACGCTCTCCTGAGTGGCCTGGTGCCGCGTGACTCTTGGTCACGGGACACACCGCACCATAGACAACTGCGCCTCCTGTCTCGGCACCCACCTCTGGGAGATATGGGCGGGAATGCGCCGGTGACTGTGGATGAATTAGATAAGATAGTTGCTGGACTGGGGCCTAAGAAGGCCCCAGGTATTGATAGGATTAATGGCAGAATCGTGAAGAATGTTTGGAAATTCTGTTCAGCGGAAATGACTAAGCTGATGAATGGATGTCTGAAAGAGGGGATTTTTCCCAAGGTTTGGAAAAAGGGCTTGCTCAGGATAATTCCCAAGGGCAATGATAAGTCGCTGTCGGACCTCAAGGCGTACAGGCCGATTACGCTGCTTCCTTCCTTTGGCAAGATCCTTGAGATCTTGGTGAGGGATAGGCTTGGCGAGGCCTTGACGCCTGGGAATCCGGGGCAGTTTGGATTCAGCCATGGGCGTTCGACTGGGGATGCGATTGCGGAATGCATCCGCTGGAAGAATGCATGCGAAGATAAGTATGTTCTGGGAGTCTTCCTAGATATAGCGGGGGCGTTCGACAATGCGTGGTGGCCGCTTATTTTAGCCAAGCTGAAGTTACGGGGTTGTCCTCGTTGGCTGTTCGCTATCGTGAGCAGCTACTTCAGCGACCGGAAGGTAGTAGTCACGCATGCCGGTCGCATTGTTGAAAGAATAGTCGATATGGGATGCCCACAGGGCTCGGTCCTAGGACCGTTCCTTTGGAATGTCCTCTTCGATGACCTGTTGAGGTTGCTGCTTCCGCCTACGACCATAATCATTGCGTACGCCGATGATGCCCTGCTGCTCATTGGAGGAAAGTCCAGGCCTGAAATCGAGCGTAAATTTAGAGATGCGATCAACGCAATATTAAACTGGGGCAGGGTGAACAGGCTGGTCTTCTCACCGAGTAAGACGATCGCAATGTGGATGAAGGGGGCACCTAGCCGGGCGAGACGCCCGGTGTTGCGGATGGACGGACATTCCGTTAGGGTTGCCGATGAGGTTCGCTACCTGGGTGTCATCCTGGACAGTGGCTTCACCTTTCTACCGCATATCAAGTCCTCGGCTGAAAAAGCAGCTGCCTTGTTTATGGCACTGCGCAGGATCAGCAAGAGTAGCTGGGGACTTCGTTCGGGTACGGTGAAGGCTATATACAAGGCTACGTATGTGGCCCAGGTTACATACGCATCTGAAGTGTGGTCCCATCGGCTGAGCGTTGGCTCGGTTGCTCTTGCGATCCTGAGGGGCCAGCGTCTTCCCTTGCTTGCTGTTACAGGTGCGTATCGCACGGCGGCCAGCGACGGTCTTCCGGTCATCGCTGGTGTCCTGCCTGCTGATCTCGAGGTGCGGGACTTTGTCGCACGTAGGAGTATCAGGCTCAACAGGCGGGCTGAACATTTAGGAGTGATTGTTTGTGTTGCACCTGGGATTGGTGGTCTGAGTGAGGCAAGCAATAGAGTCAGAGAAAGGACGATGGAAGTTTGGCAGGAGCGCTGGGATAGAGGAGGAACTGCTAGGGTAACCTATAAGTTCTTCCCTGACCTAAGAAAGAGGATGAGTATGAGAACGCTGGCACTGAGCCATCATGCGGTGCAGCTCGTGTCAGGACACGGTGAGCTTAAAGGCCGACTCTTTGAGTTAGGCCTAGCGGCGGATCCGTGGTGTGCTTGTGGTACTGGTGCCCAGAATGCTGAGCATATACTTTGGGAGTGCCCTTTGTTGATGGACGCCAGGGAGAATTTGATAGGAGGTATGTGTGCTGGCACCACCCGACCAGTCTGGTTTGGCGAAGTGCTGGAGAACTATCACAATGTTGCTCGTTTCGAAGAGTTTATTGATGTGTGGGTTTCACGCTGGGATGAGCTCCGAAGACCGGGTTTTCCTCCGGTCGAGGATCTCGTACAGTGATGGGCCTGATCTGGCCTGGAGTGGTGCTGTGGCGGAGTGGTCGATGACTCGTTGACGTTTCGTGCCGTCCTTTCTCCCTTCGTGGAGGTGTCTGATTAAGTGCCCCCGTCTGGGTGGGTCCTCCTTTCTCGCGTCGAGGTTAGCTATCGCACCTGGTGATGCGGGTGCGATGGCTCTTATGGAACGTCGGGACGCCTCTATCCTGGCTCCTTCACCCATTAGTTTAAGACTAAGACAGTAGTATTAAGATAATTAGTTTGTTAGATATTTAGTTATATTATGATGATATTTATAAGTAGTTATAAGTACCTAGAAATTAAGATTAGTTTTAATTAGTAAGATGCATTAGGTAGGCTTCATCCTCGAATGAGGGCACTGAGAGTCCATAATTTAGCAGGCGGGGTTTGTTGGGAGGAGCCCATCCGGCAAACCCCGAGCCCGCCTGCGTAAAAAGAGCAAGTAAGTGCGGGTAAAGAGGTGCTAACGCGCCTGAGATACCCGGGTAAGCGGTGGGTGACTTTCAGAGCCGCCGCGTCGCACCATATCGCATTGAATTCGCTTGTATCCGCACCTCATCGCTTCGCAATCGCGTTCGCTTTGAATCGCCTACGTAGGACTTAGCGTTAGGCAATGATCGCGAGATTAGTGTAACCAATGATAAAAAGTAAGGCGCATACCTCACATAATTCACTTGAGCTTAGAAAACGCTCAGGTCATTTCACCAATGTCAGATGAGCTGTCAAAGTTTACTAAAATTATGAAAAAATTATATTTAATTTTACGTTCTAATTAAATTACTACTTTAAAAAAAATAATAAATAGTGATAAAATCATAATAGGTAGTAAGTAAAAATATGTTGACATATATAATAATTTATTTGAAAATGTGATCAAATGCCTTGTCAAATACGAATACATAATAAACTTATTCCTAACCTCAAGTGGCAAAGGTTTTTCCTGCAAACAATTTCGAATCAATTTATAAAGCAACTCGCTCCCGCGAGTCGCTATTACCGTTAAAGACTAACTAAACCTAACCGAAAATTATACGGGATATAATAAAATACGACAACAAAATGATAGTATGATGTGTAAGTAAAACCCGTTCCCGTTTTTTTTTTTGGTTAGGTCTAGTAAGTCTTTAATAATGATAACGACTAGCGTGAGCGAGTTGCTTTATAAATTGAATGGAAATTCATTACAGGAAAAATAATGTTATCAACACCTATGTCATTTGAAGTTTATTATTTATTTATTTACCTTTTATCACACCATATTTATAATGACAACAATAAGTAGATTATTGCTGCCCAACTAGGGAATCCTGTTCTAGGGCTAGCAGATTACAATTTTTGCTGACAATTATACTCAGTTATGAACCAGGTGATTGTTCCCGTTCCACACTAAATATGAACACAATCTCAGTATTCTGCACTCACAATCATTACCTCAACAAACATATGGGCTCACACAAAATAGATTAACCAGGTCCTAATGACCGCCATAGTACCCGTCATCGATCCAACCTCTGACGCGATTTTCATTTCAGAACTTTTTTCACAACATTTTAGAATTTGTCTGGAAACAAACAAGTAAATGAGAATCTTCAGATAATAAGGCACCGTATCTATGGCAAAATCGTTTGAAGGCTTTATAATTGTTCTTCGAGATCACTAAGTCCACATGTCCAATGGGACCTTGAAGAGGCCCACGGACAGCAACGAGGAGCTCCGATCTGCAAGAGGACACAATTGGGTGGGAAAACTCCCAAAGGATGTGATCCTAAGTTTGGTCCGCTAACGATTATATTACATTTTCACTGCATATTCTTCAAAAATATTACACCAAATCTGACCCTCATATTCCTTTCTGTCAAGGGGTAAACCGGAGCCGTCCTACACGTGGAAGAAGGCCAACAGCTCCGTCGGCAAGGACGGCGGAAGGACTGGCCCGGTCCTCGGCAAGGGAGCGTCTTTGGTCTTGGACCGTCCAGTCCAGAGGACCGACAGCGGGGACCTGCTCTGCGAAGCCAACAACAAACACGGAGCTACATACACGACCACGTATCTCAACGTCATGTGTTAGTTTGAAAGTTTTCTTTGATTATTAAAACTAGTTACATGTAACACATTAGATCCAACTGTCGATAGCGATATTATGTATAGCTGAAGACTACATACCAAACCACAAACCCATAAAACCAAATCATTGAATATTTCAAGATATTTGGTTTTCTATACAAAACATGCAAGCATAGGATAGTATGGAGGTCTGTCTTCTTATCCAAAATATAAAAAACAGCATGATGGTATGTATTTTTGGAGATAAAGTATCAAATTATTGAGAATCCCCATAGATAATGTGTAGTGTTTACGATGTACCTAGGTACCAATCAAATTGTATGAAACGATGTCGAAAATTAAAGCAAAAATTCAAAAGTCGATAACCGCTGACTAAAACAAAAATTCTACATTCTGAGTATAAAAGTTTTGAAGGCCTATAACTATCTATACTATCTGAAATAAGGATCTGTGAATCAAAAGTTATAAGAGGGGACGGTCACAGACACACACGAAATGTTTTACTCCGAATTCTAAGTAAATCCATGTATGGAACATAATAATATATGCTACAAAGCCTCGTTGGTGTTTTTTGACTTCAAAGTTTAAAAACCGTGCAAAAACTTTACTGCTGCATCTACTCCTTCTCTTTAATATTAACTTTGACTAAATCTCAAACTCATCCGTGCGCCCATGTTGCTTAAAAAGCGGTCCAAAATTTTTGCTTCACATATAATTATATCGATAAGTCTAATATCTAAAAAAATACACAAACTATTAATTAACTTACCCATATACATGATTTATTAAATTTCAAATCGACATTCAATTCCAGATAAGCCCGAGTGTGGAATTACTCAGAGAGAAACTGAAGGCTACCAGGAACTTGTCTGTACTGCCAACGCCAATCCAACTGAGGTAAGCAATTTAAATTTTGTCATTGTAAAGAATCTCTTCAACAAAAAAAGCTATTGAGTATTTCGTATCCAACGAAGTTGTACGAACCAGAACAGCGCAGCAGCCAATCATTTCAGTTATCCAGAACCGCAGATTGAGCTGGCTTGGCCATATGCTTCGTATTTCCCCCGAGAGTGTTGATTATGCAAGCCTTTTTTACACTTCGGACAGGACGAGAAGGCAAAACAGGCCAAAACTCACAATCGAGCGAGCATTCTCTGCGAAATTGCATAATGCTGGCTTAAGCTGGGATGAAGCTGTCCATCTGGTGCAAGATAGAGTGGCTTGGAGAAATTTCATGGCATCCACATGCTCCACACTGGGAGCGAACGTGGATTAAGTAAGTAAGTAAAGAGTCTTCTGACGAACAGGTACGATAGAATTATCAATAATGATTTGAGATTCTGCAATTAGACATTACTAGACTTTGAGAATAGAAAATGAGTCAATGCTGGAATATAACTACATTCATGACTGCATTCGTCGTTGCTAGACTATATATTCTTATTATTTGGTTTCAATCTTAGAGATCGGTTGGCAGCAAAGCTTCTCTTCCTTTACTCCATTCGGTCTTCAGCGACTCTCTTCATCTTTATGCCAGATGATGTGTAGGGACGCTCTATGCCAGATGATGTGTAGGAGGTCCTCGTGTCGCAACATAATGCCCATCCAATTTGCACGCCTTTTTGAAATAGTGTTTAACATGTGCCTGGTTTCTTCAATTTTCACCAAGATTTACCAAATATTTCTCAATAGATCCACATATCGAAGGCCTCTAGTTTTTTACAAAAGGTATCTTTAATCTGTGCACCATGTCTCGCAGCTATACAGCAGATTACTCCAAATATATGTATTATATTTTTGTTAGATCTTTTTGGAGTTAAAGGTCCATATTGTTAGACTGAAGGTGTTAGCTATTTTGTTGAAGGCGAATTTCGCTAGGTGGATACTTAAGGTGAATTAAATGTTCCAACAATATTGAAATAACCATCAATTGAAAAATTATTTGTCTCTATTGAGTTATTCAAGAAATTACAAAGAAAAAAGTGGAGTTTATAGAATAACATGTGGTGACTGTAATGAACACTACATAGGACAGACATCACGTAACCTAAATATAAGAATTAACGAACACAGAAGATGCTTAAACAACAATAATTTCTCAGAATTTGCTAACCACATTATCCAAACTAATCACTCTTTCAATAACCACAAACTAAAACTATTACATGAAACACAGAATAAAGGATACCGACTTAACAACTACGAAACGCTCGAAATACATAAACACATATATTCCGGTATAAAACTTATAAATAACCATACCTTTCATAACACTTCTCCAATACTTAATATATTCCCCATCAAATACAAAAACACTTCACAATACCCCCCCTCCCCTCACTAACCCAACCAACCCTCAACCGCCACCCCCCTCGCTTCACAGACAGACACACACAAATTCAACATGTTAGTCTCGACACGCCGGTCGATGGAAGGACAGCGCTTCCGAAACATGTCGCGAAGTGACTCAAAAAACAAGTGGTTTATAGCTAATTTATATTTCAAAAATGGTATTCAATTTGTCATTAAATATCATTGACTCCCGAATCGACTCATATATTTTATGTTTCATTCCAGGTAAACTTCACTTGGAGATTGAAGAACGAAAACGACTCCCTAGGACCTGCTGAGCTGGTTAGACAGCGAGGTCTGCAGTCAATTCTGAGACTGGATCCAGCGGCCCTTCCATTCAGGACATATCTCTGTTTGGCCACAAACAGGGTAGGAACTGGAGTGCCATGCGAGAGAGATGTTGCTGGTTGGTTCATTTATATATTGTTTCCACGCTCATCTGATCATTTACACATAACAAACAAAAGTATGAACGAAATATCTAAGAAATAAACAGGCAATAACGTACTTATGTAGGTATTTTAATTAGATATAATAGAAGGAATACAAGAGAAATTCTTAAATTACCTTATCTCTCGTTCTTATCACAAATTTGCTTTTTAATCAGATATATTAACAAACTTCAATATTGAGATATGTCTTAGTAATGCTTGTGTTTCGCACTCGCGGCCACTGGATTACTAACGCAGCGCTCTAACTGCTTGATTTAAAATTTAATTAAACAATTGGTTGAAAAAATTAGCACATAACCTCAAAAATGATTTTTTATTATTTTATTTTTGAATATCGTTTTTTTCTTTCCTGCAGCAAATCTGGACAAAATTGGTAATTACATACATCATTTTCATATGCCATATTTTTCGTTCATTTGTAATACATCATGTTTTTTTGTCATATTTATCGTTAAATTAGTAATTTAGTATCAAATTTCTGTGTGGCATTATTCTATAAATTAGTAATTAAATCGTATTTTTCATTAAATTGGTAATGACATCATATTTATATGAAATTTTTATCTTAAATTAGTTATTACATCATATTTTTTGTAATATTTTCGTTAAATTAGTAAATCAACATCAAATTTCTATATCTATTTTTTTCTGAAAATTGGTTATTAAATCATATTTTTCATTATATTGGTATCAACATCATTTTTTAATGATTTTTTTCGTTCAATTGGTAATTAATCATGAAATAACCTTATGGTTTTATTCTATAAATTGGGAATAATATCATATATTTCATCAAATTGGTCATTTCATCATATTTTTATGGAACATGTATGTTAAATTGGTAAATACATCCTATTTTTATGGAACATTTATGTTAAATTGGTAAATACATCCTATTTTTATGTTGCTGAAATTTTAAACGTTAAAATGTAATAAACTAACGAGAAAATTGTCAGGATACAAAAGAGATAACCCAAGAAAAAAAATAAAACATTAATTTCATATTAATTTACATACGTAATTTTTTTCGTAAAATAAGTACTTATATTTTCATATTTGCATCTAGTTCTTACAGGAGAAAAACATTCATAATATAATATACTTGTCGTATATCTCCAGCACCACTAATAAATCTTTGTTCTTCGACTTCTTTTCCAGGTGGCAGTGTACCATGGTGGCATCGTTGGGAGCAAGAACCCCTCGTTCTTGCTGGTGCTGCGGCCATCTTGCTGATCCTTCTGCTTCTTCTTTGTGTGCCCATCTTCTGTTACTGCCAGAAGAGGAAGGCCAACAAGTGTTAGTATTTTCAACTATATTATTCTATCTATACGCTTTATTAGTTTGTTTGTAGGATGGGACATTCATTTTTTGAACCATTCTCTTTTGAAGTCAAACTTATTTTATCAATCGACAAACATCTTGATAATTTCATATTTAAAGTAACCAAATAATACTGAATTATTAGCATTTGGTTTCAACTGTTTACCAACTGTTTTGTATAGACAGCTAAACTTTACCTAGAGTAGATTGCAAAACGGCTAAATCTTAGTTACAATATTGGTAGCCAAACAGTTTACTTTAGAGTTTTCGGTGAATTTGGATTTTGCATAGCCCGCGTGATTTTTCAAGATGATCGCTGATAACTTTTCTTTTTCTTATTTTACTTAGACCTTTATTTGGTCTTTTTTAAAAGGTCTGCTTCTCCTGCAAGTGGACACTCAGCTATCCCTCCATCTTTTATGCGGTCTACCGCGAGGCCGTGTTCCGTAAGGCTGATTGAGCAGCACTATAGGTATTATGTAGAAGTCTGGTGCTGTCTATACCAATCCCTCCTCAGCTGCCAAATCCATCTGATGATATCATTAGCCTCACATTTATATCCCTTATTCTGGTGTACCTCACTCGGTCTCTCAAGGTTTTGCCTGCTATCATTCTCAGTGTCCTCATTTCTGAGGTCCTAAGCATTTGTTTACTTCCGACTGTGTCTACTCGTGCTTCCACACTTTTCGCATGTCTTGTAAATTTTTATGGCGTCATATACCTACTCGTTTTCTCAGATAATGGATTTTAGGGAGCCCAGGACTGCAACTGCCTTATTGACTTTGATTATCCGAGCTCAGATCTCGGAGCTCAGCATCTTCTGATAACTCTATAATATAAAATTAACAAGGGTAGATAGGTACTATTAAGGTATAAAAAAATGTGTTCAATTTGATTAATCTACGTTCGTCAAGGTCGACCCCTTTTACCATTCCTATTCACTGTATATATTAATAAAATATTTAATTTGAATTATTATTAACGCTGCTTTCGATGGATAGATAACAATCCTGTGGAGATTGAAGAGAGAGAAAAGTAAGTACCTATTTATTAAATGAAATTAAACTGAATTTAAAAATAAATTAATCACTCTATTAAAAGAACAGAAAAAATATTAATTAGTAAATAAAAAAAACACAAAAAATTGGATATTTTATATTTTTATAAATTATTTATTTTTAATTTAAAGAGAGTATAAAATTAAGAAGAACATTTTATTTTTTTAAATATTAAATTTGAAAAAAAATATAAGATTAAATTAAACTTTTTGACCGAATTAAATTTTTGACCTAATTGATTGAATATAATTTTATTTAATTATTTTTTATTAAAAATAAACGATTTGTTTTAGTTATTCAAATACATATCAATAAAGAAATTGAAAAGAATTGGCCTTCGTGGCTCAGTTGGTTAGGTATCTGACTGCTGATCCAAAGATCCCGGGCTCGATTCCCGGTGGAGACACAGTTTTTAATTGTGTTTTCAGTATGTATCTGTGTGACCATTAATATTTTTAAGTCTCCAGAATGTGGCAATTTGATATTGGGTGCGTGTTAAGTTAATATTTGACATAGTACCTACCTACCTACCTTAAATAAATTAATAAATAAAAGTGTTTTTTTTTCATTTAAATAATATATTCTATAATTAAAATATTCTCACAGTCAATATTTATATTTTGACAATGAATTAAAAAAAAAACAAATATTGTTATAATTTCAATTAGTGTATTAATTATAAATAAATAACATGTTGGCATTTAAAGATCTTGTTTTTTTTATTTTATCTACGTGATACTGGTTGATTTTTCTAGATAGTATATCTTACTGCAGGTTTTGTTAATTTAATTACATACGAATATTTATTAGTTTTTTTTTTAAGTTCGTAAAAAATATAGTTTTCACTATAAGTTTACATATAATGTATAAATATTTTTAAAGTAATTTCATACAGGTCCAGCGCTCCAGTTATTCCACAATTAATCTAGTTACTAGATCTTCAAATAAAGACATCAAATTTCAAACAAATTAATCAATAATGAATATGGCGTGAGAACATGGGAATATCTCCTGCCAAAAATACTAAATGCTATGAATGATGAACTCTTGCATATATACACTACATGCCCAAAATATTTTACCCACTTGAAACAAATTAATCAATAATGAATATGGCGTGAGAACATGGGAATATCTCCTGCCAAAAATACTAAATGCTATGAATGATGAACTCTTGCATATATACACTACATGCCCAAAATATTTTACCCACTTGAAACAAATTAATCAATAATGAATATGGCGTGAGAACATGGGAATATCTCCTGCCAAAAATACTAAATGCTATGAATGATGAACTCTTGCATATATACACTACATGCTCAAAATATTTTACCCACTTGAAAAGGTACATGATGAGGTCCAAGGACGACAGCTATGTGCTCTAAGAGCAAGCTCTTTGAGTTGCTCGGCTGACGTAGGTTGGAACCTGCATCGTATTATGTATTTCGAAACTACCAAATACTGAACTCGTCAACCTCAGATAAACCCTGACGGCGGTACTAATAACGAAAAAGTAGCGAAGTTGAACCATGGAATAGAGTGACTAAAACCTAACGGCCAAAAATCTTACTAATAACCAAGTTTTAAAACTTCTATTTTATTCCATGGTTTATATCACCATGGTAACGCTAAACCATCCGGGCCCCTAGTTTAGTGGTGGAATAGCGAATTCGTGATTTGTCAAAAGTCAAATAGACCGCGCGTATTGTATAAATTTTGTCATTTTTAAAGAAATACTTTTTTTAATTATGAACAACAATCTGTTTGATTATAGAATCGGCGATTTTGAAAGATCGTTTCAAGAAATAGAGCAGCAGGTGGAAACAGTTTTTCGAAGCCACAAAATTTATAAGGTGCGTTGTAATCCGTTTGTTGATTACGACGACATTAATTTTAGAAGAAAGTACAGATTTTCAAAGACAGGAGTTACACATCTCGTAGATTTATTTGGAAGAAGGCTAATAAATGAAGATATTTATTTTCCATTGAAATTGTTTTAAAATAAATAAGTTATGTTGTAATAAGTTAAATTATTTGGAACCCAACCAAAACGTGACGATACGTAAACAGTAAACCATCAAAACCATGCAGTAAACGAACAATGACAAACATAGAAATACGATTCTCGATAGATGTCATAGATGACGGCTAATAAAGTCATAGAGAATGAACAAAAAAAAGCATAAAGTAAAGAAAAATTCCGAAATTCCCGTTAAATGGCTGCGTTCACTCAACATTCATTCCGTATTCCATGGTTTACTTAGTCCTTGTACATTTTTACATTATTAGTCAGAACTCACTAAACCACGAATTAGTGCCTAATACGTGGTTTACGTAGTGCGAGGTTTAGTTGGCTAAAACGAGTTTTAACGAAAATGTTATTAGTACCGCTGTGAGGGTTTCGATAGTTGACTATATGTTACATTGAAAATATCATTATATTAAAAAATACATACCTACATATTATAAAAATGTATTTAAAAAAAATATTATATAACGTATGTACATAGGTACATAATTCTGTAAAAATATTATTCAAATAATAACTTGATTCAAAAAAAATAATTCACGATTCTTTCTCTAGCAATTTAGAGATGATTTTTTTTGTATAGGTTTATCGTAAAATTTTTGATTAAAATAATTTTATATACAATTGATTGAATCGCGTTTAATTTTTTTTTCATTGATTAAGGATCTGACTGACTGTAACGCTGGGCCAATATTTTATAGCACATAATTATCTACATTTTTTATTTATAATCAATTTAAATTGTTTATTTATGTATGTATTTATAAAAATATTTTTTAATTTAATATATATTTTAATATTTATTTGTTATCATTTTAGTTAAAATGTAAAATATCTACAAATTTATAAGTTTCAGAACTGTATAGTACCTAAATATGGTATATTATGAGGGTATTTGAAGAATGGATTGTAGATGAATAATTTTAAGTCAAAGGTATTTGAAAGAGATGTAATTAGGACAGTATATTAGGTATATAAGTGTGAATAATGAACAATTACGTAGAGCTATTCGAGGAATATTTGTATTAAGGAAGTATGTTTCAAAGGAATGGACGGCCTGAAAAAGATATTGAAAGAAGATTAATGGTAGGAAACAGAGTTAATGGGGTACCAATAAAAACGAAGAACGATTACAACATATCGAAAGAAGCCAAATATGAAATTCACAATGCATTTGTAGTAAGTACCAACACTGATGAATGTAAGTGAGACGTAGACACTGCAGAAGACGCACCAAAGCAGAATAAATGCAGTTAAAATGAGATCGCTGAGAAGAATATGTAAAACAAGAAGAAGTATGACAGGGTAAGAAATGAGAAAATTGTTATGACAGGGTACGACAGGGTGAGAAATTAGGACATCTGTGCGAGAACACCGTCAACTCATTTATAAGGACTGTTGCTTTCATTGTTTACAAATAAATCAACTTCCCAATAGATGGCATTACAAAAAGGTTTCTTCATTACTTCATAGATGGTGTTTCGTCGATCAATTTGAAATATATTGCATTTTCGAGAATTGAATCGACTAAGGATATTTAGGAAAAAAAATGTAGGAACTCACCGTTTGAATGTCCACAAATCGGCTTGTTGTCATCCCACTATTTCACATAGGTTTAGTTAACTTAATTTAAAAACATTTACACATAAACACAGTAGGCATAGTATCGTTCAGAACTTGATATTCCGTATATAACGGCCGTGATATTGATGAATTGATTGATTATTTATCGAAGCGTAATTGTCACACACGTTTAGCGGTGTCGATGAGTAAGGGGGACTGGGTAGGAGAGGAGGGGGGCGGGATATCACGTCAGTCTTGCATATTTAGGTAGATATACGATATATACGTAACATACACCCCCCACGAATAAACCAATGGGTTTATTATAACAAGAACAAAAATTAAAATTCTTATAACAATATAAGTACATTAACAACATTTCAGATAAAGTAATAGGTAATAAATAAAACAATGCAAGATTGGAGACTAGATACTCCATAAAATAAAACAAAATAAACGATTGGAGACTGTCTCCTAAAATGAACAAAAATAATCATTAGAATATTTTTCCGTAAAGAAAACAAAAAGAATTATAATATAAGTATGTAGAAATATAACTTATTAACTAAGATAAATTGGGTTAAGGACATAACAGCGTTGCCGGAAGTGTTGCGACAATTGTTTTTTTTTTTTCATGTTGTTAATTGTTTTTGGGGTTGTTGAGGTCTTTCTTGTATTAATGGACTCGCTTGCGCGAAGTTCTGATGACTAAATTGGGGTTGTCGCACTTGTTGCTGAGGTTGGGGTTCAGGCTGAATAAGTAAATGTTGTTCATATTTAGGAATAGAAGCAGTTAATTCTCCTCCTAGTGGAATAAATTGAGACCCTGGATGCTCCTGTTGGAATTGAGGTGGTTGTTGTGGCAAGGGTGGTTGAAACCTAAGGTGTTGTGGTTGTTGAAATTGTTTAGAAACATTAATCTGATTGTGATCTATCGGTGGATGGGAATTTATCTGAGGTTGACTGTGATTAATCAGCACTGTGTTTGGTTTTAAAGATTGGAATACAGGTTGTTGATGAGGGAATTTAGGAACTGGCTGTGACTGAGGTATTTGATTTTGTAACGGTCTTTGACGAATTCTATCTTGCTGTTGAAGAATGCGAACTTGTTCGTAATATCTTTGATTGTATTCTTCTTGAGATAAAGGAATTGGAGCGTGAATCGGTTTTTTAGGAGTTTCTCTGAAGTTTTGAGGTGGTTTGTTTGGAAGTTGTTGTTCTCTGAAAATGTTTTGTTGAGATTGATCTAGTTGTTCGGTGGTAATTGTGTGATAGTTTTGTTGAAGATATTCTGGTTCGTTAAACACCTTTGTCGGAGGACCCTGATGGAAAGGCCTTTGTGGTTCTAGTGGGAACGAGCTTCTGTGAGAATTTGGTTCACTAGAAGAGAATTCTGATCTTTGTGAGAAAGGCGGTGGTTGACGTACATTAGGGGGACCCTGAGATGGGAAATTTGGCGGAGGTCTATGTGGAGGCCCTTGAGGAATAACAAAGGTTGGTGGAGGAGGTTTTTTAAATGGAAGACATACAGTAAATCGACCAGATGATATGTCGCGCGTATGTGTTGTCATCAAGATGCTTTTACGCAAAATGCTGTTTGGTTGTATGATTTGTTGAGGAATGTCTTCTGTTTTCCAAAACCTTGGTACAATATTATCTAAGGTGACGGCGTGAGATTGTATAATGCTTTTGTTTGGTTCTGATGTGGTGACTCGTCCAATAAGTACCCATCCGAATATAGAAGCATATGCAACTGGTAGATCGTGAGATATTTTGAATTTTCCATCTAGCATGATGTCTTGATAGACATCTGCTCCTAATAGAATATCGATTTGATTTGGTTTAAGGCACGTATCATCCGCTAATTTTAGATGAGAAAATTTATTTTTTAGATTGGGTGAGATTGTGTATATAGGTATGTCGTTGGTGATTTTTTTTAAAATAAGTGCATTTACTTTTATAATGGGAAATGGAGATAATCGCGATTTTAATGTACAATAAACAATGCCATTTGATGTAATGGGTGGATTTTCACCGACTCCAGATACAGAGATTTGGTTACGAGAACGTTTTAACTGTAATTTTTGTACACAGGATTCTGTTATAAATGAACATTGAGAGCCATTATCTATTAAAACCCGCACTTCATGATGATTCCCATCTTCATCGCAAATATGGACAAGAGCAGTTGCTAATAAAACAGTCTGACGAGCAGTAGCATTATGAGACATAATTGAATTGAAGTGATTTAATTGGGGATGTGAGGTAGAGAGATCAGCGTTATCTTCCGAAGACGAAGAGATTTCCTCATTTGGTGCATGGGGATGTAAAAGAGTATGGTGACGTTTTGAACAAATTTTACAGTTTGTTTTTATATAACAATTTTTTAAGATATGTGAGGATCTTAAGCAGTTGAAGCATAGATTATTTTTAATTGCAAAAGTTATTCTATCGTCTAATGGCAATAAATTATAATTAGAGCAAGCATGTAAGAAATGATTTTTCTTACAATAGAGACAGGAATTTAACACCCTGGTGGTGAATGAATTTTTTAACGGTTCGTTATGAATATTCTTATTATTATAAGATGGGCGGTAAGATTGATGTTGGGCATAGTCATGAAAAGAAGATGAGCTCATTTCGATGGCGTTGCAATGATGTGCTAGAAAAGTTAATAGATTATCGCAAGTAGGTATTGCGATATGATGTGACATTTCAAATGATGACATGATAGATATAGGCAATTTTTTGGATAAAATATTTAATAACAAAAAGGACCATTCTGTTACAGGAAAATTAAGTGCTCTTAAGGCTTCTAGGTTTTCGTAAACAGTATTGAGAAATTGTCTTAATGATATATTACCCTTTGATGATAAATTTGGTAGAGATAGGATATTTTCAATATGAATGTTAGCTATGAGTCGCTTATTTTCAAAGCGGTTTTGTAACAAATCTAATGCTACGATATAATTTATATCGGTTATAGGTAATTGTCTAATTGTATCTAAAGCACTGTCCTCAAGACAGCTCAATAAATAGTGGAATTTTTGCACGTTAGTAATCGAATTGTTATTATGTACGAGACTCTTAAAAATGGATATGAAACTAATCCACTTTGTGGCAGTGCCACTAAAGCGAGGTAGGCTAATATGAGGCAATGAGACATGACTATTTTGCTGTTCACGAGATGAAGTTGAATTTGATATTGTAGCATTGGGAATTAATAGAGTATAAATACCCTTTATGGTATAAAATTCATTCATAAACATATTATAATTATCTTCGTGCTGGACGACGTTAAATCCAGCGCGCTTTGCAGCTTCGATAGATATGTGCGCTTCAACAAAGTCTGTCCGGAATTTTTCTATATCGTCATATTGAAGCTTGAAAGAGTTGACGAAGGAAGAATCTTCTTGGGCCTTATTAGCAATGGATAATAGATTTTTTATTGACAGTTGTGCCAATCGGTATCTGATTTCAGATGACATTTTAATTTAAATATGACGTGTATTTTTATGTTTATAATTATGTAAAGATAAATTAGTACTGGTATTAAGCACAAAATAAATAAATAAAGAATAAGAAATAGGTAGGTAAGAACCGAGCGGTTCGCTTCTTAAATTTATGTACTATAACAGGAGATAGGTACTAATATAATGTACTTATGTATAGTTAATATAAATTTTATTACGATAATAAGATGACATGTATAATAGAAGATAATATTATATCGTCAGTAAATACCTATGTATGTATCGACGATACAATATAACCTTATTCAATTCATAATTTGTCCAATATTAATTTATTGTAACATGAATATTATGTACCTGTTTGTTTTGACATCAAATAATATACCTACATAATACGTTTTGAAGTTAGTATATAACGTACGCCGTATAGTTGTAATGTATAATATTATTAGATAAATAGATAATAACAAAATGGCGGCAATGTTTTCAATCAGCTGATTGTTAAATACGTTGACCGTTTGGTGAATTTACCGACACTGTAGATTTCTACACTGTGTAGTCATTCACTGGCTTGAAATATATAATGTTGTAGGTATGTACCTACTATGATATTGTTATATGATTTTTTCAATAAAGTTGATGAATATTTCCGATTTATTATTAAGAATATGCAAGACTGATATATAGGTACAGGTTCAAGGAAGTATGCTGTTCGAAGGACCAATCTTTCGTCGATCAATTGGAAATATATTGAATTTCGATAATTGAGTCGACTAAGGATAGATAGGAAAAATTATAGGAACTCACCGTTTGAATGTCCACAAATCCGCTTGTTGTCATCCCACTATTTCACATAGGTTTAGTTAACTTAATTTAAAAACATTTACACATAAACACAGTAGGCATGGTATCGTTCAGAAATTGATATTCCGTATATAACGGCCGTGATATTGATGAATTGATTGATTATTTATCGAAGCGTAATTGTCACACACGTTTAGCGGTGTCGATGAGTAAGTGGGACTGGGGTAGGAGAGGAGGGGGGCGGGATATCACGTCAGTCTTGCATATTTAGGTAGATATACGATATATACGTAACAGATGGCAATAGTAATAATGTCTTATTTTCAGGTGAATTGTTACACATTATTCAAATACATAGAACTTTCAAAAATTACATTGATAAGGGAACTCAATAAGAAGGCATTATTGATGAACGTTGCGCAAGCGCATAAAGTGATCACGTAAACCAGCCGATGACAGGTCGTAAGCCCTGTGGGTGCCTTGAGTTCCTGGTTCTTATATAATATCCCAACTTCCTCTCTATTGAGATGTAAAAAAGTTTGTCAGTAAAAATATCATTTGACTCCCGACAGGGAAAAAATCCAATGTTTGCGTATATGCATTAAAAAAATATTCGAAGAAATGAGGACATAAGGAATGAATTTCACTTTCATTGTCAATAAAACGAATGCATTCAGCATTGAGATGGTTTGGCCACATGGAAAATGAATGTGGAACGCCTGACGAAGAAAATGTCATATACAGGGTGTCCCATAAGCCAACTTTTGCAACAATTTGCACGATGGCGTCATACATTTTTTTTTCAGTGTGAACAATCAAAGTTGGGTAATATTTTTTTTTAAATTCATAACCCGAGCCATAATTATTTCTTTCCAACAAATTTTTTTTTATTATTATTTTGGATTGTAATCAATATCTGAGTTATTCAAGAATGTGGAACATAAATTAGAATTACAAAATACTGAAATTTGTAAATATGGCACTCGAAAAACCAATCTAAGGTGGAGATTTTCGGACACTTTGTAAAAGTGGCAATATCTCAAAAACTAAGACACTTTTATTTTGGTCATATTTACATATTCTGGCGAGTCATGAGTTGCTATAACAGCCCTTAAAAGGAATACGTTGGATAATGGGACATCCCGTATACAATGCGGACAGAAATGAGAGGATGGAATGAGAGGTCGGTGGCGCCCAAGAAAAGGATGCAAAGACCATGTGAACGACATTCTGAAAGATGGAAATGTTATATGTATGAGCTTGAACAACAGAAGAACATGTAAGTTTGAGATGATGTATGAATGTTGGTTGAGAATAAGGACATGGCGTGATGGTATAATCAATATTTCAGAAAAATATCATGTTACAATAATGAAATCACGAACTATCAGTTTTTGGTTTACAATGTACGGTCAGTATTTTTAAATAGAACCATTGATCTTGTTAGTTATACGGCCGCGTTTTTTTTAATCTTTTATTTTATTTTTGTTTATATTTATTAATTATAGCGAGAGGTATGGAGAAAACCGCATCATGGAACACATTAACAATGCCTTTTAAGAGTATGTAAAAAAAAAACACTTACATAACACAAGCATTTTTGGCGATTTTTTTGCGACGTACTAACTAACAATTAACCAATTGACGTTAAACGTTGGAGTATTTTTTTTTTTTTTTGATAGTTATAAAATAGAATGACCGCAACATATCAAAGGCCAACCTTGACGTATGCAAGTGAAACCTGGACATGGCAGAAGACGCATGAAAGCAGAATAAATGCAGTTGAAATGAGAAATGACCGGGTAAGAAATGAGGACATAAGGAAAGAATGTAAGATGAAGAAAGATGTCATTACTAGAATGAAAGTGAACACATTGAGATGGTTCGGCCACATGGTAAGAATGAATCGGGAACGCCTGGTGAAGAAAATATACAAAGCGGACAGGAATGGAATGAGAGGTCGGCTCCTTCCAAGAAAAGAATGGCACGACCATGTAAACGATATTCTGGAATTCTGGAAGATGGAAATGAATGAATGTTGATAATGCGATGGATTACTATGGACTACCCCGTTGGGGACTCGGCGTGATGGTATGAAGGTATGTCTAAAGATTACTAGCAACGACGAATGGGGGAAGGAAATTGAACGATGCATAAGTATCATCGTACAAGAGTTATTTGAAGTACCTACCGGGATTAGCAAAAGCCTTTTAGTTTATATTTGTGCAGATTGAGAGACATTAGAAGTTAATTAAAGTATACCTGCTTCTTCTCTGCTGGGAATCGAACCAACGACTCCGGCACAAAGTCAAATGATTTACTACTATACCACTGTGGTTGGTAATACATGACTTATATGTTCATGAAATTTTGAAAAATAGGTTTGTTTTTAGTCATAATGCGAGCCTTGCAAGATATGATTCATGATTTTGAGTGAATTTAACACGAAAATGTACAGGGATACCCATATGATAGTGTGTCATTCGGTTCTCTCTGCCTAATTACAATAGGAAAACGACGTTATTAATAATAAAATACTAATTTAAGTAAACTTCCTGCTAATCATTATATATTATGTATTTGGCATACCCTCATAATTTCATATTATTATTTTTAATATCTGTTTGTAGCATTCGATTCTTTCTGCCTACCCTAAATAAGGAAATTACTTACATTTTAAATCGTTTCATATACATACATTTTTCAGATTCTATTTTTAAAGTTTTATTTTGTTTCATATTATATTTATCAAATTTAATTTCAATTCACACTTACTATATTTTTAAACTTTTTTCTTCATATTATATTTTTCAAATTTAATTTTATTTCATATTCTATTTTAATAGTTTAATTTTGTTTCATATAATATTTTTCAAATTTTTATTTTGTTTCGATTCACACTTACTACATTTTTAAAGATTAATTTTGTTTCATATAAAATTTTTTTATTTTTCAAATAACAATTTATTTCATATACTTAATATTTTTAAATTTCATTTTATTTCATATTCTATTTTTTGGTTTCATCATTGTTTCATATAATATTTTTGATATTTAATTTTGTTTCATATTACTATTTGTGAATTTTTTGTGTGTACCTGTGCTGTTTTTTAAGCTTTTTGGATTCAAAATTTTGTATTTTTGTATAACAAACTATAATTATTTTACTAATTTTGATCATTCAGATTCCTAACCGCACTCACTCCAGATGTGTTGAGGCTAACATCAATTAATACAGGTACCAATATTAATTGTAAATAATAATTTGTTCAATCACTGTCACCCCATTTTCATCAGGGCGACCATCCTTCAAATGTGACAATAGTTATATTTAAAAAAATAAAAAAATAAAGATTAACTCAATCTAACTCTCGAGCCATAGTGACCAATACTCAGAAGTTAGTTCAGGATGTCTCAAAAATATCATCTGGCATAACAAATATATAAGAACGGATAGTAAGGTCAGAATTTATAAGACATGTGTTAGACCAATCATGACATATGCGGTGGAGACAAGAGCCGACATGGCCAGAGCCAAAAACCTCCTACGAACATCGGAAATGAACGTATTTTAAGGGCTATCACAGGGAAGACGCTTAAGGACAGAATTCGCAATGACGACATTAGGCGGATCTGTGAGACCGAGGACATCATACGATGGAGTAGAGCTAGGAGAAGATTCTGGAAGGACCATGTCAACAGGATGGACACATCTCGAATCCCATCCATAGCGGCAAACTTCCACCAGGGCATCGCCTCCCCGGAAGACCACCGAAGAGGTGGAGGGATAGATGGACCTCAGCTTCACAGGAATAACTTTCTCGCAAAACAGATCTACGATCTCATATAAGAAGAAGAAGAAGAAATACTAACAAAATATATTTAAGACTGCTTGCGGATTACATACCTTCAATAATTTTAAAAATAAAATACATTTATTAAGGCACTGGCCGATTTACTAATGATATTAATAACAATTAAGCACTACAAATTATAATACTAAATTATTATTATTACCATTATACACTTCCTCAAAAGAATTAGCAGATCAATGCGTAAATTGGAAATTATTTAAAAGAGCAAAATAAAATGCAACAAACGCATCATCGAGCTTTCAATTGGGAATAGTCCACCCATTCAGATACTTGCACGTGGAGGATCAGGTACAACCACGAACTACAGAGCCTTTTCAAGGAACCAGACACCAAAAAGAATCCTCACATCACGTCCGGAGGGAATAAGAGGTGTAGGATGGCCGAAATTACGATGGATGGATTGAGTCGAGAGGGACCTTCAGATAGCTGGTGTGCGGAAAAGGCCATGGATAGGGTGCAATGGAGAGGATTCCTTGAGGAGGCCAAGGCCGATCCTGGACTGTGGAGCCACTGATGATGATGACGATGACATACTTAACTAATCAAAGGATGAAACCGATTGTAGACCAAAAGCTCATTTTTCATACTAGCTCACATATTTTGCGGTCTGCACATTAGTATGAAAAGCGACCTCAGTTATGCGTGCTAAGCTAAATTAACTTATCTTAGCTTTTGGTCTGTAGCCGGCTTTAGGTTCTGAGGACGTCGCTATACTACCTATCAACCCTAATGATTCTCGATTATTAAAGTTTAAAAAATTCTTTAACGATTTTACATGTATTATTCATTATTACCGATTTTTGTATTTTTATCAGTAATTTTTACAATAAATCTAAAATTTCCAAATTACGGCCAAACGAATTTAGAATAATGCTAGTGGCTGACACATGAACGGTAATATTATTATTTGGAATAATGCCAGTGGTGACACAGAGAGCTATGTAGAGAAAGTTGCTGGGTATTTCAATAAAGGACAGAATTCAGAATGTCATGATGAAAGAAAGAACCAAAGTAGCCGATGTAGCGGAAAGGGTCCCTGGCGTAAAGTGGAGCTGGGCTGGGCATATTGCCAGATGCCTGGATTCACGATGGACCAAAAAGATCATAGAATGGCGACCGAGAACAAGCCGAAGAGGTGCCGGCAGACCCCAGGCAAGGTGCCGAAATGTGCCGGAGGGAATGGAAAACAGGCTGATGAAGAAGAATGCCAGTGGTTGACACAATGAACGGTAGTATTAGTATTTTGGAATAATGCCAGTGGCTGACTAAACGAACAGTAATATAATTATTTTGGAATAATGCCAGTGGCTGACAAAATGACCGGTATTATTATTATTTAAAAATATTTAGTAGGTATAATATTTTATTTATAAAATTGACTAATTATTAGGAAATATTTTCATTCAAAGATCTGTTCATGACTTTAATGATTCTGCGCAGGTACCCAAAGTGGAGCCATACTTTTAATTATTATATTATGATTAATTACATATTTTATATAAAATTTAATTTGAAAATACACAAATACTAAATTTGATTTTTTTTCAAATTGGTAAAAAGGCACATCACTTTCATAAAATGGCGTTGAAGAAATATCAAGTTTTCTTAATAAAATATATAAATAAAAAAATAATGGACAAACTCATTTCATTAAAATGTTGAAAAATTTCCATATAGGTACATATCTACAATTGGAATACTTTATGGAGTGACTTGGTAGTGAGGAATATAGCGTTGGCCACAACCCACTCGTTTTTCTCTTGATCTCTGTTGAAGCAATTTAAAAAATAAATATGTCATTGTCTCATTTGAAGGATGAAAATTCATTGTAAATAGATGTTCGTTATATACTCGCATTTATATTTAAAAACTCTTATATAATTCTTATATGTAAGTATTTGAAATATGTGTTTTTAAATATCATATTTATTTTTAATATTTTATGTATTATCGTTTTGTTGTGTATAATATGTATAATATGTAGTTATGTAAATATTTTCATCTTTTATTATTTTTATGCATAATAAGTATCATTTAAATGTGTTTTTTATATCTAGGTATATATTAAGTATGTATGCTATATGTATTTGTTAATTCTTTAATATTTGCACTATAGTGTTTTCTATTACAATTGTGTATTTCATTAAACTTATGTATCTATTTTTGATGTATTATTTTGTATAATTTATTTTTATATGAGTTCCGAATGCACAGTCCTAGGTACCTAAATACTAACTCTAACCTCATTGGAGTATTTAGTATTCTTAAGTTAGCAATTTCATTGCAGAGACATCGCTAACTAAATACTAAATTAATACTACGACAAACTTAAGGTCGATGGCATAGCATTTCACATTATTGTGTATCAAGAAGAGAGATTTTCTATGGGTTTATACTGTCGTTTAAAATGTTTTATTTTGTCATGACAACACAAACATATCTTACTAGCGTTCTGTGATGGGGCCGTTTCAGTCCCCATATGCGGAGCGGGTGGAGGTGGGCGTAAAAACACAAACATATGTAACCAAGCTAACACTGACAACTCGATGTTGCGATTTTTCTGAAATTCCAGCGAATTTTCGGCATCTCGTATGGATCGCTGAATAGGTACTCTGTTTGGTCTTTTAATTTTATTTACACTGACAGCGTTTACTATGTAGAATTCCATTTTTAAAATAAATTAAACACTTGTTTTTCTTTCTACATTTATTTTTACTCTCCAGAACGACCGTTTCGCCTGGTGAAGGCCTTTTCAACTGGTTGAAAAGGCCTTTTCAACGGTCGTTCTGGAGAGTAAAAATAAATTTAGAAAGAAAAACAAGTGTTTAATTTATTTTAATAATACTCTGTTTGGTGTTTGTTTTGACTAAATTACCAAATCCAAGTCGCTCAAATTATCATTCATCATAAACATCTCATATTTTAGTATTAAACCACTCGTAAGGTTCCTCGCGATCGACCTTACTTTTTGACAATTCGCAAATGTTAGTTTACGCCAACGCGCATGCGCTAAGTATTTAGATATGTCTCTGCAATGCAATCTGTCTCATACGTGAACTTGGTAGCATCCTCCAGTTAGGAAGCCACGTGATCTCCTTACTAAATTGAGCGACTGTGCAATGAAAACATGGTTAGTATTTAGAATTTAGTATTTAGGTAAGACTCTGCATTCGGACCTTAATTATGAATACATACGAATTAAAATATTTTTATAATTCGTTACAATATATCTATGTTTATTCTTAACATACATACATAAATATTTTTTTTATTTATCCATAATTGAATATAAAGGTATTGTCGTTTACGACATCTCAATATTGAAATATAAATTCTTTGATAAATTATTAATGAAATTAACACATTTAAAAAATGAGACCATTACTTAAATCCCAACTAGGTGAACATTTACCATGTCAATGATTTTTTTATATTATTATTTACAGTACTAGATGTTACATAGCTAATTCATTTATTTATTTAAAAAAAATTGAATTATTTTTTTGTATACTTTGAACATAATACAATATGTACATACAATTGTATAGAATACATACTGCTAACCCTAGAACAGGACTTCCCAGTTGAACAACAGTAATCTTATTATTGTTGTCATTGTAAATATGGTTTAATTAAAAATAAATAGATAAATTTATATCATTGTACACTATTGGGTATATAACCATTTAGCAATTTGTTATCAGCCTTCAATGGGACCTATTTGTTTACCTACAATGTAACAAGTATCATTGTGCTATTGTTTTTACTAGGCGCAGTATCGGGGAATGGCGTGGGGAGGTCAGAGGAAGGGGACACATACCAGAACCTCTCTTTCCACGGTTTACATCACGCTACACATATCAAGGTAAATTATCGTAAAATCAAATTTCATAGTTTTCCATTTTTCATGCTATTTGATCATTCTCATGCCATTTAATCTTTTTCGTGATTTGTATGCCATTTGAACATTTTCAAGTCTTTGCGTGACATTTAACTATTTTCATGCTTTTTGTATACTATTTAATTTAACTGTTGTCTTCGTGTCATTTAATTATCTTCATTCACTGTATCTAGTTTCTACTCCACGTACCTAGATATACATTCGGTGTACTAGTATTTTCCTGATCTAACATAATCTAATCTAACCTAACCTAACCTAAATCAACAGAAAATATCATTTTTGTTTTACTCTTTTCACACTCAATAACAATACCTACATGTGAACAAGGGTGTTATGGCCAACACTAATTTCTTCATGATGCTTAAATTTATTCAAATTATAAAACCACTTTTTCTTTCCCAGTCCAATCCTACTGAAATTTCAAACTAATTTCAAACCAGATTTATAGATTTGACGGTAACTTTGTGCTAGTCCATGATTACAATAATAATAGTGATGCAAGTACTCAAAAACAAAAATAGACATAAAAGAAAAATGCGGTATATACGAAATATCATATGGAGATTGCGATTCATTATACATTGGCCAAACCTCCAGAAATATTAATACGAGGATTAAAGAACATAGGCGATGTATAATGAATAGCAACTTCTCTGAATTCTCAAACCACATATTAGAAACCAACCACTCATTCAATAGCCACACTGTTAAACTCTTACACCAGGTAACACACAAAGGTCATTTGATGAATAGTTTGGAGACAATAGAAATTCAAAGAAACATCAACTTAGGTAAACCGCTTATCAGTAACAACACATTCCTTAATTATTCTCCATTATGACTATTTTCCCGTTATCCGTCCCTCATTCTTCAGTCCAACCAATCACAACAACGTACAATTTACTCATACCCCACTCTACACCCCACCATCCAACACAACACACTTAGTAGACATAGAATCTTAGTAACATTATTTAGTTATAATTCACCTGTCGATGGGAGGAGTGCCCTTTACATTATTTGAGACTGAAGAGACGGATGGGACTGTTTAAAAAAAATTGTTTTTTTTTATTTTTATTTTGTTTGCTTAAAATTTTTATTTATTATATTGGATATTTTTTACTCATTCTGAATTTATCATAACATAATTTGGAGTGCTGGACATACCTACGACAATTGTATTTTAAGACAATTATCAAAATAATGCATAACGATCCATCAAAATACTTACCACAACACACACTAACGTTAAACACAAGAAGCAGAAGTTTGCTACATCCAACAACTGTACATGTCATACTACTTTTGCACAGAGACATTACATTTATTTAGCGCCGCGGATATATAATAAAATAATACCTACCTGACTTACTTCAATTACTCCTACCAAACAATAGTAAAATAAACAAATTAGTAACAAAGTGGCAGTAACAATGGACAGGGGCAGAGAAGAGTGTGAGAGGGATCTTACTCATCTTACCCATGAAATGACGGATCTCACTCATGTCCTAATATCAACCAACACATGTACATACAATACGCACGGACTAAATATTTGACTGACTAAATACTTGCACAACTACTCATTTTGAATAGGTATTGCCTCGGAACATCAGGATTTTGCCTAGAGAGGCAACATATCCAAGTACCAAATAATGATGTATATGTTATTTGGTACTTGGATATTTTGCCTAGAGAGGCAACATATCCAAGTACCAAATAATGATGTATATGTTATTTGGTACTTGGATATTTTGCCTAGAGAGGCAACATATCCAAGTACCAAATAATGATGTATGTATATGTTATTTGTATTGAATTTTGTATCAATATTGTTATGTAATTATCGGTTTTGTAATATTGCTCAAGTCTGAACTGACCTTAATCTTACATTAATCAACTTCATAAGTAGACCTGCAGTAAATCAAAATGTTTTTCCTTTCTTAGATACATGTATTAATCTAACCTAACCTAACCCACTCACAATACTAACGGTGTGATTTTCAGAACACTAACCTGCACCAGCAACAGTTCAACCAAAGCTACACCAACCAAAACAGTCTCATGAAGATCAAGGGAAAGAAACAACAGTTCCAGCTGCCCATACAGAAGAACCACAGCTTCTGCTACTTTCAGTCCACGCAGCCCGACAACCACTGCGAACAGAATCACGTCCAGTCGCTGCCGGACCACGGCACATACGACCCCCAGTTCTACTCCAAGACCCTCGACAGGACCAAAGAGCGGGGTCGGCAGAAGGCGAGCCGAATGAAAAAGTCCGAGAGCCTCAGGGAGAAACTGTCGTGCGTCGGCTCGCACAGCACTGATAGCTACGACAGGAGAAACTGCCGGGGAAACTTGAACGAGTACCTCGCCGGCCAGGAGCCGACGGCGCCCTCGTCGTACTTCCAGCACTTGCTGAAGAGCAGCAACCAGAACTACCCTCCGGCCTACAGCTACACGATCGGCGCCGTCGGCGGCCAGCGCCAGTCGAGCCGAAGCAGCTCCAAGGACAAGGGGCACAAGAAGCAGATCTACGCGGACCTGGCCTTGACCAACCACAACATGAAGTTCAAGAACACGGTCCACTCCAACAGACAGCTGTATGGGAACTTTGCGCTCGTGGATCAAGACCCGAGCGAAGTGAAGCCTGGAGACGGTGGCTGCGGTAATAAATACAACGAAATTGATGTGTAGAAACAGTTCAAGACTTGATCCTTTACGGTAAGGATATGTGATATCCGAGTGTGATTTTTTATTGTTTTTTTATTCACGACTTCAAAAGCTTTTGAGGTCCGATCTACCATGCGTGGTGCCTCTTAGAAGAGCTTTATTCAATCTGAATAGAAAAGAAAACATGAATTACCGTCCATGAAAATAATTAAAATATTAACAATAATTGAAAAGGGTTCTACTGATGTCATTTTCATGGTAGGTATTATGAGCATGGTTTATCCCTTTGAGTGAGATGCTTGTGTGTCTGCTGTGATTTTTGTTGAAGTAGTCTTTGTGACTAGTATTGTGATATGTGTGCCTACTTCGGGTAGAGCAGGAACTGTCATCCAGTTCAAAATTTTCAAAAAAACAGGATTTTCTAGTTGGGCTGCTGTATTCTATTTGTTTGCTGTCATCGCAGAGTATAGTGCGAGAATAAGATTAATTAAAATAACGACTTCGAAACATAAAACGTGGCTCATAAAATACCCTAAGAGGGTATTAATACCCTTAAATCAAAGTCAATTAGATTGAATTAAAGTAAATTAAAGTAAACAGAGTAAATTAAAATAAATTACAGTAAGTTAAAAATAAAAGTCAATTAATGTGAAGTAAATAATTGTATTAAAGTAGGTAAATAATAGTACCTAAGTAATTTAAATTAAGGCAAGGAGTAAGACAAGGCGACACAATATCTCCAAAATTATTTACACTCGCTCCTGAAGATGTCTTTAAAACCCTCGATTGGATGTTAACATCAATAGCGAACTTCTGAGTAATTTGAGGTTCGCAGATGATATAGTCTTATTGCCATATTGGATGCGGTCTGCTTAAGATAGGGAGATGTGTAGGTCTAAGAGGGACGCTTATATTCATTACTGGACGAAGTAGGGCTGAATAAGAAGAGGTACCTACTAAAATTATAGGAAATTTGACTAATGTAAAGTATATAAGAGAGTCAGCGGCCTTACTCTCCACTGCCAATCCGATCCCAATACGATCCGACTCGCTAAGAACCTACCTTTGTAACGGAGAATGAATGCGGTAGGTAGGTATGTTTTAATAGCAATGGTCGTTCATTTGAATGTACGCAGGCGACAGATAGGTAAGTTCTAAATGAAAATTTGAAATCAAGATCGAATTCGAGTTTCAAGAGTAAGGCTACTGGTGTTTGATTAAAGTAATATACAAATTATAATAAACAAATGTCTTATTTCATAATGCAAAATGTCTCTATACAATATATATCTCTAGTTTAATCAATCATTGGCTTAACAAGAACATTATCGATCTATACTTAATTAAGTGAGAACTTTTTTTGTTTATTTATAACCTAGTGCTGCAAGTGAACAAAGGTGGTCTTATTGCCATAAGACAATCCAACAACCCATATAGCGTGAAGTATCTAAAGTTACATCGGTACACGGTATCACGTCGGGGTCACCACTGTGTGTATTGGGTTAACTACAATACATTATTGGAGTGAAATACTACTGCGTGTTCTGATTAAAATATGTTTATTAGACGGCGGTGGCCCATGAGAATAGACTAGGACTGCCATTGGTGGGGATAAATTATATAGGCAAATCTGAGGATCTGCCTCCTCCATATCTCCAAAAATAGTATTAAGTGCCTTGAAAAAAAATACTGATCAATGAGGAAAGAAAACAAAGAAATCATTAGAAATTTTTAGAAAGTAGGTATTTGACGAATATACTTTTTTTTATTATCCCTAAAATATTTCTATCGATTGAGATGACGGAACATCATCACTTAGGTCATTCCTTGGTCTTGAATGGAAGAGCTTTTAAAACACTTCTGTAATGTGAATGGTGTACTGTTCCGTGGAGTGAGGATAGCAACATTATTTTATTTGGTTCAACTAACAAATCTACTAAGTCAAATTTGATTATAAATTAATTCTTTTTTTGTTTAATTTCCAGGATGGAATACCTAAAGGAAGTGATACATACATATTTTAAGGTAACTGCATAATAAACTATTACATATTATATGAACGTACACACCAACAAAGACAGAACTACTCTGGACAGCAACACGCAAACGAAGCCATTTAATAGACACTTCCCCACTAACTTTCGAAAATTCAGATATTCTTCCTAAATCCTGTGTTAAACTTCTTGGAGTCAAAATAGATTCAAATCTAAGCTTTTCAAACCAAATTAACACAGTTAATTCTTCTGCTTTCTTTCAACCAAGACGTTTAAAGTCAATCCGAAGGAGTATCCCAATTGAAGCTATGAAATCTTTGGTAAGCGCCTTTGTTGTCTCCCGTTTGGATTATTGTAACGGTATATATGCGAATTTACCAAAGAAAGAAATTAATAAAATTCAGTCAGTTTTCAATGCTGCAGCCAGACTCATCACTGGAGCCTCCAAATTATCTCACATCTCTCACCATATTCGCAATCTACATTGGCTTAAAGTCCCCGAAAGAATTGAATATAAGCTCTGTCTCATAATCTTTAAAGCACTTCGTGGTATGGCTCCTACTTACCTCTCCGAACTGTGCATTCCGCTTTCAATAAATGACAGCCAATCATCACTTCGTTCTGCTTCTTCATCCATGGTTGGGAAATTAGTTGGAATAAACAGGGTGCACACAACTAATTTCGGTGATCGTGCATTTGCTGTGGCAGGACCAAATGCATGGAATAAGCTCCCACACACCCTCAGACAAACCGAAAATATATCTTCGTTCAGGAAAAAACTCAAAACGCACCTTTTTCGCAAATCTTACCAGAGCCGAAATGATGCAACGTAATCATTTTTTCAGCGCCCTTGAGGTGAGATATTCACAAAAACGGCGCTATATAAATTATCCAAATTTATTATCAAAACATCATTTAATTTAACTTTAACTGTGTGTACTGGAATTTTGCAATCGATTTCATCTAACTTCACGAGCATTTAGAGCTCTGTATACTTCCGATGACAATGTTTGTTTCCAGCTTGATGCATTTGACATTTTGATAAAGTTGTACGATTTTTTATTTCTGAACATGAATTGTGACTGCTATTCATGTTTATTTATTTATTCTTCATAGAGAGTCATACAGTCAATACAATTTATAATAAAACAACAATGCATTGCTTAGTTAGTGGACCAGTGAAAACTCCATAAATTAATCAATAGGACAACCACAAAAAATTACAAATTAAAAATACATATATTAAAGAATGCATTGTATGTATACCGTGCAAGCACGGTGCACAAAAACATTCTGGGTGTAGTTATTATTACACTTGGGAATATAATAATAATAATAATAATAATAAGCCCCTCAAAAACCAAACCCACGTGCAGTTAAAAACATCTAGAACTACGTGAGGGGCGGGAGCTACACAACCACATCGAGTAGCTTGCCAACGGGTAAAGGGTACAAACACACAACACATACATGGATCATACAAAAAACACAAGCCTCGGACAAACACCGCTACCTGGGGAGCGCCAGGGCACGTCCGGAGTTAGCGCTGGGCGTAGCAGCATGAGAGCCGCTAATGACATGCTGTCGAACAGGCGGACACATGCCGGGACACCCGAAGAAACAACAGCCGAAACCCAACACACCCGACCTGCTGAAAGTGCTTTGCCGGCAAGTCAACCGACAACCACCAAAGCGGGAAAACCACGACAACGCATGAAATGGACAGATGACATGAACATAAACCTCATGCGTTGCTACTACACTATCACACAAGGAGACACACAAATAATTGGATACAGACAGGAGCTATATACACAATTCACCACAATTTATCCAGAACTCTCACACATCACAGAACAGCGACTGGCGGACCAGAAAAGAGTTATAATAAACAACAAAAGAATACAACTATCAATACTTGATCAAATAAAACAAGACGCAATCAGAATGAGTAATCAAAATAGAATAAGTACATTAACACAAGACATAACAAATACGCAAATAAACCACAACAATCCACAGGAAATATCAATAATACCACAGCAAAATAACACTGAACAACCAAATATAAACATAACTAACGAATCCACCAATATGAACAATAATATAACAATAAGCCCTAACAACAATGACGAGACCAACGGAAGAACAGAACAAAACCCAGACACAAAAACACAAATCACAAACACACTAGAACACACAATCGAAATATATAAAGATAGCGACCCCACAACAAGACCACACCTACCAAAGCTCAAAATCAACAAACAAACCATTAACATGATCAATATTATCAACACAATTGATTAACACTGAAAGAACACTCGAAAAATTACATATATTAGTTTACTGTAGCGCATACACCATTATTACACTAAACAAACAAAATATTAACAATAAAACAGAAAACTCCCATAGAACACACAGAAGCACTATACCAGCATGGCAACACAGAATACAAATCAAAATCAACTCATTAAGAAATGAAATAGGCAAAGTAACACAAAAAATTAAAGATAATCTTAAAAATCCAAGAAAACTACGGGAAATTGAAACGATTAAAGACAAATACAATGAACACAACCTAACCATACTCCTTGATACGCTAACACAAAAGTTATCAGCACAATCACATAGATTAAAACGATACAAAAAATGCTATGACAGGAAAACACACAATCTCAATTTTCAAACAAGCCAAAAAAGCTTCTACAACAACCTAAAAAACAACAATATAGAAATTACAGATGCACCTAAATTAAATGAAATAGAATCATACTGGGAGAACATTTGGTCTGAAAACAAAAAACACAACGAAAATGCCGCATGGATAACAGAGGAAGAAAATGACAATAACCAATTTCAAAACATGGCCACAATACAAATAAATATAACTGACTTCAAAACTGCTATAAAGAAGACACACAACTGGAAGACACCAGGCATAGATAATATCCAAAATTACTGGTACAAATATCTCCCTGTAACACACGAAAAATTCTCCGAACTATTACACAAATGCGTAACGGAAAACCAAAACCTCCCATCTTTTTTCACTAAAGGTATCACATATCTCAAACCTAAATCAACAGACACAAAAAATCCATCTAAATATCATCCAATCACATGTCTACCCACAATATACAAAATTCTTACCTCAATTATAACTACAAAAATAGATCTTTTCCTAACACAAAATAACATACTGACAGAAGAACAAAAAGGATGCAGAAAGCAAAGCAGAGGATGCAAAGAACAAATCATCATCGACCGGACAATAACAAATCAGGCGATAAAGAAGAAAAGGAACATGTACTGTGCATACATAGATTACCAAAAAGCCTTTGATAGTGTCCCCCACTCATGGTTAGTAAAAGTTCTAGAAATATACAAAATTGACATAAAACTTGTAGAATTTTTAAAACAAATAATGAACACCTGGAACACGACAATATACCTAAAACTAAACAACAAAATGATAAAATCAAAACAAATAAACATTAAAACCGGAATCTTTCAAGGTGACTCCCTAAGCGCACTATGGTTCTGTATCTCCCTCAACACACTCTCCAAGATGCTTAACAAAAGCAAACTTGGCTACAAAATCACAACACACAACTTAAATACAAATCCTATAAAAATCAACCACCTTTTATACATGGACGATTTAAAACTATATGGCAAAAATAATGACGAACTAAAACAACTAATTTATAAAACTGAATGCTTTAGTAATGACATAAAAATGAAATTCGGTATTGATAAATGCAACACATGCTCAATAGTAAGAGGTAAACCCAAGGAACACACGGGAAGCACCTTGAAGGATACGAATGAAATAATACGCGCAATGGACGAAGATGAATTTTATAAATACTTGGGAATTCTCCAGAACCCAAGCATAAAAGATAAAAAGATAAAAGAAACCACCAAAAACGAATACCTTAAAAGACTAAATATCCTCCTCAAAACACAACTAAATGGAAAAAATATGACTAAAGCAATAAACTCATACGCAATACCAGTACTAACATATACATTTGGAATAATTAAATGTATCAATACGGAACTTGACGATCTCAACATTAAACTCAGAACAACATCATCAAAACATAGAATTCACCACGAACATTCAGCAATAGAAAGATTCACACTGCCAAGAGAGGAAGGAGGAAGAGGACTCATAGACATAAAAAATCTACACCATACACAAATAAATAACTTAAGACAATACTTCTACACAAAACGAAATAGCCCAATACATAACGAAATCATAAACATAGATCACACATACTCACCACTTACACTTAACGACAACGAACGCAATCTAGAAATAACAACACATGACGCAAAAATTGAAACATGGAAAAATAAAACATTACATGGAATACACCCAAGTCATCTACAACAACAACATATTGATAAAGCCCTTAGTAATAATTGGCTCAAACACTCAGACCTATACGCAGAAACAGAAGGATTTATCATAGCTATTCAGGACAAAATAATAAAAACAAAAAACTACACGAAACATATTATAAAAGACAATACAATAACAAACGACACATGCAGAAAGTGCAAATTACAAAAAGAAACAATAGAACACATAACAGGTGGCTGCTCAACTCTTGCACCGACGGAATATACAATAAGACACGATAACATCTGCAAACACATATATTTGGAACTAGCCCACAAACATAAACTTATCGAAACACACCCCAAGTGGTATCAATACACACCCCCAGCTGTAACAGAAAATGATAACTACAAACTATACTGGAATAGAGAAATAATCACAGACAGAACAAACCTACATAACCGACCAGACATTACATTAATCGACAAAATACATAAACACACATATCTAATAGAAATATCGATACCAAATACAGCAAATCTACAAAAGAAACATTTAGAAAAAATAGATAAATACATACCTTTAGCAGAACAGATAAAATCACAGTGGAAACAAGAAAAAGTAACAATAGTCCCAATAATATTATCGTCTACAGGCATCATACCAAAAACTCTCCAAAAAAATATAGACATACTAAAGTTACCCCCATACGTAATCACCAACATACAAAAAACTACAATTATCAACACATGCACAATAGTTAGAAAATTTCTACAGGTACCACTTTAAACAACTACACACAACCACACAGACACACAACCACACAGACACACAAACACATAGCCTCACAACTTGAGTATGCTCCGTTGTGAAAGAAACTACCGAGCCATAACCGAGATCAATCTTCCATAATAATAATAATAAATTTATTTGTTGCATTAAAAATAACAAGAAATTATATACATTTTGAACTATTTTACAACAAATAGGCTATTGCTCAGCTGTACACCCGTGGAGACTCACAGTGCAGCTGATTTTCAGCAATGCCTTGGACGATCACAAAATATATATTTTATACATACAGATAATAAATAAAAAATAAAATAACATAAAATTATATACGAAAACATTTATACATGAAGAAAAGAAAAAAAAATAATAATTGAGAAAGATAAAAAAAACAAAAGGAAAAAACATATATATTATATATACAAATAAAAATAAATAAACAAAGAAAGAAAAAAAATATATGTAGAAGGTGTTTGGATATCGGGTTGCTCTGCTCGGACAGTGAAAACAGATTTTTTTAGCAAGTCTCGGGAATCCACAAATAGAGTCCTGCTGTTTGCCAGAGTTCCCAAATTATGAAAATGGATTGATTCAGAATAATTACTAAAACTAAGACCAAAATGAAAATCAAGATGTGAAGCAAACTTACGCTGAATTCTTTCGATTCTGTCAATGTATGTCGTATAGTAAGGGTTCCAAACCACAGATCCAAATTCCAGGTGACTCCTAACAAGAAAGTTGTAAAGGACCTTCAGGGTAACAACTGATCTAAATGGCTTGGAAACTCTCAAGACAAAACTCAGCAATTTATAAGCTTTGTCAAATGTTGCATAATTCAGGCGTTATTCATATTGAAATTAAATCAATTTCAGTTTTCTTTAACTTTAATTATCTAACTATCCCTATTTTATGTTTACCTTTTATGTTTTCATATCAATCCGCAACATATAGTTACACAATATTGCAAGAGTATATCGGCAATTACGCAGTGATATGAGGCACGGAATACCTAACTCCTTTATACTTCCCCACTCCCCAAATTCCTACTTACCCCTGCATCATTTGTATTTTTCTAAATTTTGAATTACTTCTGTTGTATGGTTAACTTTGGTTTTTCTTTTTGTAATTTATTGTATTTTATTTCAATTTCTTATTTCTGTAATTTCAAACTTTTTTTTTCAGGGCCATGATGCTGTTAATGTTCGTCCAACGGTTGAACTACAACTATAATATATTTAATATATTCAACTATTTGTATATCATACAATATTTAGATATATATTAAAAACAACTATCCCTTGTTTATCATTATGTAACTCATACTTATAAATATTAAATTAAATACTCATCTAATGCATAGCTTTATAACTAATTACTTATTAAAAACGAAAAATAGTTTCTATCTATTTCTAGTCATACAAGAGTGAATAAAAATGTAGACAAATTACTAATTTACTGAAATTACTAATTGTCTTAATGGAATATTTAAAAGGAACTGCATAATAACAAATTAACAATGACGATTTCACCAATGCTACCGAAACTGCCATCTACGAAGGAATTTCGAAAGCTTTGATAGTTCCCAATCGATTTATTCATTGATTTTCTCTAGTAAAGGTATTGATTTATTTCCTAGCATTATATTCATACAATACCAACATTATAAAAATGCATCACGTTTTGTCTAAGACGATAACTAGAGTTTGGTTGATTACGGAATACTGTATTGAGAAATAAACAACATGCTTTCCACTAGCAAAGTCAGAATATACAAGGCGCGTGTCCGTCCCATTATGACATATCGGATAGAAGAAACAGTCGACTCAAACAGAACGAAAAGCTGTCACAGAGTGGCTGAAATGAAGACCTTGCGATCCATTTCAGGAAGAACCCCCAGGAACCGCATTAGAAATGAAACGACCAGGTCTATTATGCGGTGTCATTTAAATATGGGGGTGAATCAGAAGATGCTTCTGGAGAGACCGAGTCGAATATATGGACAATAGAATTAATAATATTGTTAAGAAAGTAATATCCAACAACAGAAGACTACCCGGTAGTCCTGCAAAGAGATGAAAGGACTATTGGACCTCCTCCTGGTAGCTTCTTGCCTAAAAGAAACGTATATTATAAATAATAGCATTGGTGAAATTGAAATTGGTGATGAAGTTGCAAATCGCAGTTGAATTTTTAAGACGAATTATATTTATTTGTAGTCTTAAAATAAACCTATTTGAAAATATTTTTTTTTAAATTATACTTAATTTTTGAAAAATCGAACTGATGTATATAGAAAAATAATTCGTTTTTTTTAATACAATTAATTTTACAAAGTATAATATTCGATTTGAAAGCCAAAATTTTGTTCCTGAAGAAAGTGCCATCTGTGTATTTTATAAGTAAAGTTTGTTTCCACATCGAGCCGGGCATTAACATGCAATCATAAGTTGTGCAATAGTTCAATTGCTTTAAGACAAATATTCATAAAGAAATAGGCACCAATAATACATTATCATAACATATTCTTGTATCATCTCATTCTGATCAAAACTTATGCTTAAATCATCGAAATAAATTATGTTATTTTTTTTTAATCTATAAAACTGATATTTGTTGAATTCAAATATCATATATTATGTGTACTAATTTTCCCCTTCTTTTGACGAAATAATCTAACTATAAAATAAATAGTTTTTGTTATCAATTGAAAATATAAAATATCTATGGTATTTGTGACATCTGCACAATAAATTCACAGTGTAAAAAGAAACACTAAAAGAGTTTTCGCTTCATATTAATAGATGGCGTTAGCATCTATCTATTAATCCAGTATTTTATTTGATGGGGATATAAATTAAAGAAATATTTTTATGAACATTGCAATAATACATTTTATCGTTTCGTAATCCGATCTGATTTTCTGGTTTCTAAAACCAAAATGTATTCCATCATTGTCTCTATTGATATATAAATAATTGATTACCCACAGATCCCTAATACATTATTACTTAGTGCATGACTTTTCATTTCTCAATAATTTGATTCAAATTTAAAATATTTCTATTTAAAAGTGAATGTTTGCAAAAAATGGATATATTTTTTTTAATATCCTATTATTTTTTTTAAAATATATTATTTAAATTATTTTTTTAGTAACCCAAATGCTCCTAAGTATTTTTATTTATTTGTCAATTTTAGATGATTCAAATTGAAAATTACAATTTTCAAACTATTAGGCGTAATAATATATATGTATGTACTTATATAAACAAATACTTACTTTAAACTTACCTCAAAAACTTACATATTATTATAGTACCCTATCAAATCTTTAGATACAAATTCAAATGAATTATATTATAATTAGGTACTTAAATGTACATAATTAAAACTGTATAAAAATGTAAATAAACAATGTATATATGTAATGTACTATGATAACTGTAAAAATATTATGTATGTAATAAAATAAAACATAAGTGTTTTGATGGACAAGCAATAAAACAAATGAATATGAATTTCATATAAAAATCTAATGAAAATACGTCAGTCAAACTGATGATATTATAATAGTAAAAATTGTAAAAAAAAGTAGTTTTTTTATTTACGATAAAAAGTAACGCCATCTGTCGAAGAATGTCGGAACTAGTTGATATACATATTTCAGCCACTCTGGATTGAAACGAATTTGTATATGACGAAATAATTTCGTTATTTCGATGAATTATTTTGAAGTAAAAAATCATAGGTACTGTCTACAAAATTTAATTTTTTTGTTAAAACAAATTATATTTAGTTTTGAAATAAAAAAAAAGCCTTTTGTTTACTGCCATCTGTGGGATCGCAGTATTATCATATTACTTTTTACTTGTACCTGTAAAAGAAAGGAACATTTTCTACCGATATTTTTTGTAAGCTTTAATAATTATATCGAACAATATTGTATTTATTTATATTGTGTAGTTAAAAAATGTTTACCATGCCATCTTTTGATGAATTTCAAATTTGATTGAAAACTAAATTAAAAATACAGCATTTTTAATGTATGTACTGTAAATTTTTACTATTCATGGCGTATAATATAATATTTTTTTATCATAACATTTATTTACAAATAATATACAAAGTTGCATGTATTATTTATTTTCGTCTTGTGCTAGAAATGGCTGTTAGTAACACGACATAGAATTTAAAATGTGTTTTTGTTGAATAAAGTAGAAAATAGATAGCAATGACTGATTCAACGTCACTTTGACGTGTATTGTATAATATAAAAAAATATCAATAAAAACGCCATCTGTGAAAATTTGTTGAAAATTTTTATGTCAAATTTTAATAATCTCGAATATTCACCTTAATTTTCAGACTTCTAACGATTTTTCACGTTTGCTGGATTAGGTATTTTTTTTTTTTTTTTTTTTTATTTCGTCTTTAATTTTTCCTTTCAAGCTTATTATAATATTTTTATTTTTTATTACTCCAAATTTAGCAATATGAACTGAGTTGTAAATAGCCCAATAACACTTTGATTCTGTGACTCAAGAATTAAGTTTTATCGCCCTTGGAGAGATCCTACATAAATATGTATTATGTCTCATATCAGCGCTCTATAAATTACTTTTAACACCGAAGGCAACAATTTTATTTCTCGCTGGCTTTTGAGATTCCCTGAATCTCTAAGAATATGAAAAAGGTGCTTACAAATTAGATTAAGATCCAGATTACAAAGATCTTGGTCACTTCTTTGATGTCCTATGTAGATCATGGATCTGGAATCGTCGAAAGTCTACGAACGTGAATCTCTATTTATCGTTTGTTCTTTTTGCACCTTGGTGCCGAGATTGTTAAAGGGCTTCATAAGCTACTGTTTGTGCTATATTTTGTTTTTTGCTATTCATTCTTCAGATTACTTACTTTATTCAGCCGTCTCTGTCCACTGCTGGACATAGGCCTCCCTCATATTTCTCCAGGTTTCTCTATCCTGGACCTTCTGCATCCAGTCACCAGCAACCCTCTTTATGTCATCGGACCATCGCGTAGGTGGTCTGCATTTACTTCTTTTGTCCTCGCGTGGTCTCCATTTCAGGATATTTTTGGTCCATCTTTGGCCCTTCACTCTGGCAATATGACCTGCCCATGACCACTTCAGGTTTGCAACTCTTTCAATGACATCAGTAGCTCCTGATTTTCTACGTATTTCTGAATTTCTCGCTCAATCTGAGAGTCTGAGATTCAGCATGGCTCTTTCATGTTTTCGCTGTGGTAGTCTTAATTTTCTCATAGTCGCTTTCGTTAGAGTAATTGTTTCTGCTCCATATTATGGCAAGACTGGGAGCACACATCGGTCATACATTTTGCGGGATATTGCTAGTGAAGAATTCCTTAAGATTGCCATAAGCAGCTGATCCAAGACAGATTCTTCGTTGAAGCTACGTGGTCTGGTTATCTTGGAAAAGGATTATACTGTGGCCTAGATATTTATATTCGTTTAACTCTTCTATTGTTTGGTTGTAGATTGTTATAGTGCCACCCAAGACCAAATTTGTCATTAGCTTCGTTTTTTCAACATTTATAAGGAGTCCCACCTTTTTGGTTTCTTCCATGAGCTCTTTCAACATTGCATCAATACGATGTCGTCAGCAAATCTCAGATTATTTAATTTAATTCCACCAATCTTGATACCTTTTCATCCCAGTTCAAATTTTTTAAAGCGTACTCAAGGACTGCAGTGAATGATTTTGAAAATATTGTATCTCCCTGCCTTATCCCTTTCTCGATTGGAAACTGGTTGGTAAGCTGATGGAGTTTTACACTGGGTAATATTTTGTTGGTTTCTTCTTATTCAGCCTCTCAACTCCATTGTTAGAAATAGTCATCTCCTTAATTTACCACAATTCCCTGCCTTGGGCACACTGCATCAATTTCCTTGAAATAATACATATTGTCATCACCACCTTCTTGCATTGGCTTATTTTCGGTCGCTATTCAAAAATATTTTTGGTCCGCCACGAGTCCTGGCATCTGGAACTATGTCCAACCTAGATTCAATTAACGCTTCTAACCATTTCTGATTCATCGGCTAATTTTATTTTCTATCCGTTGATTTTGCAATACCTTGTTTATTTTCAATAATATCCAGCTATTACAAAATATAAATCAAATGTATCATTTGAAATTGCACCACATAGGCCTGCATTTCATTATTTAATCAGTCAAAAAACCTCATAAAGAATATGTATTTTAAGGTTAAACTATAACAATGGAAATATTTGTAAATAATTAATAATATATAATAACTGTTGTACCTATGAACATAATATAGAAACATTTCAGAAAAGTAAAATAAACTTTTTTGTATAAAGTGAAATTAGCGAAAAACATAAAATAAACTATATATAATAGATTCTACGCATAATGTAACAAAAGTCTGTATAAATTTAAAATTAAAATAACTATTATTATTGTAATTGAATCATTTATAACAAAAAATACATTTAACATATGAATAATAATAAATAAAAAAATGTAATGAAAGATACTCAAAAATGTATTCGTGATTAGTTGATGTTACATTTTACGAATATTTTGACATTTGTTTGATTCGAGAGTTCTGAAAATCTGATTAATAAAATGGAGACTCAAAAACACGTAGACATTTTGAATACATCTGGATCAAGTTTTTGAAATCGTTTGCCATAAATCTGACTTAATTTAAATAGTGATGAGCAAATGAAATATTAAGACCGAGTTAGTCCGATTCCCGAGACACTGCTATTGGTCTTATATATACATAAGTAGGTACTTGGCCATGTCATGGCGATAGTTTTGCAGATACCTACATATAATCAAGTAATTTTGCAGGTTTCAAATGACGAATTGAAAACAACTAAGTTATTTCCAAAAATACAGTAAAGCTAACAACTCTAACCAAAAGTCACTTGTTTGGGTTGTGTGCTTGGTAAAAGGAATTACGGGTTAGAGAAAAACATATACCATTTTTGTTTCAGATAGGTATTGTAAAAGATACATACTTATCCGAAACCTTATATTTTAAAGTAGGCTCAGTTGTAGTGGAGACTCATTTTGTTTTGGTGCCGATGCTTCTTAGAAGGCAACTGTCTGGTACAACAGTCTCATTCTGGTACAACAGTCTCCACAAATCCATTGACTAGATCAAATCCCAAATAAGATTAATTTTGGGTCTGACGATCCTTGGACGATGCTGTTGAGTTAGATTTATTTCCACTTCCATTTAATAAAGATTTTCAGGATAAGAATGTATTGTAATATTTCTAGATATGCACCATAGAATGAAAATCGTAAAGAATACAAAAATTTACACAAGTCATTGTGCAACAGGAAGAAAGAGATGTAACACCCATTTTGATTTAAATGTTTTCAAATTCTGAAACAAATTCTGCTGATTCTTTTTTTAATATGGTAACCTGGATCCTCCGGTATTTACTCATCACCCATAGATTTTACACCTTTTTCAAGATATTCCACAGCTGAATCCAAGAAATTGAAATTTCTTGCGATGGACGATATGGACGATTTTACATAATTATCAGCAGGAATAGTGTCAGGATCGATTTTCATGCAGACTAGTGTGATTTGTTTATTAACCTTGTTAGGAAATAATTTACTGTCCGCCGCGTCAACCACGCTGCATCGGGGTTAGCTCCGTCTCTTTTGAACCTCGCCCTTATTCACTCGCACTCACAGATACTATACGAATATACATACACAAAACAGACGTTCCTACCTACATAATGTTATGATACTACACTGTTTACATACATACATTGCTCTCGTGTGGTAGTAAAATTGTCCGCCGCGTCAACCACACTATACCGGCGGCGGTCGTTGCGTCTCTTTCAGCTCCCTCCCGTATTCACTCGCACTTACAGTTTGATATCACAAGAATTAACAAAACAGACCGATATTTGCAATAAAAATGATAGAAAAAGCATTTAACTTTCAAAACAACACAATATTTATGCACTATAATATTATCACTTGGTAGGGAATGATGATATCATTTTGTTATTTATTATCTTGTGTTGTTATAATGAATATTTGTAATTTTTTTAATAAAACTGTTATTTACCGATCATTGTTTTATTTCTTCGTTTTTTCATTATGGAATAACATGGTTCTTATGAGACCTTAAGGCCGTATTTATAAAACATTCTCAATGCTCAAGTCAATACTTAGCATACAGAAATGTATGGAATTTGTCGTGCTAAGTATTGAGAAAATATTCTTAGTACGTTTTATAAATTCGGGCCTTTAGTTTTTTAAGATATTGATAAATATTGCTTCTTTATTTTTTTTGCTAGAAAATACAAAGTACATCACACCGACAAGTCTAGAAATAAGACTTGGCCTGACTCAGAATCATTGTTTTCTTATTGTAGTATCTTATGTTTTTTATTATTTTTCAATAAAAAAAAGGTATTCAGGAGAGCAAATGTCGAGCGCGAACTGGGTGACACAATAAATAGATGAAAAATATCATATTTGAAAACTGAAACTAAACTTAAATGTTATTGAATTAATAATTATCTCATTTATATTCTTTACTATGTGGTCTCATTATATAATACAACACAAACTTACTAAACGAAAATATTAATACTCTCCATACTTTTACATAATGTTCATCCAACTGTCGATTTGTTCATCTGTCATTCTTGCAAAAGCAACTCTTATTCTTGCCATAGTAACTTTTATTGTTGGTTTTTTACGCGGCGCTGGCCGATTTACTAATGATATTAATAACAATTAAGCACTACAAATAATAACACTCAATTATTATTATTACCATTATACACTTCCTCAAAAGAATTAGCAGATCAATGCGTAAATTGTAATTTATTTAAAAGAACAAAATAAAATGCAACAAACGAATCATCAAGCTTTCAATTGGGAATAGTTCACCCAACCAGATACTTAACATATCAAAGGATTAGGCTCTGAGGAGGTCTCTATACTACCTAACAACCCTACTGATTCCCGAATATCAACGTTTAAAAAATCTTTAACGATTCTACATGTATTCATAATTACCGTTTTTTGCATTTTTATTATTAAATTTTTCGATAAATCTATAATTTCTAAATTACGGATTAACGATTTTGGAATAATCATTGTTGCCATATCAACTATCATTGTTGCCATCACAACTGTCATTGTTACCATAGCAACTCCCATTGATGCCATGTCAACAATCATGTTTCTTTGAAACTATAAAATTTGTCATAGCAAATATTATTGTTTCCAAAGCAACTGTCATTATATCCATAACATCTGTCATTGTTGTCATAGCAAGTATCAAAGGTTTTATAACTACTGTAAAATTGGCCATAGTAACTGTCATTATAGCAAATATCAATGTTTTTATAGCTACTTTAAAATTTGCCATAGAAACTGTCATTGTTGCCATAGCAACCATCATTGTTGCTATAGTAACCATCATCAAACATCAGTTGCCGTATCAACCATCAGTTGCCATAGCAACCATCAGTTGCCATAGCAACCATCAGTTGCCATAGCAACCATCAGTTGCCATAGCAACCATCAGTTACCATAACAACCACCGGTTGCCATAGGATTCATCGGTTGCCAAAGCAACCATCGGTTGCCATAGCAATCTAAAACTTGCCATAGTAACTATTATTGTTTCCATAGCAATGGTCATTATTGCAATAGCAACGGTCGTTGTTGTTATAGTAACTATCATAGTTGCCATAGCAACATAGTTGCCTCCAGTACCTCCTGTCCCTTCAGCATCTTAAGTGCCTCCCTTTAGTAAGGCGATATCCGTCGCTGCCTATTGGAGTGGCAAGTTGAAGGTCCGAACCCATAAAGTAAGTAAGTACCTCCCTTCCTAAGAAAAAGTTTAAATACATAAACCGTCCTGCAAGACCTGCGAATAGATGGAAGGACAGTTGGACCTTCTTCTCTTAGGATTCTCCACCTTCATTGGTAAAATGACCAAATACACTAAGAAGAAAGATGTTTAAATCCAGAAACCTGCGAAGAGATGGAAGGAAAATTGGACCTTCTCCCTGGATAGTTCAGCTTCAATGGTAAAATGACCTAATATACCCGATGAAGAAGAAGAATAAGAAAAAAAATTTAATCCAGAAACCATCCCGGGCATACGCTCGATATTTCACCAAAGTTTCATTGTAATCGGATGAATGATTTAGGAGCGCATAGCACATATACATACATACATGGATACATACAAACATTCAAATTTATAATATAGAAGATAAAGTTGATTTATATGTACAATCACAATATTTTTCATAGAAAAGTTACAATGAAAACATATGTAGGCGTGCCTAGAGATTAAGATAGAGATAAAAGTAATAATATATAACTAGTTGCATGTAACACATGAGATCCAACTGTCGACAGCGATAGTATGTATAGTTGAAGAATAAGTACCAAACCCATAAATACAAATTATTTATTATTTTATGATATTTAGTTTTCTATACAACACATGTACCTAGGTAGTCAAGATAGGATAGTATGGAGGTCAGTCTTTTTTTCCTACCCGGAATATGAAAACAGCATGATGGTATATGTATATTGTATGTTTAGAGATGAAGTATCAAACTATTAAGTCTTCTTTGATATTGTGTAAAGGTGACTACCATACAAATTGTATGAAGCGATGTCGTCACTAAATTCAATTTTTATAAAAATTGTTAAAAAAAATTTGAGATGTACTGCTACAATGTTAATATTTTTTATATAAAATTAAATTATCTAGTTGGGGTGTTTCGGCTTTTTTCGATATTTTAAAAAAAATGGAAATATAGGCAGTTAAACTCATAAATTTATCATAAAAAAAATACTTATCTTAATAAAAAATGTTTGAGAAACCCTGGAATTTTTTTGAAAAAACTAATTTGAGATTTTGTATTTGTCTATGTTTGTACCAATTTTCAGCGTTCTACCGTTTATGGTTTCTGAGATATATGGAAAAGTAAAATAAAAATTCAAAAGTTGATAACCCCTGACTGAAACAAAAATTCAAAATTCCGAGTATAAAAGTTTTGTAGGCCTGTAACTGTTTATATATTATGAAATTTTAGGCTCTGTAAATTGAGCGGATCAAAAGTTATAAGGGGGGGACGGACACACAGACACACAGACACACACACACACAGACACACGAAATGTTCTACTCCGAATTCTGAGTAAATCCGTGTATGGAACATATATGCTGCGAAGCCTCTAAGTTGGTGTTTTTTGACTTCAAATTTGGAAAAGCCGTGAAAAAAGTAGACCTCTCCATACAATTCTCGCGTATTCTGGCTTGATACATTGTCGATATGTTAAGAGAACAAAGTTCTCCTGAACAAATCGACAGTTGGATAATTTTAATACTGTAACTTAAGGAATGTAATATGTACTTGATCTTTTGTATGGGAAACTCACTGATAGCCTGAAGGCTAGTGAGATCCCAATTATTACTAGTTGCATGTAACACATGAGATCCAACTGTCGATAGCGATAGTATGTATAGTTGAAGAATATGTACCAAACTATAAACCCATAAATAAAAATTATTGAATATTATCAGATATTTTGTTTTCTATACAACATATATTATGTAGGTATGTATGTCAAGATAGGATAGTTTGGAGGAAGTTCCTTTTTTCCTACCCAGAATATGCAAATAGCATGATGGTATATATGTATGTTTGGAGATGAAGTATCAAACTATTAAGTCTTCTTACATATTGTGTATAGGCGACTGCCATACAAAATGTATGAAGCGATGTCGTCACTAAATTCAATTTTTAAAAAAATTGTTAAAAAAAAATTGAGATCTTCTACAACAATGTTAATATTTTTTATAGAAAATTAAATTATCTAGTTGGGGTGTTTCGGCTTTTTTTGATAATTGTAAAAGTTTTGGAAATATAGGCAGTTAAACTCATAAATTTATCATAAAAAAAATATTTTTCTTAATAAAAAATGTTTGAGAAACCCTGGAATTTTTTTGAAAAAACTAATTTGAGATTTTGTATTTGTCTATGTTTGTACCAATTTTCAGCATTCTAGCGTTTATGGTTTCTGAGATATATGGAAAAATAAAATAAAAATTCAAAAGTTGATAACCCCTGACTGAAACAAAAATTCAAAATTCCGAGTATAAAAGTTTTGTAGGCCTGTAACTGTTTATATATTCTGAAATTTTAGGCTCTGTAAATTGAGCGGATCAAAAGTTATAAGGGGGGGACGGACACACAGACACACACACAGACACACACACAGACACACACACAGACACACACACACACAGACACACGAAATGTTCTACTCCGAATTCTGAGTAAATCCGTGTATGGAACATATATGCTGCGAAGCCTCTAAGTTGGTGTTTTTTGACTTCAAAGTTGGAAAAGCCGTGAAAAAAGTAGACCTCTCCATACAATTCTCGCGTATTCTGGCTTGATACATTGTCGATATGTTAAGAGAACAAAGTTCTCCTGAACAAATCGACAGTTGGATAATGTAAACTTTTATGAAAATAAAAATTTAAAAAAAAATATATGAGAATTACAGCCGAATTAAAATATCTAATTAGGTAACAATAACAGTACCTATATAGTGGACCGTTATTGGTTAGCTTACTAGTTGCATGTAACACATGAGATCCAACTGTCGATAGCGATAGTATGTATAGTTGAAGAATATGTACCAAACTATAAACCCATAGATACAAATTATTGAATATTTTCAGATATTTTGTTTTCTATACAACATGTGTAGGTATGTATGTCAAGATAGGATAGTATGGAGGAAGATCCTTTTTCCTACCCAGAATATGCAAATAGCATGATGGTATGTATATGTATGTTTGGAGATGAAGTATCAAACTATTAAGTCTTCTTACATATTGTGTACAGGCGACTGCCATACAAAATGTATGAAGCGATGTCGTCACTAAATTCAATTTTTAAAAAAATTGTTAAAAAAAATTGAGATCTTCTACTACAATGTTAATATTTTTTATAGAAAATTAAATTATCTAGTTGGGGTGTTTCGGCTTTTTTCGATAATTGTAAAAGTTTTGGAAATATAGGCAGTTAAACTCATAAATTTATCATAAAAAAAATATTTTTCTTAATAAAAAATGTTTGAGAAACCCTGGAATTTTTTTGAAAAAACTAATTTGAGATTTTGTATTTGTCTATGTTTGTACCAATTTTCAGCGTTCTACCGTTTATGGTTTCAGAGATATATGGAAAAATAAAATAAAAATTCAAAAGTTGATAACCCCTGACTGAAACAAAAATTCAAAATTCCGAGTATAAAAGTTTTGTAGGCCTGTAACTGTTTATATATTCTGAAATTTTAGGCTCTGTAAATTGAGCGGATCAAAAGTTATAAGGGGGGGACGGACACACAGACACACACACAGACACACAGACACACACACACACAGACACACACACAGACACACACACACAGACACACGAAATGTTCTACTCCGAATTCTGAGTAAATCCGTGTATGGAACATATATGCTGCGAAGCCTCTAAGTTGGTGTTTTTTGACTTCAAAGTTGGAAAAGCCGTGAAAAAAGTAGACCTCTCCATACAATTCTCGCGTATTCTGGCTTGATACATTGTCGATATGTTAAGAGAACAAAGTTCTCCTGAACAAATCGACAGTTGGAATACACAAAAATGACATCACTCATATAACACTAGTTGCATGTAACACATGAGATCCAACTGTCGATAGCGATAGTATGTATAGTTGAAGAATAAGAATCAAACTATAAACCCATAAATCCAAATTATTGAAAATTTTAACACATGTTGGTATGTTTGTCAAGATAGGACAGTATAGAGGTCAGTCCTGTTTTCCTACCCGGAATATGAAAACAGCATGATGGTTCTGTATGTATGTTTGGAGATTAAGTACCTATCAAACTATTAAGTCTTCTTACATTTGTGTATAGGCGACTGCCCTACAAATTGTATGAAGCAATGTCGTCACTACATTCAATTTTTATAAAAATTGTTAAAAAAAGTTTGAGATGTGCTAATACAATGTTAATATTTTTTATAGAAAATTGAATTATCTAGTTGGGGTGTTTCGGCTTTTTTCGATATTTTTGAAAAATTTAGAAATATATGCAGTTAAACTCATAAATTTATCATAAAAAAAATATTTTTCTTAATAAAAAATGTTTGAGAGACCCTGGAATTTTTTTGAAAAAACTAATTTGAGATCTTATATTTGTCTATATTTGTACCAATTTTCAGCGTTCTAGCTTTTATGGTTTCTGAGATATATGGAAAAATAAAATAAAAATTCAAAAGTTGATAACCCCTGACTGAAACAAAAATTCAAAATTCCGAGTATAAATGTTTTGTAGGCCTGTAACTGTTTATATATTCTGAAATTTTAGGCTCTGTAAATTGAGCGGATCAAAAGTTATAAGGGGGGGACGGACACACAGACACACACACAGACACACAGACACACACACACACAGACACACACACAGACACACACACACACAGACACACGAAATGTTCTACTCCGAATTCTGAGTGAATCCGTGTATGGAACATATATGCTGCGAAGCCTCTAAGTTGGTGTTTTTTGACTTCAAAGTTGGAAAAGCCGTGAAAAAAGTAGACCTCTCCATACAATTCTCGCGTATTCTGGCTTGATACATTGTCGATATGTTAAGAGAACAAAGTTCTCCTGAACAAATCGACAGTTGGATAACTTCCTCAACAGTACATTCCAGTCTTACCCAGGTCCTAAGAGGTTGATCATTGATCTTTTTTACAATTTCCCTTTTGAATTTAGATTCAGATGCAATCGAGCATAAGTCGGTTGGTATGTATGCTTTAATCGTAAAAGCAGATAATTAGATTGAACGCTGGTAGGTAAGCTCTAAGCGAAAATTCGAAATTGATATCGAATTTGATCATCCAATGTTTGCGTTTTTATTTATTTTTGCTTCTTAGGCAACTAACAGGTACTATGTCAAATATTAATTTAACACGCACTCGATAACAAGTTGTCACATTCTGAAGACTTTGAATATTAATCGTCTCACAGATCCAGACTGAAAACACAATTTATTACTGCGTCTCGAAGGCCGGCACAACCTGTATATACAGATTACATGAAAATTCTTCGAAACACAATTGTTCGAATGCGCAATTGTACGAATAATAATTTTTCGAAAATCAGTTATCAGAATGACAATTGTCCGAAAGCAAATTATTCGAACTAACATTTGTTGGAAAACCAATTAACCGAATTTAATATATTTTTTTGTCATTATGTTGCCTCCTTTGACATATTTGTTGCCAGTAAAATATATTCGATGAAGACTATTATTACTTGTTGTATTATTATTGGGTACGTATGTTTGCACATTTTTGATAACTGATATTTGACAGCGCGGGATAGCCTAGTTTGTACACCAGTTTGTGTTTATCTAGTATTCACACCAATTTAGTTATTTTATTTTAATATTATAGTTACTTTTTTCAATATATAATGCAACTGACTCACGCCAGTCGCAATTATAACTACAAACAAACCTAACCAACCTATTTTTACCAAAGTTTTGTAGGTTTAGGTTTAAAAAATAGGTGTACATCCTAGGATATCTGACAGCGCGGTGTGTCGCCATGTTGTTTATTCCATAGATTTTTATTATACATAATATACTATGTAGATGTAGTACTCCGTGCAAAAAGTGAGTCATTTGTTTTCGATTCATACAAAATTTGCTAACTACGACATCTAGTATATTATAATAAAAATCTATGGTTTATTTCTCTCACAATACTACCAACATGACGTCATAAAAATTCGAACAATTGTAAATTCTGAGAATTGTGTGTTCGGAAAATTGTTTTTCGAAAAAATGTGATTCGAATAATTGCCATTCGTAAAATTGATTTTCGTAAAATTGAGCATTCGAATAATTTTCCTGTCACCGTATATACAACCTTTGAAAAATATTTTATTTAAATGTATGGTTTTATTTAATTAAAAAAAGAATTATGTAAACAGAATTTATTTTTTTTTAAATGTCAACATACATATTAAACAGAAATATTTATTTTTAAAATTAAGTAGAATAATATACCTATGAATTATATTTAAAAATGTTTTTTAAAAAATTCTTGAACACTTTTTGGTTCATTGAAAACAAAACAACATAAAAAATCAAATCAATAATGGCTATTCATAAAAAAAACTAAAAATTGAAAAGAAAAACATTATTTTTATTTTATATTTTTAAAATATTATTCAGTAAATAACTTGTAAATAAAATTTATGAATTTGACAGTAACATTGCAGAAATCGGTGATATCTTAAAACAGCAGTTCAAAAAAAATAATCTCATGAACTATTTATTCTACAACTTGTTTCGAGAGAGCACACCTCCTTTTTTTTACTCACAAAGAATTGAATACTAATACACTCTTCGATGACAAGAGTGCTCTCCCGAAACTACAAGTGTAATAAATAACTCATCAAGAGGTACGAGCATCGTTTTTATTGACTGTTAAGGTTGATAATGTCAGGATGCATTTTTATAAAACTTTTTTTTTATCTTAAAAATAAAAATGAACTTACCTATTTATTGTATCAAATAGTAATAGGTTTGAAATTATATAAGCCTCCACTCAAACAAAATTCTAAGCAGCAGAGGGTACAATTTCGAATTTAATATCAACAAATGTGAAAATAAAAAGGAAGCTAAAAACTTAAAAAGCACATATGGCGTTATATTCTCATTGCCTACTACAAATGAGACACGTAGGTACTGACATGGTACATATTCCTTGTAACTCCAACTTTTTCTTTTGTGTTTATCCTTAAGAATGGACCTTTTCTTTGTCTGCTCCCACCCTCATTTCTATATCCCTGACGTTCTCTACTCCTTCGTCCAAACCCTCGTACCTCCTTCGAGCATACTGAACTATCTTGGCTCGATCCTCCTCCCTTTTCCTCTTCATAGTTGAGGAAACTACTTCGTATCCTGGCACGTCGGTCCTAGCGTTGGCGTTCCCCTGCTCTTGCTCTGCGTCCTTGACGAGGCTTCCCTTGAAAGCGAAAGTGTCCTTTGTGATGGCGTCTAGTATGTCGACACAGAAGATCAGGTCACCTATAATTTTTCACCCAATATCAATAAAACACATTATCAGAAACACTACTGGGGGTGGTGCTGGAGATACACCATGAATTGTTCGGACTTCCTGGACCTTTTAGAACATTATGTGTGGATTAAGTCAAATACATTATTACTGCTGCAGCTCAAGCAGATTAAATTATTAATATTGACATCAATAAATAACGAAAATTCTCCATTCTTGCTACAAACTTGGCCCACCGGAGCCTAATTATTATTTAATTTAATTGAATTATTTATTCATTCATTCATACCATCACGGCATATCCCACAATGTGGGGTAACCAGCGAAAGGTGTGCGGGTGTGCATTGCTTTATAAAAGGGAGCACAACATATCTGTGTATACCCACACACCAGTCCCGTCTCACCTAAAAAGGCACTATATTCAGAAAGGGTGGTGAACCTCATTGCTGAACTATGTGAGATGTTTTTGTTGCCTGTTGTATTTTCGATTACCCGGCTCTTACGGGACACTCGAAAACAATTCTAACTATTCTAAGCCGGTGCCTCACAGCTAATTAATTGAATTAAAAACAAGTAAAACCAAAAAATTGGGACACCCTTATCAAAATTTTCTTCACATATCAAATTTCTAATCGATTTTTAACTGGCTACTATCTAAATCAAATTCAAAATTTATGTAGATACATTACAAAGATAAAATGAATGGCTGGTCAGGTCAGTCTTGGTGGCTCAGTTACACTGAAAAAAATAATTGTGATCACCGAACTGGCTACCTGCGTTTTTAGCCAAACCTTTGTTATCAATAACAAAAGTTTGGCTATGACTGTACTGTTTGGTTAATTACACAAAATATTTAGTAGCACAAAACGAATTGTTTTGTAGTCACTATAGTTCGGTTAAATTTAACACAACTTATTGTATGGCTCAGTTCGAAGCTATCTGGATCTAGAACCAGTGGTCTCAGTAAAGACATAGTTTTTTTATGACTTTTTTTTATATCTCAATAGAGACGAAGTTGAAATATTAAGGGAGAACCGGAAAAAAAATACCAACGTATAAAATAATATTTTTTCGGCACCATATATCAATCTCTCTAGTATGTTTAAATAACATTAACATTAAAAAAATAGAACATTCGATTTATGTACATACATACACATTGGTACAAGTAGGTAAACAAGCCTAAAATGAAATAATATTTCTGGCGCAGTTCAGGGGTGACATCTGTGTGTGACATCGTCATCTCATTTATAAGGACTGTTACTTTCATTGTTTAAAAATAAAAATTAATTTCTCAATTTCTCAATAGATGGCGTTACAAAAAGGTTTCTCCGTTACTCCATAGATGGCAATAGTAATTATGCATTATTTTCAGGTAAAATGTTACACACTATTCAAATATATAAAGAACTTTAAAAAATTACATCGATAAGGGAACTCAATAAGAAGGCATAATTGGTGAACGTCGCGCAAGCGCATAAAGTGATCACGAAAACCAGCCGATGACAGGTCGTAAGCCCTGTAGGTGCCTCAAGTTCCTGGTTCTTCTATAATATCCCAACTTCGTCTCTATTGAGATGAAAAAAACAATTAAATTTGTAACTATCGTTAACCCTTTTATGATGATTGTATGTGATAGTTTAATTTGTTGGAAGATCTTTGATACAAAGGAGACAAGACAGAAAGAAGTGGAAAAGGCCAATATCCAGAAAAGGATAGATGACTGAGCAGTGGAATATAAGGTACTTACCTTTGCAAATTGGAATATCCATTTCTAGAATTTTTTCCTTGTTGGGTTTCGCTATCCTCAATGGTGATTTGAGGGCATCCAGGAAGTTTTCGAGCTGGTCAAGACGAATATACTGACTTCCATCAGGATCGAAGTTCTTCCAAGTGTCGTAATAGCTATCGTACTCGTCGTCTGACAGTTCCTGTCAATCAATATCCATTTAATAGGTAAAATAAAAAAAATAATACTTGAAAATTTAGATAGGTCGATGGCAGAGCGGTTTCGTTCACCTATAGCACAAGCATTTATTCTTTTTTAGAGAACGTAAGAAGATGTATAGGTATGTACTTGTTTAACAAGGAAATTTTCATTTTAAAATATATATTAGTTTATAGAGACGGCCAAACTTCGTATAGGCCAGACTTATAAGACTGACGTATAAAGACAGATCTTTTTTTCTCTAAAAGGATGCCACAGAAGGAAACATTGAATTGATAATTTTTTTTTTCTTTTTTGGCGAGATGACTCCTAATAAATGGGTCTTACGGCCAGTTTCAAGTTAAAATCTTCTCTTTGTTTAAAAAAACAATAAAATGAAAAAAATAAGTATTACAAATATAGATATATTAAATCAAATCTTGATGTCGTTTCTTTTGACGAATTTTGATATTAAATTAAAAATTATATTTTTATTACTGCTATGCAACAAGGTCAGAATGTTCACTGGCAGTGGGATCTTATATTTTGATAGAGATTGGTAAAGTGATGGGGATTGGGAGTTGAGAGGACAAGAAAAGAAGATATGGTCCAAGTCTCCCACTTCCTCACCACATTCGCAAGCTGGAGAATCTTTTATCTTAATTTTGTATAAATGAGCAGGTGTACAACAGTGACCGATTCTCATTCTGTTTATCACCGTTATCTCCCTCCTATTGCGCATAACAGAAGTGTACCATGGCTTAACTGGAATACTTGGTTGAATTGAACCATATCTCCTTCCTCTGGTGAGTGAAGATGTGGACCAAAGTTTGGTCCATTCAGAGGTGAGGAAAGATTTTGTTAAAGGGAGAAGATCGGGTATGAAATTATTACTATAGGAAGAAGCAGAACCTCGCTGCACAGCAGATTTTGATTTTAAGAATACAACATATGAATTGATAATATGATTGGATAATATGAGTTGTGGTGGTTTTAAGAGATAACATCCTTCAAATTGTTGAAAATCACTATTTTAACTCGGCAGTTATAGAATGAAGCATTATATTTAGAATTCTTTCTTCTTCTGGGTCACAATCCTAGGATTGGTCAGCATCAAACACTCGGTCTTTAGAATAAATTGCTAAATTTATGAATTTATTAAAATTTAATTCATAAATTTAGCTTATATACATAGGTTATTAAATTTTGAAAGTATGGATATTACATACATACATACATACCATCACGCCATGTCCCTCAGGGGGTAGGCAGAGACAACCGAACGCCACATTTTTCTATCTTGACACGCATTCATCGCCTCATCAACATTCATACATCGTCTCATACATGTTCGTCTATTGCTCACACTTCTAACATTTCCGTCTTTCAAAATTTCGTTCACATGGTCGTGCCATCCCTTTCTTGGGCGTCCCCGACCTCTCATTCCATTCCTTTCCGCTCTGTATATTTTCTTTGTCAGGCGCTCCTCATTCATTCTCCCCATGTGACCAAACCATCTCAATGTGTTCACTTTCATTCTAGTAATGACATCTTTCTTAATCTTATATTCTTTCCTTATCTCCTCGTTTCTTACCCGGTCATACATCGTTCTATTACAAATCCTTCTTAACGATCTCATTTCAACTGCATCTATTCTCCTTTCGTGCGACTTCTGCCATGTCCAGGTCTTACTTGCATACGTCAGGGTTGGCACTACGATTGCGTTATGAATGGCAACTTTAGCGTCTCTTGATATGTTGCGATCATTCATAACTGATCTAAGTGCTCCATTCACTCTGTTTCCTGCCATAACTCTTCTTTCAATATCCTTATCAGGCCGTCCATTCCGTTGGAACATACTACCCAGGTAGACATACTCATCGACTTGTTCAAGCCATTCATTCTCTACTTTTATTTGACACACTGTTCTGCTTTCACTCTTTTCAAAGACCATTACCTTTGATTTGCTGGCAAGTATGGATATTTAGATATAATAATTTAGATCGTACAGTACCTTATGGTTTCCTTCGGTGGTCTGGAAGTAGTATTCCAAAATCATCGCCATGAACATGTTGATGATGATCATGAAGCTGACGCAGACGTATGAAATGAGGAAGATCGTTCCGAAGGTAACAGATCCGCATTCTTGGGGAGAGCAGTCAAATTCGTTGGTCACGGCGTCCATCACTCCGTCCCAACCAGCCGTTGTGAGTAGCTGAAGACATAAAATTGTACATATATTTGATGGGTTCCTTGGGATAATTCAAGCCTCGTTGGTCAAAATTTTAATTCATACTATGAAGAAACTTAAATAGCAGAAAAATATAAAAGCAAAAAAGCTGAATTTTTTTTAAATGTTTTTTTTAAGACAAGTTTCACAACAGAAAACACAAAATCAAAGTCCAGGGGGGGAAGGTTGCTCAACCGGCGGAATCAAAACCATCCATGTTTACCTATATCCTGTTGACCAGACTTTTCCCCAGAAGACAATCAGTAAATTTAAAATAGCGGAAAACCCAATTCCAAATGCACAAGCTAATTTGACGTGACAAAACAAAAGAGCAATCGAAGAAAACCTTATGAAATTGTTGATTATTAAATGATTATAGACAAAATATTAAAGAAAATAAAATCCCATCTCTTGTCTAAAGTTTCCAAACTCATCAAGCTTCTTTTTCTAGAGTGAATTTACAAAACAATCCCATACTCCCTATTTATAATAAACCATTTTCAGCTAAAATGTTTAATCCTTGTGTTATTACGACACTTGGAATCGATGAGATATACAACAGCCAGAACTCTGCGATCATAAATTCTGAATTTATACAAATAATTCACACTAAATATCCAAATTATGCAGACGTAAACACAGACGGCTCTAAAATCCCTGGCTCTTGTTTTTTTTAGATTTTATATTATATCGGGTCTGCTGTGTATGGTGTGTCGAATGTATCTGTCATTTAATATTTTCCTATTTTATTTTATTACCTGGAACATTATGATAAGACTGCTCCCGAAAGATTTAAAATTGAACACGTCGTCAATGACCGATCTCGCCTTGACATCCACGAAGGTCAAACCGATCAGACTGTAGACGTAGACGACCATGAATATGACCAGGCAGAAGTTGAAGAGGGCGGGGATACATCTGACGAACGACAGCAGGAGCCTTCTGACGCCGCGAAGATAGCCAATCAGTCTGAACAGTTTGATAATCCTTATCATGGACTTGAATAGGACGAAGCCGTCGATTGTATAACTGATTGCCATACCTAAAAAATAAACAATATTATTCCAAAATTGCAGTCAACTGGAATATGACTCAACTGTTTGGTCACCGCATTATAATATTCATTCCAACAAATTGGAAATTGTTCAGCAGAAACTTTTACGTTAAACAAATTTCAGACTTGGAATATCTTTGTACGATATAAACTATAACTTCCTAAGAAATTCACTCTGCTTGCCGAAATTATCCAATAGAAGAATTATGTCGGACTTGATTGTCCTGTACAAGATCATATATTCTGAATTTGAGTATCCATCATTCATTTCATTGATTAAGTTTCATATACCTAACAGATTTACGAGGCACTCATCAATATTTCATTGCGATATAATGAGGACCGAAGCCCATAGACATTCTCCGTTTCCCAGAATCCATCGTTTGGAAAATGAGTATGCCTTTGTTGCTGACATTTTCAATGTAAGCTTATACAACTTGAAAATTGAACTAAGATCGGTATTGTTTTCGTATTTCGTAACAACGTTGTATTCTTTCTAGTAATTCAAAAATCATACGTTAAAAGAAACTTCAATACTGCCTTTAAACTTACCGACTATTATCAGAATAATCATGACAAAATCAAAGATGTTCCATGGATTGGAGAAGTAATTATTCCTCATCGCAAATATCTTCAGAAGTGCTTCCATGATATAGATAATCAGGAACATAAAGTTGAGTAGTTCAAACGTGAAATGGAAATGATCCGCTTCCTTGTAATGGTCGAATGTCAAAATGAGGATGTTCATCACCATGACAAACATCATCAGCATATCGAAGATTTCACTCGTCACCATTTTGAAGGTCGCTAGTTGCGGCATCCACTGAAAAATGAGGACGTATTTAACCAAAACAATCATGAGAATACAAATGTCGACCTTCGCGGCTCAGTTTGTTGGGTATCTGACTGCTGATCCAAAGGTCCCGGGTTCGATTCCCGGTGGAGACGCAGTGTTTTCAGTTTGGATCTGTGAGACGATTACTATCGTGTCTCCAGAATGTGGCAACTTGTTATTGGGTGAGTGTTAAATAAATATTTGACATAGTACCTGTTAGTTGCCCGAGAATATTAAATAAATAAATAAATAAAAATGATTTCAATCGTCACCATTACAGTGGTAACAGGTTGTGACAACTACTGAAAAACACGAATATTTATTGGTTAACAAATATATCACTATTTTGTGATTCAATTTTAAAAAAGATATTCCATATCAAATATTGCATTTATCACAATTTTAAAAGTTATGGTGTTGTGGCTTCCTCTGAAAAATGAGGATGTTCATTACCAAAACAAATTTAAACATATGTATAATACTCCATTGGACACCAAGAAATATTCCATTGGCTCCCATTGTAAAGGTGGCAAACAGCATTGTGGTATCCACTGAAAAATGTCAAAATAATATGAAAGATTTCATTTGCCATCATGGTTAAGGTTACGGACTGTAGCGTCAACTTAAAAATGAGGATATTCTTTACCAAAAAAAAATGTTTACATATCAAAAAATTACATTTGCCACCATTCTAAAGGTGGCAAATGGCGTTGTGGCATCCACTGAAAAATGAGGATGTTCATTACTATCATGAGGAATGATTTGACTTGCCACAATTTTATAAGTATCGGATTGTGGCATCGACAGAAAAATGAGGATGTTGATAGCCAAAAAAATGTTATGATATTAATAAATTACATCCAACTGAAAAATGAGGATGTTCATTACCAAAACATATGTTAACATATCAAAGATTTCATTTGCCACTATTGTAAAGGTTACGGATTGATACATCAACTGAAAAATGAGGATATTCTTTATCAAAACAAATGTCAACATAATATTAAAAATTTAATTTGCCACAATTTAAAAGTTATGGATTGAGGCATCAAATGGAAAAAAGATAATTTTTTATTGAATATTTTTTTTTTATATATATTTTTGATTTCCCATCGGATCAAATACTTCACTGTTACTATGTTAAAGGATTTTATTTTCACTTGTCACTACTTGTGTGATATTTACTGAAAAATAAGGACGCTTATTAGATATTGCAGGGGACACGAAGCGGCAAGCCCCTCCAGTTTGCCAGCATTATTAATATCCCGACCATGCCGCACTCCCACCAGTTCTCTCGCGACATGGAACGATGAAACATCTAAGACAAGAACATGTCTTTTATAATGTAACCACCCATTTCAACAGTATCATGTTGGGGTCACCACTGTTGAAATGGGTGGTTACCCCGACGTGATACTGTTGAAATGGGTGGTTACCCCGACGTGATACTGTTGAAATGGGTGGTTACATAATAAAAGGCGTGTTTTTGTCTTAGATGTTTAATCGTTCCATGCCGCGAGAGAACTAGCGGGCGTGCTGCATGGTGGGGATATTTATAATGTTGGAAAACCGGAGGGGCTTGCTGCTTCGTGTCCCCAATAAAATCAAAGATTTCACTAATCACCAAAAAATCAATGATTTTCATTGAATATCATAGATTTTACTTATCATCATTTCGAAGACAACGGATAATGATTGCGACTTCAAAGTGAGGATGATCAATACCAACGAGGATTTTTGGTAAAACGCAAAACAAATTCGTCACATATCCTTGGTTTTCTCATTGGTCAATCACGTTGGGGTCACCACTGTTGAAATTGGTGTTCTTGTCTTAGATGTTTAATCGTTCCATGCCGCAAGAGAACTGGCGGGCGCGCGGTATGGTGTGGATATTTATAATGTTGGTAAACCGGAGGGGCTTGCTGCTTCGTGTCCCCAATAAAATCAAAGATTTCACTAATAATCAAAAAGACTATGATTTTCATTGAATATTACTTTTCATCATTTCGAAAACAACGGATTGTGATTGCGACTTCAAAGTGAGGATTTTCAATACCAACGAGGATTTTTGGTAAAATGCAATTTAAATACAAATTCGTCACATACCCTTGGTTTTCTCATTGGTCGATATGACCTCGTCGACTCTTGACACTTCTTGGACTCGCCGTACCACTTCTTCTGTCTTTCCGTCATGAATATGGCCAACACCCCTCCGTGTTTCTTCTTTTCCTTGCACATGTGGTCCATCACCACCCCGATCACGAGATTCAGCGTGAAGAAAGTGCACATGACGATGAACAAGACGAAATAGAGGTACATGTAGATGTTCGTCTCTCTAATGGGCTGTTTATGTACCTGAAAAATACGCATGAATGTCTAATAGGTATATTGATTATGGTTGGTTGAACAAACTGCCTAATGGCACTTAGCCCACCAGTGTCATAATAATGTTTGTGATATATCTTCGTGTCGACGGAGATTCCCGAATGCGTAGTCGGATGCATTCGGCATATTGAAGGAAAAGGGCGTCATCCTTTGGCCCAGGACGATACCTTAAACACCGTATCAATCGTGTATTACTATTTGTATATATTTGCGTGCATTAGTTAGAGTATCATATTAAATTTAATATATTATATCTTAAAGTAATAAAGCAATCAAAATGTTAGTGTTTGTGTGTGTTTGTCTCACGCCTTCTGAAAAACCAAGAGCATCTAAAAATCTAATTTATGTGCGAACATGTACCAGTATACCTGATGCATTGTCACGCTAAAAATAATGCGATAAAAGTGCTGAATTTTAAAAATATTTCAATAATTCAAATATATGTTTGTTTAAAAGTAAGAAGTACGTTTTTACACGAATAAAATATATTTTCAAGTATAACTTAGCTTTTAAGTGAAAAACATGGTGAATATTTTGTCTAATTATAATGTTTCACTTATTTTTAAAGTAAGCGTTTTGTACATATAACCCCGCCATTTTAATATCTTTTCATACGATATTTAATTTTCCTACCGAATGAATACCTATGTTCTTTAAAATAATATACCTTTGAAATAAATGTGATTATGAAATAATAAAATGAAACACAAGACATTAAAGCAAGTTTTAAGACATATATTGTAAAAGTCTGTTAATTATAAGTTAAGATATAGGCATAATAAAATTGCATAATTTGTATATAACATTTGATATTTCGGACAATTTTCGTTTTTGTGGCTTCGAACAAACCAATGTAGGTACCTACCTACATATCCAAAAAATGTATCGAGCTCATTTGATATTAATATTGGAATGGTTACTATGGTTACGGAAAGATTCTGATATTCAAATAAAATTTGTTATGAATCGAATTTATTTAGAACATTGTTGTAGGTAGGTACCTACCTAAAACTATTTACTTACAAATCAACAATATACTGATTTCCTATAGGAAAATTATTTTATTTGTTTATTTATGTATGTTTGCGATGTACTCTTAAACCGTTTGTCCGATTACAATGAAACTTTGGTGAATTGTTCGATTGATTGATTAATGGGTTCGATTCCCAGCAGAGGAGAAATTTATTTAAATTCATTTCTCACGCAAACATTGCTTCTCTGGGCTGAAAACACTGGTTAGAAAACACTTGCGCAGGGTGCAAGGAAGTGTTTATTATTATTATTATTATTATTAATTGTCGAGCGTATGCCCAGGATGGTTTCTGGATTTAAACTTTTTTCTTATTCTTCTTCTTCTTCGTGTATTTGGTCATTTTACCTATGAAGGGGGAGTATCCTGGGAAAAGAAGGTCCGACTGTCCTTCCATCTCTTCGCAGGTCTTCCAGGACGATTTGTGGATTTTAACTTTTTTCTTTTTCTTCTTCTTCATCGTGTATTTGGTAATTTTACCTATGCAGGTGGACTATTCTGTGAGAAAAAGGTCCAATTTTCCTTCTATCTCTTCGCAGGTTTCTAGATTTAATATTTTTTCTTCTTCTTCTTCTTTATCGTGTATTTGGTCATTTAACATATGAAGGTGGACTGACCTGGGAGAAGAAGGTCCAATTGTCCTTCCATCTCTTCGCAGGTTTCTGGATTTAAACTTTTTTCTTCTTCTTCTTCGTGTATTTTTGGTCATTTTACCTATGACGTTGGAGAATCCTGGGAGAAGAAGGTCCAACTGTCCTTCCAACTCTTCGAAAGTCTTCCAAGACGATAAACTTTTTTCTTCTACTTCTTCATCGTGCATTTGGTCATTTTACCTATGAAGGTGGACTATCCTGGGAGAAGAAGGTCCAATCTTCCTGCCATATCTTCGCAGGTACCTGGATTTAAACTTTTTTCTTCCTCTTCTTCGTGTATTTAGTCATTTTACCTTTGAAGGTGGATTATCCTGGGAAAAGAAGGTCCTTTCATCTCTTCGCGGTTCTTCCAGGATGGTTTCTGGATTTAAACTTTTCTTAACCGACTGAAGGGACGGGATGTAATGAAGGGAAGGGATGCACTAAAGGGCCTGAAGGGACGGGAGGTATAAAAGGGCCTGAAGGGACGGGAGGTACTGAAGGGCCTGATTGGAAGGGACGTAATGATGGATTGAAGGGACGAGAGGTACTGAAGGGTCTGAAGGGACGGGAGGTACTGAAGGGCCTGAAGGGACGGGAGGTACTGAAGGGCCTGAAGGGACGGGATGTTCTGAAGGTTCTGAAGCGACGTTTCATGGAGTCTAATTCTTTTTCTTCTTAATTTTATGTAGACCTTACAGTTTTTACACAAACTATTTCCTTTAGTTTTTTCTTCGTTTTCTTATTTTATGTAGAACTTTGGTGAATTTTATGCAAACTATTTCCTAAAGATTAATCTTCTTCTTCTTTTATGAAGACCTTTTAGTCAGTTTTTATACAATCTATTTCCAATAGTCTTATTCTTCTATTTCATGTATTTTTTCTTATTTTATGTAGACCATTGGGATAGTTTTTTATACAAACTATTTCTTATAGTCTTATACTTATTCTTTTCTTTTTTATTTAGACTTTTGGGTTAGTTTTAAGTCTAATAGTCTATTGTGCAGAAATATTATTAACGATATGCACACTTGATGAAAATACATATGTAAAAACGAATGGGATGTGGGATGTGACGATGTAACCTGCACTAGAATCTTTTCAATACTTTTGTTTAATCAAATTTAAACCATTTATATCATCCTATTTTGAATAATTTTCAACACCTTCATATTTGATTTCGTTGACGATATTTAAAAAATGGGGGTTGTGGCCATTACTGAACTCTTCACAACGTTTATATTCAAATTAAAAACTATTTACTATGTCTTCTTCTTCGTTAATGTAGACTTTTGTGTCAATTTTAAGTCTATGAGTCTAATTGTGCAAAAATATATAATACACACTTGATGAAAAAATATAAAAACGAATGGGATGTGACCAACACTAGAGTACATTATTTAATCAAATTTTAACCACATTCCAACATCCAAAATTACTAAATTTTCAATAGGTACATATTACAATTTGTTTTCGATGATAATATTTAAAAATGGAGGTTGTTGCCTAACCAATACAACGTTGATAAACAGTCATATTTAAAACCATTTCGCATAGTCCATGCGTGCAGAAATTTTAGGTATATTACTTACACTTCATTCACACTTTATAGCAATATAATATAAAAAAGAATGGGTTGTGGCCATCACTTGAACATTTTACAATGCTTAAACTCAATCAAATTTCAAACCACTTTTCATAGTCAGATTTTGCAAAATAATTGGGTGACAATATTATAAAAACGATTGCTTATTCCTTCACAATTTTACATTCTTGGCCAACGGCGGGACATAAAGGCTAGTTGTAAATAATATTTTGGTATGTAAATAAAGTCAATTTGAATTATATTCTGGAATCATTACCTACTCACAAACATATCAATGTTGTTGTTAAGACATTTATGATACAAAAATTATGTTTAATTTTTTTTGATATTTTTGTTAGGTATATTTGTTTTTTTTACATATTATGCTGTATTCATTTTTATGAACTTTGCTTTATATATTTTTACTCCTCACTAACCCAAGGGTAACTATATAGTGGGAAGTTATGTTCTCGAAATTTTTAAGGCAATTTATTTATTACAGATTATAAACTAGTATCATGCTGAGATTGTATTCTGAAAGTTTCATCACAATGTACCTGTATGTATGGTATATGCTGTGTGTATATCTTATATCCAAAAGAAGCGTTGAAAGACTGTCTAATAAACTGAAAAATGTTGCCATATCATCAAAATAAATTTGTCTAATTTCATATCTCGTATCCAAAAGAAGCGTTGAAAGACTGTCTAAAAAACTGAATAATGTTGCCATATTGTCAACTAAAGTTTTTCTTATTTCATATCTCGTATCTAAAAGAAGCGCAGAAAGACTGTCAAACAAACTGAATTATTTTATTAACTAAGTTTGTCTATATTCAAATCTCGTATCCAAAAGAAGCGTTCAAAGACTGTCTAATAAACTGAATAATGTTGCCATATCATCAAATTAAGTTTGTCTAATTTCATATCACGTATCCAAAAGAAGCGTTGAAAGACTGTCTAATAAACTGAAGAATGTTGCCATTTAATCAAATTAATTTAGCTATTTTCATATTTCATATCAAAAACAGGTGCTGAAATCAAAAAACTGAATATTGTTGCCATATCATCAAATTAAACATCTCATATTTCATATCTCGTATCCAAAATACGCGATGAAAGATTGTCATACAAACTGAATAATGTTGCCATATCCTCATATTAATTTGTCTTATTTTATATCTCGTATCCACAAGAAGCGCTGAAAGGCTGTCAAAAAAACAGAATACTGTTGCCACATCGTCAAATAAAATTAATCTTATCACATATCTAAAAGAGCACAAAAAGACTGTCAAATAAACTGAAGAATGTTGCCATATCATCAAATTAAGTTTCTCTTATTTCATATCTCGTATCCAATATAAGCGATGAAAGGCTGTCATACAAACTGAATAATGTTGCCATTTCGTCAAATAAAGTTTCAATTATTTCATATCTCGTATCCAAAGTAAGCGACGAAAGACTGTCAAACAAACTGAATTTATTGCGATATCGTCAAATAAAGTTTCTCATATTTCATATCTTGTATCCAATATAAGCGATGAAAGACTGTCTAATAAACTGAATAATGTTGCCATATCGTCAAATAAAGTAATTTTTACTTCATATCTCTTATCCAAAAGAAGCGTTGAAAGACTGTCTAATAAACTGAAAAATGTTACCATATCATAAAAATAAATTTGTCTAATTTCATATCTCGTATCCAAACGAAACGCTAAAAGACTGTCTAATAAAATGAAGTATGTTGCCATATCGTCAAATAAAGTTTTTCTTATTTAATATCTCGTATCCAAAATATGCACTGAAAGACTAAAAAATTAACTGAATAATGTTGCCATTTCATCAAATTAATTACACTATTTTCATATTTCATATCATAAACAGGTGCTGAAAGGCTAACAAAAAACTTAATAATTTTGCTATATCGTCAAATTAAATTTCTCATATTTCATATCTCGTATCCAAAATATGTAAGCGATGAAAGATTGTCATACAAACTGAATAATGTTGCCTTATTGTCAAATTAACATTCTCTTATTTCATATCTCGTATCCAAAAGAAGCGTTGAAAGACTGTCTAATAAACTGAATAATGTTGCCATATTGACAAATTAACTTTTTCTTATTTCATATCTCGTATCCATATAAGCGTTGAAAGACTGTCTAATACACTGAATACTGGTACCATATCATCAAAATAAAATTGTCTTATTTCATAACTCATATCAAAATGAAACGCTGAAAGACTGTCTAATAAGCTGAACAATGTTGCCATATTGTCAAATGAACTTTATCTTATTTCATATCTCGTATCCAAAAGAAGCGTTGAGAGACGGTCTAATAAACTGAATAATGTTGCTATATTGTCAAATTAAGTTTTTCTTATTTCATATATCGTATCTAAAAGAAGCGCAGAAAGACTGTCAAACAAACTGAATTATGTTGCCATATTATCAAATTGAGTTTGTCTATATTCAAATCTCGTATCCAAAAGAAGCGCAGGAAGACTGTCAAATATATTTAATTTTTGCCATATCGTAAGACTGTCTTATAAACTGAATAATGTTGCCATATCCTCAAATTATTTTTTCTTATTTCGAAGCGCTGAAAGACTGTCAAAAAAACAGAATACTGTTGCCACATCGTCAAATAAAATTCATCTTATCACATATCTAAGAGAGCACAAAAAGACTGTCAAATAAACTGAAGAATGTTGCCATATCGTCAAATTAAGTTTCTCTTATTTCATATCTCGTATCCAATATAAGCGATGAAGACTATCTCGTACTATCAAAAAAACAGAAAACTGTTGCCACATCGTCAAATAAAATTCATCTTATCACATATCTAAGAGAGCACAAAAAGACTGTCATACAATCTGAAGAATGTTGCCATATCGTCAAATAACGTTTCTCTTATTTCATATCTCGTATCCAAAGTAAGCGATGAAAGACTGGCAAACAAACTGAATTTATTGCCATATCGTCAAAAAAGGTTCTATCATTTCGTATCTCGTATCCAAAATAAATTATGAACGACTGTCAAAAAAACTTTACAATGTTGCCATATCGCCAAGTAAAATTCCTCTCATCTCATATCCTTTCAATTATCCTTATTTCATATCTCGTATTCAAATGAAGCGCTGAAAGACTGTCAAGTAAACTGAATAATGTTTCCATATCGTCAAATTAAATTCCTCTTATCTCTTACTTAATTAATTAATTATTTTTATATAAATCAATTAGTTTATTAGTCAATTAATAAATAAATGCGTAAATGAGTGAATGAATGAATGAATCAATAAACATATAAATAAATAAAAAAATTAATTTAATAAATGAATACCTAACAGTTTTTCATAACCTGAGCGAAAATTTAATGTTCAAACATATTTTGTATTCATAGAAAAGAAATTGACTGCTATCAATGTAGTTGACACATACCTCTCTAGAGTCGATAGCATCGTTCATTATCTGAATCCATCCTTTGAACGTGGCTACTTGGAACAGGGATATGAAGGCATTGCCAACGTGATCGAAGTTCTGCGGTGAATTTTCCCATGTGTAGTTCAATTCGTAACAGACGTTTCTATCAGGAACTAGTTCGTGACTAAGTATCGTACCATTCTCGTCAACGCACTGAAAATTTAATTACAAAATTATTATTTAATTCAAAATAAATATGCATCAAAGTATTTTTCTACAAAATTCGATAACAATGACCGGACGTTTTGGCCAAGATGATACGGTGTTATCGAGGTCTGAAATGAAACAGACCGATTTAAACAAAAAACAACTAGATCTTAGAAAACCAGCGCGTCATTATGAATGTCGAACCAGCTGTCAAAATTGATATTAAAAGCGATTTTTTTAAATCATAAAATTAGGCCGACCGCCGTGGCATAGTTGGTAAGCGGTTCGGTTTCTGTGCGGGCGTCTTGGGTTCGATTCTCAGCATAGGAGATATTTATTTCAATTAATTTCTCACGCAAATATTGCTTCTCTGGGCTGGACACACTGGTTTGTTGGAAGAAATTGTCATACGGCAATAAACTCGCCACTTACGCAGGGTGCAAGGAAGTGTTCATTATTATTATTATTATTACTAGGCAAAAAAGATGTTGTCATATATTTTTTCATTGAAAAATGTGTGAATACATTCAAAACTTATTCCAAATCTCATAGGCAAATGTGTTGATAAAATTCGCCAAAAAGCCATGGACAGAGGGATACTGGGTATTTCGTTAAGAGATAGGAAAACCAACTTCTGGATAAAAGAGAAAAACAAAGTTACCGACGTTGTCCAAAGGTTTGCAGACGAGAGTTTTTTGGGATAGTAGGTATTTCTAAAAACCGGTTTCCTCTGTGATCATAGCACGTGGAGAATCAGGCAGAACCATGAGCTACAGAGCCTATTCATAAGGAGCCAAATATCGTTCAAACGATAAAAATAGGGAGGCTCCGCTGGTTAGGACACGTGCATCGTATGGACGATGACTAGACACCGAAAAGAATCCTCACAACACATCCGGAGGGAAGAAGAGGTGTTGGACGGCATAAACTACGATAGATGGATGGATTCGAGAGGGTCAAAAGGGTCATACGAAAGACAGTGGATAAGGTTGTGGCTACAGATTCCTTCCGAAACTAATTACAGATCCTTCGGAAACGAATCCGCATGAGCGACAAATTGACAGCCAATGCAGCACAGCAATCGACTGACATCTTTATTCTGTCCGATCAACTCTAGTCGACTGGACGTCCATCTTCACGGACACTCGCATCAACGTTTGAACAAATGATCTTTTTTTATTCACGAAGCATTTTTTTTTTTGATGATATGTTATGTGTATATATAATTTTTTGATGTTGTCTGTTATTATATAAGAAATATTGATTTTGTTTTTGATGAGTAATTTATTTGAATTTGTTCTTGATGTAATTAATGTATTTTTATTGTATTCCAGTTTTTGCGGTTAGTGGTTTTTGTTTCGTGACGGTGGACGGTGAACGGTGAATGCCTGCTAGTGGGGCCCTGTGAACGGCAAATGCAGTTCGCGGTTCTCAGTATGCGCTTGCGTATACTAGAGTATGCTCCATTGGTGAGGGTTCATCCGTAAACTGTTCACCAGTTCGCGTAATATTAATTTAAATAAATGCGTGTTATTTTTAGTAATATTTTATGAACCGCACAAATAACTGTGCTCCTCCCTCGAACACGAGATTTGATCTCAACTGAGGGATGAATAGATTTTAAATAATTTAATTTTAAGATACTGTTTATAATTCTTTTTATCATTAATGTATAATTGTTAAAATAAAAAAAAATAAAAAAATAAATAAATAAATTTAAATTCAACATCATAACATGTTATATTGTATATTCTGCAATAAACACTAGAAATGTGAGTCAAACTTTCAGCATCTATTCACTCACACAAGTAATAAATATTTGATTTGATGGGTAATTGATTCGAAACTTTGATTGGTTGACAGTAAATGATAATGCCTTCAGGAAATCTATAAAGACCTTTTAGCAATAAAGACCAATAACCAGCAAAGGGTGAAGGGATACGATTTCTTGAGGAGGCCAATGCCCATCCTGGGCTATGTAGCCACTTATGATAATGTTGATGATTTCTACTAGTATTCTACTTGCAAGCATTAAATCCAAGATTTGCTCGATATCGATATTTTTATGGTTTTCAAACAGTAATATCACAAAATTTCTTAGTAAAGCCAAATCTTTAGCGTTTACGGCTAGCGTAGGATATTCGGCTTCGGTCGAAGAAATTTGATGTGACACTACAATATAGCAAGTTGAAGAAGAAGCATTAACTCTGTTCATATTCTTACCTTGAAAAACTTTCCTGCAAACAATTGAACTCCCATGATTGAGAAGACGAACCAAAACATCGAACATGGTAAAATAACGTTGAAGATGCCAGGAAGAGTGTGCGCCAATCCAACGACAACAACCTGAAATCAATCGAATTTGTGTAGTACAAAATTTTTGTTTGTCTCATAGTTTCAAAGTTTATCTCTAATGAAAGGAAAAAACTAAGGTTCTATATGTAAGCAGGGATTAACACCAACAATTTTATTTATAACTAGTTGCATGTAACACATGAGATCCAACTGTCGATAGTGATAGTATGTATAGTTGAAGAATAAGTACCAAACAATAAACCCATAAATCCAAATTATTGAATATTTTAGGATAATTTGTTTTCTATACAACACATGTAGGTATGTATGTCAAGATAGGATAAAATGGAGGTCAGTCCTTTGATCCTACCCAGAATATGAAAACAGCATGATGGTATGTATGTATGTATGTTTGGAGATTTAAGTATCAAACTATCAAGTCTTCTTATATATTGGGTATAGGCGACTGCCATACAAATTGTATGAAGGAATGTCGTCACTAAATTCAATTTTTATAAAAATTGTTAAAAAAATGAGATTTACTTCAACGAAATTAATATTTTTTATAGAAAATTAAATTATCTAGTTGGGGTGTTTCATCTTTTTTCGATATTTTAAAAAAAATGGAAATATAGGCAGTTAAACTCATAAATTTATCATTAAAAAAAATCTTAATAAAAATGTTTGAGAAACCCTGGAAATTTAAGGAAAAAACCAATTTGAGATTTTGTATTTGGTTTCTGAGATATATGGAAAAATAAACCAAAAATTCAAAAGTTGATAACCCCTGACTGAAAAAAATTCACCATTCTGAGTATAACAGTTTTTTAGGCCTATAACTGTTTATATATTTTGAAATTTTGGGCTCTGTAAATTGAGCGGATCAAAATTTATAAGGGGGAACGGACAGACACACACGCACAGAGACACACAAAACTCACATAAAATGTTCTACTTTGAATTCTTAGCAAATCCATGTATGGGAATATATATGCTGCGAAGCCTCTATGTCCACTACGCCATACAAAATTTTCGTTCGGACACGAATTGTAGAAGCATATTTCCTTTAAATCCCTTCCATGCCATTGTCCCCTCACCGATGTATGAGAATTGTCACTTGTCACAATAATTTTGGGTGACAATAAGTGTCAAGAAAGAAATTAACCAGTACAAGTTTGAAGACCACTGCGTGTGGATGTGTGCACAGAAAAAATAATCAGTGAACCAGGAATATAGAAGCATCGGTGAGATCGTTTAAAAATACAGTCCACTACCTTCCATCTTTTATACCCATCACCTGATGTTTTCTACATAAAATTTTGGCCCTTCTAACCGAATTTGAAGTGTTTTTTTTTGTGTTATTTGTTGCGAATTCTGCATGTTGCGGTGGTTTCAAATAGTAATTTGTAGGTACTCAATTTTGTTACAATATTATGGTGATTAATTATCACATAATATTAGTTTGTGATTATTGTGAGGTATAATAAGGTACCATATTAATGTTAATAACATTATTGTGAATGCAGTCGGGTAGAATAAAATACCACATTATTATTGATACAGTGAATTTGTGTTTGCATGCAATTATAGTTTATAAATATAAGTTTAAAATTTTAAAATTTTAAAATGGCTGATAACATTAAAGCAAGGATGTTAAATGCTATTTCTAGAATTAGGAATACATATGAATTAAGAGATCTGTGTGAAAAAGGAAATATTGAACAAGATGAAATATTTTTAGCTAGATGTCAGCGAGTTGACGAATGGTATAAATTGGTCAATGAATTAAGTGACAGCTTGATTGGAATATATACTGATACCAAATGTGATACAGCATTAAAGGAATTGAGTGAAATAATTCAGAAATGTGACATTATGTATTTTGAAATAATGAGAATTAAAAATCGTTTATCTAATGGTGTGAAAATAAATGCAACTGATGTATGTAATAAAATTCAGAGAGCTCCTATAATAAATTTACCTGTTTTTGATTCCAACGTCGAAAATTGGAATTCGTTTCATGACATGTTTGTGTCATTGATTCATGATAATATTGGATATACAGACATAGAAAAATTTCATTATTTGCGAACGTCCATAAAGGGATTTGCATCAACATTTGTTAATTTACCACTGATTAGTGATAATTATAATATTGCTTGGAGTACATTGTGTGGACATTATACTAATACAAGATTACAATTTGAATATTACATGAATAAAATGTTTCAATGCAAATCTTTAGTTGGTGAAAATGTAGGGCAATTAAGCGAATTATATCACACATTTAATGAAAATATATTAGCTCTGTCAAATGTGAAATGTGAAAAAATGTTAGATCAGGTATGGGGATTTATATTTATTAATAAATTGGATGAATCTACACGTCGAATAGTGGAAAGTAGATTAGATATTCAGGAAATTCCTTCAATAAATAGAATATTTGAAATAATTCGAAGTCAATTGCAAGTATTAAAATTTTCACGTCAGAGTAATTCACAAGTAAAGCGTAATAATTATAATCATAAATCAGACAAAGGGTTTGTAGGTAATATTCGCCAACTTGAATGCTATATGTGTAAGGGTAGTCATACGATACACAATTGTGACACATTTATTAATAAAACTGTATCAGAGAGAAAGGATATTGTCTCTAAATTGAAATTATGTTTTTGTTGTTTTGGAAAACATCTGATAAAGGATTGTAAGTCTAACAAAAAGTGTCAAACTTGTGATAGGAAACATAATGTTTTATTGCATACTGATAATTCATCGGTAGTAGGTATCTGCCATAAAGGGATTCGGGGTAATGAATCTATTGGTCAAGTGATATTAGGAACAATTATAGGATATGTCCAGGGAAAAGATGGGCAATTTTATAAGGCCAAGTGTTTAGTTGATTCTGGAAGTCAGGTTACTTTGATGTCTGGGAAGTTTTGTAAGAATATAGGATTCTATACAAAAGGGCATTCTGTATCATTGACAACGCTGTCTTCTACTAATATTAATGTAAAGGGTTCTATGCAATTTTGTTTATTTAATAATAAATATAACAAGTCGCTATTTGTGAAGAGGATGCGCTTCCATCAAACTTGCCTAGGAGAGATTTATCTCATCAGTGTAGAGTTTTGACTCAAGATTTAGAATTGGCAGATAATGAATTTTGGAAAAGCAGTAATATTGATATATTATTAGGTGCTGACATGTATGGAAAATTGTTTACAGGAAATTGTAAAAAATTATCAGAAGATTTATATGCATTTGAGACCATATTTGGGTTTGTAATTTTAGGTCAAGATTTTGTACATGATAACAATGAGTTGTTAACATGTTTTGTATCATCTGATGTGTTAGATGAAAAATTAAAAGGGTTTTGGGAAATAGAAGAGGTAAACACAGTATCAAGTAGTAGGAAAATGTCACATTCGGATGAGGAATGTGTTCAGTTATACAATGATTTACATTATCGTAATGACGACGGTAGATTTGTAGTACCGCTCTTATTAAAAAAAGATATTCACGTACCATGTGTTGGTACTTTTGGTTTTGCTCTTAAAAGATTAACTAATATGGAAAGAAAATTTTGTAATAATTTGGAAATTAAACTTGAATATGCAAAGTTCATGAAGGAATATGAGATGTTAGGACACATGAAAGAAGTTCCTTTACAAGGCGATCCAAATGTATATTATATTCCTCATCACTGTGTTCTGAAACCTGATAGTTTATCTACTAAATTGAGAGTTGTTTTTGATGGCAGTTCTAATACGAACGCAACTGGTGCATTAAACAAATATTTACATGTAGGTCCAAAGTTGCAAAAGGATATAATCGAATTATTGTTAAAGTTTAGAATCTATAAAATCGGGTTTTCTGCTGACATAACTAAAATGTATAGACAAATATCTATCAGGCAAGAAGATAGAAGATATCAGCATGTATTGTGGCGAGAAGATCCGTCACAACCTGTCAAAGAATATGAGTTATGCACTGTGACATATTGTTTAGGAAGCTCACCCTATAATGCAATTCAAACAATAAATCAGTTAGCTTTGGATGAAAGTGATAAATACCCATTAGGTGCTAAAGCTCTTCGTGATAGTACATATGTAGATGATATTATATGCGGTGATCATAATATTGAAGATGCTATTATTTTACGAGATCAGTTGATTACTATTTTACGAAGTGGTTGTTTTGAATTGTCAAAATGGGCAACTAACTGTCCTGAATTTATTCAAGATTTTAATAAATCTGATAGCAGTGTGATCTGTTTTGCTGAAGACAGTAATCATATTAAATTATTAGGAATTAAATGGGATTTTGTGAATGATGTTTTTAGTTATCAGGTTAAGAAAATTGATATTAAATATACAAAGCGTATGATTCTATCGGTCGTTTCATCTATATATGACCCTGTAGGATGGATCACTCCGTTTACATTTTTATTGAAAAGTTTCATTCAAAATTTGTGGAAAATGAAATTGCGATGGGATGATATTATTCCAGAATCCACGAAAGTCCAGTGGAATAAAATAGTTGATCAAATGTCTTTATTAGAGGAATTTAAATTGAATAGGTTTTTTGGAACTAGCGTTGATAGTCAGTGTTATTTAGTTGGCTTTTCTGACGCCTCTAATGACGGATATAGCGCTGTTTGTTATTTGGTTACTGAGGATAGTAAACAAATATCTCTGGTGACCGCTAAGTCTAAGGTTGCTCCAATTAAGATGCAAACGATACCACGCTTGGAGCTCTGTGGTGCATTATTATTATCAAAATTAATTAAATATACTTTATCTGTATTTCAAGATGCAATTATTATAAAGGATGTATATATGTACACAGATTCTAGTATTGTTTTGTCGTGGCTTAAAACACCATCATATCTATTAAAATTATTTGTTGCAAATCGAATAGAACGTATTTGGGAAAACGTGCCTCATGGAAAATGGTTTCATGTGAGATCTCAATGTAATCCAGCAGATTGTGCATCTAGAGGATTATATCCAGAAGAATTAGTTGGTCATACGTTGTGGATAAACGGTCCAGAGTGGCTGTTAGAACCTGTTGACAGATGGCCACGGTGCGATGATTATATTGTACCTGCGCAATTGCCAGAATATAAAGGGTTAGTTAATCAATCTAATGCTTTAATTTTAGAAGATAAAGATAGATTAGGATTGTATAACATAACTAATAAATATACAAAGTTAACACGTGTAGTAGCTTGGATTTTAAGGTTTAAAAATAATTGTCTGTTGAATGTTAATAATCGCACTAAAGGAGATTTGTGTAATAGGGAAATGGAAATTAGTTTACAAGCAATTATAAAATATGATCAGAGTTTACATTTTATGAAGGATATTAGTATGTTAAAATACAAAAATCAATGCGATAATCCTCAACTGCAGAAGTTGAATTGTTTTATAGATAAACAGGGACTTGTCAGAGTGGGCGGAAGAATTAGATATTCTGCACTACCCGATAAAATGAAATTTCCAATATTGTTGCATAAGCATAGTGAGTTTGGAAAATTATTGATAAATTATTTTCATATATCATATTTTCATGTGGGTCTCAGATCACTGCAACATTTAATACAACGGAAATATTGGATTGTTTCAGCGAGAAATAGAATTAAGTCTGTTTTGTCAAAGTGTCTTGTGTGTAAGCGATTTAGTGCTTCACCAGTGCAGCCAATAATGGCTGACTTGCCAGCTATTCGGGTTACTCGTCATCGACCATTCATAAACGTATCAATTGACTTAGGCGGGCCGTTTATTTTGAAGGAAAATAAACGTCGCAATTCGAAAACGTATAAGGCATACTTTTGTGTTTTCGTATGTATGACTACAAAGGCCATACATATTGAAATTGTCAATGAATTATCTACTAGTGCATTTATTGCTTGCTTAGAGAGATTTGTATCTCGACGTGGTTAATGTACTACAGTATATAGCGATTGCGGAACAAATTTGGTTGGCACACGTAAATATTTGACTGGAGTTTTTAAATTTTATAATGACTGTATCCAGGATACAGATTTTCGAAATTTCTGTCTCGAAAAATGCATCGATTGGCATTTGAATCCTCCTAAAGGTCCACATTTTGGTGGCCTACATGAGATCAACGTAAGATCTATAAAGTATCACTTAAAGCGAGTTGTTGGCAACCAAGTGATGACTTATGAGGAATTTAATACAGTATTAATTAAGATCGAGGCGGTAGTGAATTCCAGACCACTTGTTCCAATGTGTAATGATATTGACAGCGTAGATGCCTTAACGCCAGCTCACTTTATTATAAGTGAGGTATTGGTTGGTATTCCAGAGTATGACGTCACAGATATTAAATTGAATAGGTTAGATAGATGGCAGATGATCACAAGAATGTATCAGGATTTTTGGAAACGTTGGAGTGTGGAATACCTCACTTCACTTCAACAGCGTAAAAAGTGGTTCACTTCAGTGCCTAATATACAGGTGGGAGATTTAGTGTTAGTGAAAGAAGAAAGGTTACATCCTTTACAATGGAAATTGTGAAGAATTGTGGCTACCATGCCAGGAAAGGATAATATTGTACGGGTGGTAAAAGTTAAGACAAAAGAGGTAATATTTGTTCGACCTGTTGTGAAAATATGTCCCTTAGATGTTTAATAGAAATAGTTAAGAATAATGTTAGTCTTATAGTTTTAGTTGGTTATTATAACAATTAAGTTAAATGTGTTTTCGTTATGACAGAAAGGTCTGTCTATTGTTTTCATTGATATAGTCTGTGAACTATCTTTTTGAATTTTTTTTAATGTGATTTTGTTGTGGATAGTATGTTATTGAATTTTTTTTGTGTGTTTGTAATTTCATGAATTGGACAATGTGGAGTTTTATTTTGTGATGGCTGCATTAGTGATATGAGTTTGTTAAAAGTTAATTTTGTTTGTGGCCACCGTGATATGTACAATTCGTCAAATTTTGTTTAAAATTTGAGTGGGCGGTTATGTAGAAGCATATTTCCTTTAAATCCCTTCCATGCCATTGTCCCCTCACCGATGTATGAGAATTGTCACTTGTCAAAATAATTTTGGGTGACAATAAGTGTCAAGAAAGAAATTAACCAGTACAAGTTTGAAGACCACTGCGTGTGGATGTGTGCACAGAAAAAATAATCAGTGAACCAGGAGTATAGAAGCATCGGTGAGATAGTTTAAAAATACAGTCCACTACCTACCATCTAATACCCATCACCTGATGTTTTCTACACGAATCTTGTCTTAATACTGTCGATTCATTCAGAGAATTGAATTCTCATGAACGGATCAACAGTTGGACAAATCTTGTATCGTTATTAATTCATAATTCAATTGGACCCGGTTCAGAGTCTTATTCCACTTTCAACTGAAACTACCTATAATATTTATAAAAAATATTTGAACGCTAATTCATTTGATCTCGATTTTGAGCTCTATTTCACACGATAGCACAATAAGTTTTGTCAAGTTAGTTGTCATGACAACAGAACAATAAGCGCGGCACGGACCATAATATGTCCTATTCTGATTCGTGACTGAGTACGAAAACGTTTAAATCAACGGACGACCGTGGATAAAAGGATTTTATCCGAGCGGGGTGATATAATGAGTCCCGTATAAATGCAGTCAACTTTTTGACATTTCTCATATACTAAAATTCAGACGGATAAATTTAGACGAATCAGAATAGGACATAATGTATGCCCACCACACGATCGTTCTATCAAACTCTAGCTTTTCGACATTCAATATTTTTACTCTCCACACTATGGAATAGGGGAGAGTCATGATTTCGCAAAATTTAAGCGTATTTTTTTTACATCAATTTCTCAATGGGTATCATGTAGAGAATGCACACTATGAGTTTCGTCGTGATGTGTTTGTGTGTATGGCGTATACGCTGTACGCCGTACGCCGTACGCCGTTCGCCGTACGCCGTACGCCGTACGCCGTAGCATTTATCTTTTTTGTGTCCTCTCTACAGCCCAAACTATAAGTCTGATCGACTTCATATTAACATCATATGTGTAAAGTGCAAAGACCTAGAGCTGATTAGTTTTCCATAGACAACTTTTGATTTCTTCTCTATGAATTCATCATTTCGTTGTTTTTTTTTTTGTGTCCTCTCTGCAGCCCAAACTATAAGTCCGATTGACTTCATATTGATATCACATGTGTTAAGTCCATAAACTTAGAGCTGATTAGTTTTCCATAGACAACGGTTCATTTTTTCCCAATGTTTCTTTATGATTTCATCTATTAAAACTGAAAAAATGCTCTCACGACCTGGAAATTAGAGATATTTTAATTTGGTTTCAACTATTTATACAACACCAAGAATCTTCATAAAATTGTATTCAAAGTTGGTCAATGTTAAAAGAAAAATATTCAACGGTTTCAAAAATTATATTTTATTTAATGGATATTTGTATGAAACTTATATGTAACAAGAGAATTTTTTTATATTTGGCAATGATCAGTTCATTGATTTCATATTGATAGAAGAATATTAATAGCTTGAACTTAGAACTGATTAGCTTTTCATAGATATCATATAATTTCTTCATATGATATCACGTGTAAACATTGTCAAAATGCTCTAACGCTCTTTGAAACAAAATTTATCTGCTTTTTTTAAAATATTTCATACAACATAAGCAGTCTTCACTATACTGCATTAATAGTTTGTCTATCTTAACATAAAAATATACTATCGGAAGAAAATTTATATTCCTGGTAGTAACATTTAGTATGAATAAAAATGTAATTAGATAAATTTCTATGTATGGAAACGTTTAGTAATTTGATTTCATGTTATAATGTAAAGAGCTTGAACATAGAACTGATTAGCTTTCCATAAATAACAAAAAAAATCTTCATATGATATCACCTGTCAAAATTTGGAAAATGCTCTCGCGTTCTTTAGAACAAAATTTATCTGCTTTTTTTAAAATATTTCATACAACATAAGCATTCTTCACTATACTGCATTAATAGTTTGTTTATCTTAACATAAAAATATACTATCGGAAGAAAATTTATATTCCTGATAGTAACATTTAGTATGAATAATAATGTAATTAGATAAATTTCTATGTATGGAAAAGTTCAGTAATTTGATTTCATGTTATAATGTAAAGAGCTTGAACATAGAACTGATTAGCTTTCCATAAATAACAAAAAAAATCTTCATATAATATCACGTGTCAAAATTTTGAAAATGCTCTCGCGTTCTTTAAAACAAAATTTATCTGCTTTTTTTAAAATATTTCATACAACATAAGCATTCTTCACTATACTGCATTAATATTTTGTTTATCTTAACATAAAAATATACTATCGGAAGAAAATTTATATTCCTGGTAGTAACATTTAGTATGAATAAAAATGTAATTAGATAAATTTATTTGTATGGAAAAGTTCAGTAATTTGATTTCATGTTATAATGTAAAGAGCTTGAACATAGAACTGATTAGCTTTCCATAAATAACAAAAAAAATCTTCATATGATATCACCTGTCAAAATTTGGAAAATGCTCTCGCGTTCTTTAGAACAAAATTTATCTGCTTTTTTTAAAATATTTCATACAACATAAGCATTCTACACCATACTGCATTAAAAGTTTGTCTATCTTATCATAAAAATATACTATCGGAAGAAAATTTATATTCCTGATAGTAACATTTAGTATGAATAATAATGTAATTAGATAAATTTCTATATATGGAAAAGTTCAGTAATTTGATTTCATGTTATAATGTAAAGAGCTTGAACATAGAACTGATTAGTTTTCCATAAATAACAAAAAAAATCTTCATATAATATCACGTGTCAAAATTTTGAAAATGCTCTCGCGTTCTTTAAAACAAAATTTATCTGCTTTTTTTAAAATATTTCATACAACATAAGCATTCTTCACTATACTGCATTAATAGTTTGTTTATCATAACATAAAAATATACTATCGGAAGAAAATTTATATTCCTGATAGTAACATTTAGTATGAATAAAAATGTAATTAGATAAATTTCTATGTATGGAAACGTGTAGTAATTTGATTTCATGATATAATGTAAAGAGCTTGAACATAGAACTGATTAGCTTTCCATAAATAACAAAAAAATTCTTCATATGATATCACCTGTCAAAATTTGAAAAATGCTCTCGCGTTCTTTAAAACAAAATTTATCTGCTTTTTTTAAAATATTTCATACAACATAAGCATTCTTCACTATACTGCATTAATAGTTTGTCTATCTTAACATAAAAATATATTATCGGAAGAAAATTTATATTCCTGATAGTAACATTTAGTATGAATAATAATGTAATTAGATAAATTTCTATGTATGGAAAAGTTCAGTAATTTGATTTCATGTTAAAATGTAAAGAGCTTGAACATAGAACTGATTAGCTTTCCATAAATAACAAAAAAAATCTTCATATAATATCACGTGTCAAAATTTTGAAAATGCTCTCGCGTTCTTTAAAACAAAATTTATCTGCTTTTTTTAAAATATTTCATACAACATAAGCATTCTTCACTATACTGCATTAATAGTTTGTTTATCTTAACATAAAAATATACTATCGGAAGAAAATTTATATTCCTGATAGTAACATTTAGTATGAATAAAAATGTAATTAGATAAATTTCTATGTATGGAAACGTGTAGTAATTTGATTTCATGATATAATGTAAAGAGCTTGAACATAGAACTGATTTGCTTTCCATAAATAACAAAAAAATTCTTCATATGATATCACCTGTCAAAATTTGAAAAATGCTCTCGCGTTCTTTAAAACAAAATTTATCTGCTTTTTTTAAAATATTTCATACAACATAAGCATTCTTCACTATACTGTATTAATAGTTTGTCTATCTTAACATAAAAATATACTATCTAAAGAAAATTTATATTCCTGATAGTAACATTTAGTATGAATAATAATGTAATTAGATAAATTTCTATGTATGGAAAAGTTCAGTAATTTGATTTCATGTTATAATGTAAAGAGCTTGAACATAGAACTGATTAGCTTTCCATAAATAACAAAAAAAATCTTCAAGTAATATCACGTGTCAAAATTTTGAAAATTCTCTCGCGTTCTTTAAAACAAAATTTATCTGCTTTTTTTAAAATATTTCATACAACATAAGCATTCTTCACTATACTGCATTAATATTTTGTTTATCTTAACATAAAAATATACTATCGGAAGAAAATTTATATTCCTGGTAGTAACATTTAGTATGAATAAAAATGTAATTAGATAAATTTCTATGTATGGAAAAGTTCAGTAATTTGATTTCATGTTATAATGTAAAGAGCTTGAACATAGAACTGATTAGCTTTCCATAAATAACAAAAAAAATCTTCATATAATATCACGTGTCAAAATTTTGAAAATGCTCTCGCGTTCTTTAAAACAAAATTTATCTGCTTTTTTTTAAATATTTCATACAACATAAGCATTCTTCACTATACTGCATTAATATTTTGTTTATCTTAACATAAAAATATACTATCGGAAGAAAATTTATATTCCTGGTAGTAACATTTAGTATGAATAAAAATGTAATTAGATAAATTTCTATGTATGGAAAAGTTCAGTAATTTGATTTCATGTTATAATGTAAAGAGCTTGAACATAGAACTGATTAGCTTTCCATAAATAACAAAAAAAATCTTCATATGATATCACCTGTCAAAATTTGGAAAATGCTCTCGCGTTCTTTAGAACAAAATTTATCTGCTTTTTTTAAAATATTTCATACAACATAAGCATTCTACACCATACTGCATTAAAAGTTTGTCTATCTTAACATAAAAATATACTATCGGAAGAAAATTTATATTCCTGGTAGTAACATTTAGTATGAATAAAAATGTAATTAGATAAATTTCTATGTATGGAAACGTGTAGTAATTTGATTTCATGATATAATGTAAAGAGCTTGAACATAGAACTGATTAGCTTTCCATAAATAACAAAAAAATTCTTCATATGATATCACCTGTCAAAATTTGAAAAATGCTCTCGCGTTCTTTAAAACAAAATTTATCTGCTTTTTTTAAAATATTTCATACAACATAAGCATTCTTCACTATACTGCATTAATAGTTTGTCTATCTTAACATAAAAATATACTATCGGAAGAAAATTTATATTCCTGATAGTAACATTTAGTATGAATAATAATGTAATTAGATAAATTTCTATGTATGGAAAAGTTCAGTAATTTGGTTTTAATGTTATAATGTTAAGAGCTTGAACATAGAACTGATTAGCTTTCCATAAATAACAAAAAAAATCTTCATATAATATCACGTGTCAAAATTTTGAAAATGCTCTCGCGTTCTTTAAAACAAAATTTATCGGCTTTTTTTAAAATATTTCATACAACATAAGCATTCTTCACTATACTGCATTAATAGTTTGTTTATCTTAACATAAAAATATACTATCGGAAGAAAATTTATATTCCTGATAGTAACATTTAGTATGAATAAAAATGTAATTAGATAAATTTCTATGTATGGAAACGTGTAGTAATTTGATTTCATGATATAATGTAAAGAGCTTGAACATAGAACTGATTAGCTTTCCATAAATAACAAAAAAATTCTTCATATGATATCACCTGTCAAAATTTGAAAAATGCTCTCGCGTTCTTTAAAACAAAATTTATCTGCTTTTTTTAAAATATTTCATACAACATAAGCATTCTTCACTATACTGCATTAATAGTTTGTCTATCTTAACATAAAAATATACTATCGGAAGAAAATTTATATTCCTGGTAGTAACATTTAGTATGAATAAAAATGTAATTAGATAAATTTCTATGTATGGAAAAGTTCAGTAATTTGATTTCATGTTATAATGTTAAGAGCTTGAACATAGAACTGATTAGCTTTCCATAAATAACAAAAAATTTCTTCATATGATATCACCTGTCAAAATTTGGAAAATGCTTTCGCGTCCTTTAAAACAAAATTTATCTGCTTTTATTAAAATATTTCATACAACATAAGCATTCTACACCATACTGCAATAATAGTTTGTCTATCTTAACATAAAAATATACTGTCGATACAAATTTATTTTCCTGGTAGTAAAATTTAGTATGAATAAAAATGTATATAATAAGATAAATTTCTTATGTATGGAAAAGTTCAGTAATTTGATTTCATGTTATAATGTAAAGAGCTTGAACATCGAACTGATTAGCTTTTCATAAATAACAAAAATTTCTTCATATGATATTACGTGTCAAAATTGTCAAAATGCTCTAACGTCCTTTAAAACAAAATTTATCTGCTTTTATTAAAATATTTCATACAACATTAGAATTCTTCACCATACTGCATTAATAGTTTGTCTATCTTAACATGAAAATATACTATCGTTAGAAAATTTATATTCTTGGTAGTAAAATTTAGAATGAATAAAATATTTCATTGTCAATATTTGTGGTGTGGAGAGTTTAGTGTTGGCCACAACCCACTCGTTTTGTTTTAATTTAACGTCAATCGAAAATTCTAATGGATTAAATCGTCTATCAAATTTTTATATTCTGATATACATATTATATGTAATGCCTCCTCTACACATCGACAGATGCGTCGTCGGATGCATCAGTAGACATATCCGCGCATAAATTACGATTCGTCCACACATCCGCGAGTTAATCAGTCTGTGTTCAACCTCGAAAGACGCATGTCATGCCGCAATCAAATGGATGTATGTAGATACAGTAGCGGTCGCTGCTGTTTACTTATATAGCAGGCTTTTAGAATTACTACTTAAGTGTGAACCGCAACAGAGTTTTTAAGAAAAAAATGTACAAAAGAAGGTGGTGGATGGTGAATATACACAGAAACAGAAAAAAATGAAAATATATTCGGAATAAATATTTTGACAAGTACTAGCGTCTACTGCAGATATTTACTTTTCATCATGACATATATATTTCTAAGTTTAGTTTGTCGATCGACAATTCTTGATAGAACTCCATTGTACGTTGATATGTTATAAAAAATATAAAAATACTTGGTAATTGTTCTATTGTGTTTATTTGATTATTGACGCGTTTCGTGCAAAGCACATCGTCAGAATAATGCTCTACAAGACTGAGACTAGTGGTTATATACAAAATTTACATGGCAGGTGTATAAAAATGTTGGTTTTTGAACGGTTGAAAAGAAGTTATATAATGCAAATGAATCTATACAAATCTACGTTTTAATACTATGAATGTAGTTGGGTCACTGGTTGTAGTCCCCTGTGTCCATTAGGCCTGTAACAAAAGGAAACGACAGCAGTAAAATTCGAAAGGTAAATAATATTGTATTTATTGGTTTATTGTTATCTTTTAAGTGTGGTTAAAACCAATGTATTTCATAGATATTTGGTAGTTATAATTACAAACAGCTTAATTTTAATCTTAATGTATTTAACAACAAAGGAAGGTATATGTCTGTCTAACCTATCGGTTTCAATAATGGTGAATATATATGATCAATTTGTTTATTGATGAGTAATTTTTGTGGATCCTTTTTTACTCTGTTTATTTCTAATATTTCTAGTCGGTCAAGTTTTCTCCCTTTTATTGCCCGATGTATTATATTTATATTATGGTCACTATTAAATTGGTGGTTGTTTTCGTTTATATGTTCTGCAAAATTTGAGGTGTCTTTCTTTAATCTAATGCATGCCATGTGTTCTTTAATTCTTGTTTTAAAGGCACGGCCTGTTTGTCCAATATATGTTCCCGTACATGAGTTACAATTTAGTTTATAAATTCCGCTGTTATCCAACTGTTCAACCTTGTCTTTATTATTAATTAACAATTTACCTAATGTACTTGGATTAGAAAATGCAATATTTTTGCCAGTTTTTTTAATGACTCTACTGATATTTGTTGTGACATCGCCGACGTAGAAAAAGGATCCACAAAAATTACTCATCAATAAACAAATTGATCATATATATTCACCATTATTGAAACCGATAGGTTAGACAGACATATACCTTCCTTTGTTGTTAAATACATTAAGATTAAAATTAAGCTGTTTGTAATTATAACTACCAAATATCTATGAAATACATTGGTTTTAACCACACTTAAAAGATAACAATAAACCAATAAATACAATATTATTTACCTTTCGAATTTTACTGCTGTCGTTTCCTTTTGTTACAGGCCTAATGGACACAGGGGACTACAACCAGTGACCCAACTACATTCATAGTATTAAAACGTAGATTTGTATAGATTCATTTGCATTATATAACTTCTTTTCAACCGTTCAAAAACCAACATTTTTATACACCTGCCATGTAAATTTTGTATATAACCACTAGTCTCAGTCTTGTAGAGCATTATTCTGACGATGTGCTTTGCACGAAACGCGTCAATAATCAAATAAACACAATAGAACAATTACCAAGTATTTTTATATTTTTTATAACATATCAACATATATATTTCTCAAAATCTTTCGGTTAGGATAGGTTTGTTTGTAATAATAATAGTGACACAGTCGCTCATAAATTGAATGTTTCTTCAGTGGTCATAACAGCAACCATTTCGACGAGACTCTCACTGAATTTCCGTTCAATACTGATTCATCCGCAAATGTGTGGACGGTCGCCTTGCGTACGCGCTGCCACTCTTTGATCCGTGTCGAAAAAACCGACACCAAACGGATATGTGGCAGATGCGTCTGCCGACGTTAAAGATCTACCACAGACGAGCGAAACCCCCCCTCTACATACCGACAGATGCGTCCGCAGATACCATCTGCGGACGCATCTGTCTATGTGTAGAGGAGGCATAAGAAACCAGGCATTTCGTTCTCTCCCTCTCTCTCTCCTTCCTCTCTCTCTCCCAATACATTTTGTTTCGAAAAAAAATTATTTGCTTTTACCTTTAAGTTGTCAAATCTAGAACAGGCCCTCAGAGGAAGCAATGCTACTAAGAAACCTCCGTGTTCGTGTACAGAAGTAAGTATATTTGATAAGAAGCCCTAAAAAAAACAAGAAGACATTTTAGGTTATTATATACGATTTTTAGAACGTGTAATACCTACGTGACAATATTTTAATGTCTAGTAAGAATACATTCATTAGAAATATTATAATTTATCGACAGGGGAAAATACATAAATATAATTTATTCGACTTGATCATAAATATATTATACTAGTAAAACCCGACAGGCGTTGTCCTGCCTGTTTAATCATTTACCTCCAAATATACAATAATAATTGATCGGTATGTTTCCTTTTTATTATTTAATCTAGATTCGCTAATTAAAATTCCGTATTCTTTTCCCTTCCGTCCCTATAGTCCCTTCCGTCCCTATTCATTCATTCATTTATAATATTATTTAATTATTCTTACAAATTTACTTGAACCATTGGCATGATACCATTAGCATTTGCAATAATTTTAATTATTAAACCATCTCGTGTGCGCGCTGAACAAACTCACTAAGAATCAATTCAATAGCAGCTTTTTTTTAATTTTTTATTTGTGAGATATCGAATAAATAAATAAATAAATTATAATGCATAAAACCTTCTCCGGAATGAGCCAAACGATTTCCCAAAGTTTCATCGCAATCGAATGATTGGTTTGGGATTCCATAGGCCACATACAAACAAACAAATATACGTACATCCATTTTTATATAAATAGATAACGAGTGTGTTGTGGCCAACGCTATACTCCTCACTACCATGTCACTTTGAGCATTTTCAGCATTTTCATGAAATGATTTTTGATTCAATGTTTTTACTGTGAAAACTTGATAATTCTTCATTACCATTTTATGAAAGTGATGTGTCTTTAAAATAAAAATATCAAATATAAGTTACCTGAGGTCACTTTGAAATATTTTAAATATTTTTATAAATTTAGAAGCAACGATCATATATCCTTCAAAATTAGTCTATTATCGAAAAATGTAAGTAATTATAAATAGTAACATTATAAACTTAATTCACATTATAGAAAAGATTAATATACACTACATATATGGCTATACATACATTTCAGCATTTTTAATCTTTCTTATTTCTTTTATTTCTTACCATTGAGATTTATTTTATCACTAAATGACGTTATAACGATTTTTATTTGACTGGTTTTGAATCTCACTCCTCACTAACAAGTCATTCTATAAATTATTATGGAAAATATTCAGCATTATCATGAAATTATTTTTTATTTAAATATTGTATTACGAAAACTTGATAACTCTTCAATGCCATTTTATGAAAGTGATGTGTTTTTTTACCAATTTGAAAATAAAAATTTTAAATTACAAGTTTCCTGAGCCTGAGGTCACTTTGAAATATTTGATATTTAAAAAAAAATTGAGAAGCACTATTCAGATATCCTTCAAAATCTATTGGGGTCTAAGTGACCATTAGATATACAAATTTGCAAAATTTGAATAGAATCGAATGAGTACTTTAGTCTATAATCGATAAAGTAGAATAAACACGACGTACAAAGCACATAGTACACAGCACACACGCATGGATATGTTGCGATGAAACTTTCAGAATACAATCTCAGCATGATGCTAGTTGACAATCTACTATTAAAACCTAAAATTTTCGAAATCACAGCTCTCCACTATTTCCTCTTGTGGTAGTGAGGAAAAAAAATCATTGTATGTATAATCAAATAAATTTGTTTTTTTTAGTTATACGTACAACTGCAACAACGAAGTCGACCCAATGCCATCCACTTGAGAAATAACTTTTGAATCCAATAGCAAACCAAGCGATCACCATCTCCAATGCAAAGAAAATCGCAAGGCATACTTCGATGATAGAAAAGGCTTCCATCAATGTTTCCTTCTGAATGGCTTCAAAGAGCATGTCGTAAAATGGCTGAAACATAACAGACTGATTATTAATACAAATATTATTCATCGTACATAAATGCTGATATGGGCAGCTTAACCTATTTTTAAAGACATGAATGAAATTTATCCAATAATTGAATTAATCAAAGTTTTGTTCAGTTACTTTAAATGAAAGGTACCAGGTTCGTAAAACAATTTAGTATAGAGAAATAAAAGGTTAGTAAATTCACCATTTTCTTTTTTTATTTATTTATTTAGCATAATTTCATTTATAAAAGATCCCACTAACCCACATCCCAGTTATCAGTGGGTTTATATATCATACAATATAAATGCTACCTTATACTAACCAACAATGACAAAAAAAATGAATTTGGTTTAACAATATAATAATGTTTTGATAGATCCAAAACAATACTAGAATAAAAACAACGAAAAAAAAACGTATAGAAAAAAAAAACAGAAGCACAATAGAGTAAGAACAAAAACAAAAGGAAAAGAAATAAAATAAAAGGAAGGGAAAAGAACATTATTCGTTAAAAATGATTTTTTACTGGATATTTTGATTTTATTAAACGATATATTCTATTTTTTTTTTTTTTTTTAATTAATAACATATTATATCTTCTATTAATACGAAATAGAAGAGATTGGAACTGAATTATGTTCAGTTAAATACAGCTCGTCAGGAAGGGAAGATTGAAGGTCGTAGAGGGGTCGGAAGAAGGCAGCTTTCCTGGCTGCGAAACATCCGCGAATGGACCGGTATAAAAACTGTAGAGGAGCTGTTTCGCATTGCACAGGACAGGGAGGCTTTCTCTTTGTTGGTCGTCAACGTCGGGGAGACCTGATATGACACAAGAAGAAGTAGAAGGAATACCGCCGTAGCGCCACATTCGAGGAAGATCGCTAGTTGATCGCTAGGAGGAATATGAATCCATCAACACCGCAACACAATTACGAGACGACACGCAGGAATTTTCTCATGACTCCAAAGACAAACACGACATTCGGACAAAGACATTACTATTATTTAGCTCCAAAAATTTTTAACAAGATAAAAAGTGAAATAACGGACATACAGTTGATGAATAATTTGAAATACAAGAAAACAATAGAAACAAGGGCATTATATACTGCGGAAACATGATCAAGCTACAATAGTTTATATTTTTATTTAATAACAAGTTTTAGTTAAATACAAGTTTAATATTTTTCTGTCAGATATAACGCAAAAAAAAAATTCTGCCACCTCGGTACAAGCTCAGCCTAGTGAGCTTGATACAGCTTGAGCTTGATTCAAATAATACTATAAAAAAATGTTTCATAATACAACCTATTTAAATTGTACTTTTTTGTAATATTTTTATTGTTTGTATTTTGTTATATTTTTTTTGGTTTCAATAATAAAAAAAAAATCTGATTGGGCAGGTGCTAGGCGCTGTGTAGCCGCAAGATAATAAGAGGAGGCTTTGGAGTAGCCTCCACACTATAAAGACTCACAGAAAGCCGACTCAGATGATATGTACATTTAATGAGAAGGCAATAATATGATCATGTGGTGCTGCTCTGCTCTAGCACTCCCAGAACATAGGAAACGAAAAGGACGTCTACTATGAGTGGCGTAGTATGAGTAAGCTCACGGACAAAGCCCAAATACCAGCCTCGACAACACAGGACAGATCATCGGTGCGCCATAGTATTAAGTGCACTTCACACGGACACTATTTTCAACGCGACCCGGTTTCCAACGCTTAAAATAGTATCCAAAATACAGGTTACTCCAAACAACGCTTTACACGCAACGCTTAAAACAGCATCCAAAATATAGGTTACTCCGAGCATCGCTTTACAGTACTTTACACAGTTTACACAATTATATGTGAAAATTTTTAATATAATATAAATAAATGTATATCGAAAAATTATATAATAATTAATATAGTATATCGAAAGATTCGACACTTTCCAAATAAACAAAATACATCGCGAGCGAATGTCACACGTAAAAGTCAACGCAAACGGCAGCCATTTTGACTCGTCGGTAACGACGACAGAGAATAATTTTACAGATTTCTGTTTTACCAAAAAGGATGAAAATCGCGTTGAAAATAGAACACGTTCTATTTTTTTGCCCATCGCGTTGAAAATCCCGTCGAAAACCTGAAACCCGTTGAAAATAGTGTTCGTGTAAAGTGCACTTTAGGCTGGGTTGTTGTTTCAACAAAAGTATCAGTAATAGTATAGTAAAAATACTTTGATTTCTTAAAATTGTTCAAATTGCGCGGTTAAAGGGCATTAGATTTCTATGAAATAACCAAAAGGTTTTAACAATTTGATGAAATTAAAGTATTTTAACTATACTTTTACTTTAATCCTTGTTCGAGAAACACAGCCTTAGAAGACCCGACCCTACCTAAAGTAGGACAAGGCTGGGAAAAAAAAGAATAATATTAACTAGTTACGTGTAACACATGAGATCCAACCGTAGAGGCCAATGTATAGACACATAATGGGAGAATAATATATATTTTTGTTGAAGACGAAACTACTAAAAATACGGCGTAGTGAGCATACAAAAATTACCTTGGAGAAAAAATTCCCATCATTTAAAAATAAAGTTATGCGACATACACAAAGAGGTCAGCTAGTAAAAAAATGATTCGACTTACCAATATCAATGAACCAACTAATATGACGATTGTTATAACAAACTGGAAGAACCTATTCGAATGTATTCTGTACATCCTCTGTCTGAAGTCGGACCACGCGTGCCAGAAGGGTGATGAACTGCCACCGTTCGAGGACGGAAGACACGAGTAGCAGCAAGCTGAACAGCACTCCGGCGGTGAGTCGAAAATAGTAGAGGCTTCTGCAGACTCTTTGACTTCGGATGAATCCAAACCTAAAAGAGAATAAGAATTCGCAGTGAACCTTCAACACACAAGGATCAGTCGCTTCTCGAACTCTTTTTTGACCGACTTCCATTCGATTCATACGGAGGAGGTTATTAACTCAACGAGAACTTTTATTTATGTATATTCAGATATTTATTTTTACCATTTTGACCGATTTCAGTTTTTTTTCTTAAGGAATGGGGTATTTTCCGATTGGTCCCATTTCAATTAAGTCAAGATATGATCATGAGATCATATCTATGGAAATATCGGTATACTGCGACGTTTCTGGCTTATCTTTTGTTTTACGGTTTTGATCGATAGAAGAAAGGAAGCAGCTATGAAAGGATTTTGGTATTCAAAGGTATTTCAATTTAACCATCATTCGTCATCAAACAAATACCTTTGTTGGTAGTCTTCTTTTCGCCACCCTTCCTCTTGAAGATGCCTCCTGTGATGAAATTGAAGAATCTGCCCATCCTTTTGAAAGCCTCCATGATGTTCTCAGCTCCCTGGTCTGCTCCAGTCGACGAAGAACTACTGGCGTTCGTCAACAGCAGGGCAAGGAAGAAGTTCAAAACCTGATAAAATAGGAATCATTTAATTTTATTTGCTTTCGGTAAATAAATAGTAAAATAACATTTCTTATAAAAATGTATTATGTGAAAAAAAAATCCACAACATAAATAATCAATTTTAACTAGTAAACAATAAATTTATAAGAACAGTGTATGAATGTACGCCTTTGTGTACGAGGTTGGAGTATATGTGTGTGAGTGTGTGTACGTACATATGTGTCAGAGAGAGAACACACATCTGCAATCTAATCAATCTCCAAATTTAATTATTGTTCTGGATTAACCCTGATAAATTGCAAAGGAACATGATTGAGAAGCATTTGCGTGGGTTTCGAAAGTTCATTGATTTCTATGTACTTTAGGCTTTTTAACAAAATATATTTAGGGAAGATTGAAGAATTCTATTATTGTCCACAACATTTTTGAAATTATAGTATTTTTTACTTTCTTTCCATATGTTTATTTAAAAAAAAAACAATTTTAAATGTTTCAAATTTTAACACATTGAGGATGAAAGGAAAGGAGATGGGCGTGAATAAAGGAAGAAAGGATGGATATAATTAAGTAAGTAGGTACCTAAGTAAATAAATAAATTAATTTTTTATACACGCATTTGAAGTTTTATACTTTATAAAGTAATAGAACTCACGCTCATATCGCTTGTTACCACCTTCCCATTATGGGATATGTCGCGATGGTATCAATCAATGATTTTTTTAAGTTTATTATAACTGTTTATATTTATCTTCAAACATATTCGTTAACATAATATTAAAAAAAACTCACCACCAAGTTGCCTATAACAACAACTATCAGGAAATAGCTTATGCAGGTGACATCTCCAATCAACAAACAATCCCACATGGATTCTATCCATTCACCACACAAGACTCTGAACACCAACATGAAGCTGTGGAAGAAATCTACAAAGTTCCACCTTGGAAGCACAGAATCGGGGAATCTGTCGATGTTAACTGTAACAACAACAACAAACAAATAAATAATGATTAAAAATAAGTCAAAATACAATAATTAAAATTATTGCCCCACGTTGGGCGCCAGTCTGATACCGGCGCAGAATCATAAAATACGAGAACAAATCTATGAATAAAACTATTAATTTGTTAATTTTATGAATAAAATATATTAATAATATTAAAATAATAATATTACTGTTCGTTGTGTCAGCCACTGGCATTATTCCAAAAAATTTAGACGTTATTTAAAAAATTAAGATGTATCGAAAATAATTATAAAAATAATACGAAAATCGGTAATAATGAAAACATTAAAGATTGTTTAAACGTTAATGGTCATGAATCATTACGGTTGATATAAAGTATGGCGACATCCTCAGAGCCTTCCCTCTGATATGTGAAGTATCTGGATGGGTGAACTATTCCCAAATGAAGGCTTGATCGGTGCGTTTGTTGCATTTCATTTTAATATATTAAATAACTTACAATTCTCGTTTTTTTAAAGATGAATATGTCCTTGTAACAATTACATATAATGCAATATTCCCTAAACTAAGTATAAATGCTTTCATTGCAGGATTTGATCTCGCGACTGCTCTGCCACCACCCATCTAGCAGTGGACAGCCTAAGGATAAAATGGGGCATTGCTGTTGAATTGCATTGTGTTACATATTTGCTTTGGAGATGGGGGAAAAGGGGGATTCCAGTTTGTGAATGTGGGGCTGATATTAAAGCATTTGGTGCAGGACTGCCAGCTCAGGAAATTCAACGGCACCCCCCGGGATATCCACGAGATAAAACCATAGACCGATGCAAAACTGGAACCAAAGCTGTAAATCTTGTACCGGAGCCACACGAAAAGTGAAAAAAAAAGTATTGTGGCAGTTCCCTTCCAGAAATTCCTTTCGAGCGCGCGCCTAGGGACGGCAAGTGTATATGTTTGTCGCTAGGCCGAATTCATCGCCCGCGATGTCAAACGAGTGACAGTTCAATGAAATGATCATGAATGTTCGAGGACATTGAACGTGCATACCTACATATTTGACATACGCCGTCAGTCTTATGTACATATATTCGCCTAAATTTGTTGGCAATACGGTGACCATTATTTTGTTCTAAGTTGACACACATTTTACCGATTTAACATTTTATTAAATTTTGCAACGATTTGTATGTACATATTTTGGAAAATAACGATGTATGATAGAGTTCGGAATGAAGATACAAGGAAAGAATGTAAGATAAAGAAAGATGTAATTAACAGAATGAAAGTCAACACATTGAGATGGTTTGGCCACTTGGGGAGAATGAATGAAGAACGCCTGATGAAGAAAATATACAAAGCTGACAGGAACGGAATAAGAGGTCGCGGGCGCCCAAGAAAAGGATGGCACGACCATGTAAACGATATTTTGAAAGATGGAAATGTAAGAAGCATGAACAACAGACGAACATGTATAAGACGATGTATGAATGTTGATGAGGCGATGAATGTGTGTCAAGATAGAAAAATGTGGCGTTCGGTTCTCTCTGCCTACCCCGTGAGGGACATGGCGTGATGGTATGTATGTATGTATGTACGAATGTAATTATTGCTTGTTACTATTATTTCCTTGCACCTTGCGCAAGTGGCGAGTTTCTTGGCACATGGCAATTTCTTTCAATTAATCAGTATTTCCAGAATGTTTGCGTGAGAAAAGAATTTAAATAAATTCAATTAGATGGGTCGATGGCAGAGCGGTTAGCGAATTGGGTTAGTAATCCAGTGGTCGCGAGTTCGAATCCTGCCCCGACCGATTTTGTTCACCTATTGCACATGCTTATTTTAGGGAACGTAGGAAGACGTATATGTACTTGCTTCACAAGAACATATTCATTTAAAAAAAAAATTATCCTCTGCCGAGGATCGAACTCCCCGAACGTTTTCACCGAGGCTTCTCGGCATTATTAAGGTCTGAAAGAAAATGATTTTCTTCAAGCATACTCACATATATAGTTTGCCCCGAAAAGACTCATTCCACATTGGGCGAAAATAAATATGACGATACAAGAAAACAATGACTGGTAGTTGAGAGCTGACGTCGATCTTCCCATCTTTTTCAACAGTTCGTTCTGTGTGCGCCAAGACTTGGCCAGCCTGAAGACTCGAAGCTAAAAATAAACAAAAATAACATGTTCACATCTGGACATTTTTTTCTGTCGATTTGTTCAAGAAAAATATATCAACATAGTTTCAAGCCAAGATCCGCGGGATTTGTAGGGCCAAGTCTACATTATTCATGGTTTTTTAACTTTGAAGTCAAAAAACACCTACTTAGAAGCTTTACAGCATGAAATAAGAATTCGGACAAGAACATTTAGTTAGTGTGTGTGTGTGTCCCCATTTTAACTTTTGATTCGCTTGATGCACAGAGCTTAAAATTTCAGAATATATATAAGAATTATAGGCCTTAAAAACTTTGTACTCAAAATTTAATTTTTTGTTTCCGTCAGGGGTTGTCAATTTTTTGATTTTTACTTTATTTTTCCATATCTCTCAGAAACCATAAAAAGCAATAACTTATCGAGCAACTAACAGGTAGGTACTATATTGAATATTAATTTAACATGCACCCAATAACAAGTTGCCACATTCTGGAGATTTGCGGTATTGATCGTCTCACAGATCCAGACTGAAAACACAATTAAAAACTGTTTCTCCACCGGGAATTGAACCCGGGACCTTTAGATCAGAGATTTGGATCGATACCTTACCAACTGAACCACGAAGGCTGACGGCAGAAGGTTTTAGTTTGGTAATATTTCTTGGAAGGGTGTCGGATTTAATTCCATGTGAAGATGCATTATTAAGTTGTGTTTTCATTATGGATCCATAAAACAAAAACCAAACTAGATTGATTGATTTGTAATTGTCCAAATTAGCAATTCAGACATGTGCAATGGAAAAGAAATGGTATACGTTAAGCTTTGGCATCGAGTTACGTTTACATGGATCAAAAATCTATCTTACCAATCTGAAAGTTCGTAGCACGGAGAGCCCTTGGACTCCTTCCAGGCCGAGTTCCACGATGGACATTGCGACGATGCTGAAGTCGAACACGTTCCAACTGTCCTTGAAGTAGAACTTGGGACTCAGGGCGATTATTTTGAGCACTGCTTCAACGCAGTAGACTGCTGTGAAAAACTGAAATCAGACACCGAATTTGAATCGTGTTTTGAGATTGTCTCCTTCCGATACTGTAAAGTGAGCAAACTAGTCAATTACTATTTATACTTCTTCTATTTCTTTATGTACATCTTTGACGGTTTTCTGTTTGTTGATTTCCAGCTCTTACTCCAATTTTTTTTTTTTTTTTTTTTTTTTTTTTTGGCGGTCTTTCAAGAACTATTTACTAGTCAATTGTAATTGAAAATGTTTCCTTTTGCATGCAAATGGCCTTTTGATCAAATAAAAATACTTCTAAGCAAAATGTGCTATTGTGATTTGTGAGTGACCGGATGAATTGGTAGAGTGTGAATAAGACATGATGAGTATATAAGAGATGGACGCAGTTTACAAAGCGCGTGTGGTGGTAATCCCCTAACACGCGCGTCAGATGTCAGAGTACCATTCTCCACACGGCTCATTTTATTAATATAAATACGCTACATATATACACACAGCGTATTTATTTGGAGATAAACCCTACTACCCTACTAGAACCCTAACTAGAAAATTGAAAGTGAAAACTCAGTAGTTAACTGAATACAAAACCTGTCATCGGCTGTTTTACTTGATAGCTTTATACGCGTGCGCAACGTTCACGAATTATGACTTCTTATTGAGTTTCCTTATCAATGCAAACATTTTGAAAGTTCTATATATTTTAATAATGAGAAACTGATCGTTTGAAAATAAGCTGTTTTTTACATTGCCATCTATGAAGTAACAAATGAACCGTTTTGGAACGCCATCTATTAAGAAATTGTTTGTTTGTTCTCGCACATTTGGTCACTGGTGAATTGCGCCAGAAATATTATTTAATTGTTGGCTTTTTTACCTACTTGTACCAGTGTACATACTGTACATGCAAAAATATTCGATGTACTTACGTAATTCCCAGTCACAAGGACCCTTTCCATATCCCTGTCCATATCGTGATGATCCAACGCCATGAATAGTGTGTTCAGTATAATACATATCAAGACGAACAACTCTACGAATGGATCGAATATGATGTAAGAGATGAATTTCTGGAACTGCACCCATGGACGGCAACAGTCCCAGATGCAAAAAACGTCCAAACAGGTCTTTTTGGTGTGATTTGGAGTCATTTTATCTGTCGGAGAATTCAAACATGAGTATTTAAAATAATATAATAATTATTCATTCCTTATATCCTCGTTTCTTACCCTGTCATACATCGTTCTATTACAAATCCTTCTTAACGATCTCATTTCAACTGCATTTATTCTACTTTCATGCGTATTCTGCCATGTCCAGGTTTCGCTTGCATGCGTCAAGGTTGGCACTACGAATGTAAGATGTAGAAAGATGTCATTACTAGAATGAAAGTGAACACATTGATATGGTTTGGTCACATGGGGAGAATGAATGAGGAGCGCCTGACGAAGAAAATATACAGAGCGGTAAGGAATGGAATTTTGAAAGACGGAAATGTTAGAAGTGTGAGCAATAGACGAATATGTATGCGACGATGCATGAATGTGGATGAGGCGAGGGATGCGTGCCAGGATAGAAAGATGTAGTGTTCGGTTCTCTTTGCCTACCCCGCAACGGACATGGCGTGATGGTATGTATGTATGTATTATAATTATTCATTTCCTAGTTTCCTAAACACATCTTGAACCTGTCCACCTGATCAATGTTCTCTTCTTGGAATAAAAAGTAAATATCTTTTTATTATTTAGTGAAATATTATAACTGACTCATTTATTACTCCTCACTAACCCAAAAGGTTAGTTATGATTTCGAAATTTTTTAGGGTATTTTTTATTGCAGATTATCAACTAGTATCCTGCTGAGATTGTATTCTGAAAGTTTCATCACAATGTATCTTTGTGTGTGCTGTGTACTATGTACGGCGTGTTTATTTTACTTTATCGATTATAGACTTTTCTATATACACTCGCTTATTTTCTATATTTATACTCGCTTAGACCCCACTAGATTTTGAAGGAATCTGAATAGTGCTTCTCATTTTTTTAACTGTCAAATATTTGAAAGTGACCTCAAGCTCAGGGAACTTATAATGTGAAATTTTTATTTTCAAATTGGTAAAAAGGCACATCACATACATAAAATGGCATTGAAGAGTTATCAAGTTTTCATAATAAAATATTTTATATAAAATAATTTAACAAATAGCGTTAACAACGCTATTGTCGTTCCAACCATAATGCATGCAAGTGAGACATGGACATGGCAGAAGACGCATGAAAGTAAAATTAACGCTTTGGAAATGAGATCCCTAAGACGAATGTGTGACAAAAAAATTTATGATAGGATAAGGAATCAAGATATCAGAAGAGAATGTAAGATTGAAAGGGATATTTTGAGTAGAATGAAGATAAATGCTTTGCGATGGTTCGGACATGTAGAGAGAATGAACGATGAACGACTGACAAAGAAAGTAAACAAGGCTGAAAAGAGTGGAATGAGATGTAAGGGTCGACCGAGAAAGAGCTGGCATGATCATATAAATGAGATTTTGAAAGAGGGGAATATACGAAGTAAGAATAATAAGACAGCATGTATGACGCGATGTATGAATGTAAATGAGGCAACACAGGTATGCCAAGATAGAAGAGTCTGGCGTTCGTTTCTCTCTGCCTACCCCAAATAGGGAAACGGCGTGACGGTATGTATGTGTGTAATTAAACAAACTCATTTCATGAATATGCTGAATATTTTCCATACAAAATTTGAATACTTTATAGAATGACCCACTCATTTTTTCAATTGTAATGTATTGTGTAAAAAATCTGTTATGTTCCCAATAAAATAAAATTAACAAAATTTTGGGAATTGGAACTGACAACAGGTTCAATTTCCCAAAAATAATTAAATAATAAACATTCTTTTGAAAAACAAACGGGAGTTGAAATAAAACATATAAATAAGGAGTGCCTATAACTAGATAATCAGGAGGCATTAAAAATACAAAAGCACATAGCACACACACAAATACATTGTGATGAAACTTTCAGAATACAATCTTAGCATGATACTAGTTGATAATCTGCAATAAAAAAATACCGTTAAAAATTGCGAAATCAACTTCCCACTAATCCCCTTGGGTTAGTGAGGAGTAAAAAATATTTTAATTTATTAGTTAAAATGAGCCACAAATTAACAGCTGGAAAGAATCAAGACACAAAAGTAATTGTTTTGGGATAAGAATAATAAATTCTAGAGAGTGATGCTATATATACCACAATTATGGAGATTTATTGATAAGATTAATTATTATTCTTACTTTTTTGTTTGCTTGTTCCATTTTGAGCATCGCCGGCTTGATCTACAACTATGTCGTTTAAAACCATGGCATCTGCAAAAACATGATTAAATGATGTATCAAATAAATCATCTTTAAAATCATCTAAATCATCTTTGTCCTCATCTTTTAAATCATCAATAAAAAACTTAAATCATTTATTGTTTGATTTTTTTTAAATCAAACTAGAAGAAAATTTATTTATTTATTTATTTATTTGGGAAGCCAACAGCTCATTTACATTTTTTATAATACAAATTTTAACATAGACTTCAGAGCCAATAACAAGCTTTCCATCAATTTCCATCAAAATTTACAATACTCTTGACATCACACCGGATCCTAAACGAAATAAAGCCAGAGAAAACACAATTTCACATATTTCTTAATAGTATGTTCATGGAATGGATCCGTACCAAATGTGTATGTGATTAATTAATTTATTTGCCTTCATAGTGCCTTTTTAGGTCCTTTTATAAGGTAATGCACACCTGTCCTTTATGAGGTAAAAATTCCTTTTATAAGGTAATGCACACCTGTCGCTGGTTACCCCACAACATAAAAAAATACTTTTACCAGTAACATACTAAGGGTTAATTCATCACCGTCTTTAATCGTCTTTCTCAATGTTGCCGTTGCTTGGACTTGTGAAAATCTACCGACAAAGGCTTCGGATGACTTCGGAAAAGTTCGAAGTCACTCGGCGCCGAGTGGTCATCGTTGAAAGACTTCGTCCCGGCAAAAGATGGTATAATGGTATTTCTTTTGCGCTGGACTTCTGAGAAGATATGCGAAGGACATGATATTGAACGACACAAGTCTAAAACCCGAATGCAGAGTAAATACTAACTCCTAACCTCACTGGATTATTAGTATTATTAAGTTAGCAATTGTATTGCAGAGACGTCACTAACTAAATACTAAATACTACGACAAACTTAAGATTGATGGCGTAGCGTTTCACATTATTGCATATGAAGAAAATAGAAAGATAGTTTTCTATGGGTTTACATAGACTGACGTTTAAATTTCATAACAACACAAACACATGTAACCAAGATCACATTGACAAATTCCAGAGAATTTTCGGCATCTCGTATAGATCGCTGAATACTCTGTGTGGGATTTGATTTGACAAAATTACCAAATACATATTTGACGAAGTCGTTAAAATCACCATCTATCAAAAACAACTCGTATTTTAGTTTGAAACCACTCGTAACGTTTCTCGCGATCAACCTTACTTTTTGACAGTTCGCAAATGTTAGTTCACGTCGATGCGCATGCCCTAAGTATTTAGATTTGTCTTTGCAATGCAATTCTCATACAAAAACTTCGTAGCTTCCTCCAGTTAGGAAGCCACGTGATCTCCTAACTTAAGTGAGCGACTGTGCAATGAAAACGTGATTAGTATTTGAAATTTAGTATTAAGGTAGGACTCTACATTCGTGCCTAAGTCTGTAATTATATTGTTTATGAGACAGTTTTGAATATATTGCTTTTACTGCAACTTCAAAAATGTATACCTTTTTCTTCTGAAGTAACTGTTACTGCATTGTCGTTATTACTCAATTGGTCTTCTTTCTTTTGTTTTTTGTTCTAGAAAAAGTTTAACCACACGAAAATTATTAATTTTGTTTGTTTTCATATTTAAATAATACACACATTTGAATTTTGAACAAACTTTTGATTACCTTAATGACTTGTAAATCGGCTTCCTCAATTTCTTCAGCTTTCTTTCGCAGATCTTCGAAAGTTGTAGCGATGGTAGCCAGAAGTAAGGTGATGAGATAAAATGAACCAAAGAACATGGTCATCATAAAGAATAATATATTCCATGGACCCGTAGCTCTAAGAATCTGGAATAATAAAAATTAACAAGTATTAATAACATACCCGATATAATAATACATAACATTAAAATTCGTGATATGGAGTTACAGAAGAATATTGGGAATTTCCTGGAGGGACAACATCACAAATGCTGAGGTTCTCAACAGAGTTGAAAAAGGCAGGCACCTACTCAAAACCGACTCCGAGAGACGTGCTCGCTGGATTGGTCACATCTTGCGCCACGAGGGTCTCCTACATGACCTTATGGAGGGAATGGTTGAGGGGACAAACCACAGGGGTTTGTCCCAGGTGTGCGAGGACATGAACTGCGCCACATATGTTGAGCTGAAGAGGGCTGCAGAGGATAGAGAGAAGTGGAAAGCGAGATGTAGACTTCTTCTGCAAACCAATCCAAAGGATTGAGACTTTTGATGATGAACGTTAAAAAAATAACATACATTTGCGAGGTGGCTATTCCAAATTCTAGTAATATTATAAAATCATTTGATGAAAAACTTAGAAAAAACACCGCTTTAGATTACGAGATTAAAAGACTTTGGCACTCTCGTAAAACAATGATATTACCGTTCATTATGTCAGCCACTGACATTATTCCAAAATCGTAAAGCCGTAATTAAGAAATTTTAGACTTATCGAAAAAATTAATAACTGCACGCTTATGGAAGGAGGGTGCTCTTAAGAGGATCTGAATGAGAATGCTATTATGACTGCAAATTACTGGAGGGACACAATATAAGTTGATGATCTTGGACACGGAAAGTAAGTAAGTATAATAAAAATGCAAAAAACGGTACTTATTAATACCTACATGTAGAATCGTTAAAGATTTTTTTAACATTAACATTCGGGCTTCAGTAGAATTGATAGGTATGTAGTAAAGAGACCTCATCAGAGCCTAATCCTTTGATATGTGTGATAAGTATTTGGATGGGTAAATTATGTATTGTCAATTGAAGGCTTGATCAGTGCGTTTGTTGCATTTTATATTGTTCTATTAAATAATTTTCAATTTACGCATTGATCTGCTAATTATTCTTTTGAGTAAGTGTATAATGGTAATATTAATAATTGAGTGTTAAAATTTGTAGTGCTTAATTGTTATTAATATCATTAGTAAATCGGCCAGCGTCATTAAAAATAATTGATTTGCTGTACGTATAATACAGCCATTTCGACTCACTCGACTGAATTTCTTAGGTCTTCCCTTGAAAAAGAATTAACAAGACTATGAAGTCACTTAGTCTCATAAATAAAACGTCGTCTCATTTTCAATAAATATTCTAAATAAATTATACTTGCTAAATCTTGATGACATTCCTTCTGCTTACTTCAATTCCATCTTACTTTTCTTATGTCTTATGAAAATGCTTTGAAGGCAACAACTGGTAGCTAGCTGCCAATAATATTAAAAACCTCCAAGTGCTTACCATCCTATAGAGATCCTCCCAAAAGTCCAAATTTACCAGCCTTATGCACGAGAGGAAAGCCCAACCAAAGGTATCGAAGTTGGTATATCCATAGTTAGGATTATTTCCGTAAGATTCTAAACACTTATAACCATCAGGACACGTTCTGAAAAACACAAGATATTTTATATTGATATGGAAACACTGGTTAGTTGTAAGAAATTGCCATACGGCAATAAACTCGCCACTTGCGCAGGGTGCAAGGAAGTGTTCATTATTATTATTATTATTATATTTGCATAATACAGGTTTCAAAGCCTCACATGATATTTAAGCGACGTTTAATAAAATTATTAAGAATCATTTCAAGGACGCAGATATATATCAATCTAATAATTTTCTACTCTTACTCTTACAAAGTCCAATACAGAAAATGATTTTTCTTTAAGCCCTGCGCAAATTTGGAGACAGTCCATTCTTTTCACTTTACAAATAGGGAAACTAGAAGTAAAAAGGATGCCCCGAAGACTCCCGAAAAAAACAACATGGATAAACAGCCGAAAAATCCCAGGAAGCTTCAAGCTCTGCAGAAGCAGGTGCTTACGACCGAAAGCCAGTTTAAAAAGAGTTAAAAGTGTTCAAGGACTATACACACCAAAGTATATATCATATTAAACCACCTTGTTGGCTCCAATGTCCTGAAGGAGTTCATCCTCTCCACGTATTCCTTCAGCAGCGCCTTATTTGAGCGTTCCCTACATCACACGTTCTGCAAATAACCCCATTGTTTTGCTAATGATAGGTATTGTTGTCATCTAAGATGGTATGGGCATATAAGGCGGAGACCACCAGAGCGCACATTAAACAAAGCTATGTCAATGAATCTCCCTCGACATCCATCAAAAAGAAGACGAAAGAACACTTGGATGACACAGTGCGACAGAATCCTGTAGAGAAATGGCCTGGAGGAAGAGGACATACAGAATAGAAGAAGATATAACCTGAGGACGGAAGAGCCGACACCAACAGCTTTCAAAGGAAATTAGTTAGGACAGTGCCAGGAAGAAGATCTCTTGTTATCAGTTATGAGCATAATGACCATCATATTATTAAAATTAACAAAATAGCACCACTTTTTGAAAAATTCTCAAAATTAATAATTAAATAAACTCACCCAGCTCCTGATGCGTTGCCACATACTGGAGTATCCCAACCATCTACCATGTACCAATTACCTATAAATAAGAAAAGAAAATATTTCATAAAAATTCCTTGAAATCACATTTACTTCATATTAGTTCTAAGTTATCACTATTTTTTTATAATTTGACTCTACTTCCACCACCATCCACTCCGCATATTGAGGCTGCCGAAGAGGTGTCGGCAGACCCAGGCAAGGTGGTCTGATGACATCAAGAAATGTGCCGGAGGGAGATGGATGCAGTGTGCCCAAGACAGGGAGGTGTGTAGGATCAAGGGGGGGCCTATGTCCAAGAATGGATAAAAACAGGCTGAAGAAGAAGAAGATTGAGGCTGCATTCTCCCCCTCACAGTTCGTTAAGTGAGGTATGAGAAATGCAATGTACGTAGAGTAGATCATGGAAGCCTCTAGATTATCAATTTCGGCACTTTCGTTCATAATAAACAATCGATCATCATCAGTGGAGTGTCCAAGCTGTCTATAAATCATAACTCTCCACTATTCTTTAGTAATGGAGAGTAAAAATATACTTAAAATTACAAAATGAAAACAAAATATCTGATTCTCATTACTGTGGTTAGCCGAAAAGTCCATCCATTTTGCATTTGTAATGTTTCCCAAAGAACCGTCCTGTGGGTATTCCTTGATGCATTTTCTCGTCAACACCCCCATATACATTTGCACGCTTGTCAAAGCCAAGATCACCAGTAGAAAGACGGTCAAAATCAGAGCGTTTCCAATGTTTTTTGTGCATTTTACCAAAGCACCAGCGATGACTCTCAATCCTGAAAAAAAAATCCAAAAATAGATCATACGAAATGCTATGATTGTGAAGAAAACCGAAATAAATCTGATGTCAAGTATCTATATAATTGTATTATTATGCTTAACGGCTATCCATGTATCCGCGAGTGATACTAGCTAAATTGTTTTTTTTTCGCAATTCTGATGATGCTTGTCATACAGCCATACCGGTGAATGGGAGTAGCGTTTGCAGACTAAAATAAACATAACGTAAAACTATATAATATATTTTATCACAATTGAATGCAAGTTGAGAGGGTTATCACGCCGGGGTCACCACTTTAGGAATTATTTCGGCACGTATATAAATGTGACGCAGGCCTAGTTCAGACAATCGGAATCCGCGTGAATGCGAACCACTCGGATCAACTGCGCGGATTTTGTTTGCATCTTTATATTTGTTCACACATGGTCGCACGGATATACATAATATGTATTTTATTGCTATCCACATTAACTCTACTAATGTTCAAGATCTTATTTTCAAGTTTAATCAGGTAGACTATGGAATGGCCTATAAATGATGACTTTTCATAGTCTCAATCTAAACAAATTATTAATAAAGGATATTAACTTTCGTAATTATTGAACGAATTTTCTTCGGCTTCTTTCAATTATCTCCTTCATTTCCTTATTGCAAGAATCAATCTTTTTCAAATAAGATTTGACTAAGAGATTCGAAAATTTGTGCAAGTATTCAAATAAAGTTAATGAATAATTAAGTAAAACTTACCGTGCATTAGTGGTATTGGCTTCAAGGCCCTCAAAATGTTCAGATCAATTGTTAAACTGCTAAATGTTGCAAAACTGAAAAAAGTCATAATACATTTATAAACATCTATACTAGAGTTTTCAACTTAAAAGAATCTTTTGGAGTTTAAGGTCCGAATGCAGAGTCCTACCTATGTAAATACTAAATTCTCAATACTAACCATGTTTTCATTGCACAGTCGCTCACTTAAGTTAGAAGATCACGTGGCTTCCTAACTGGAGGATGCTACGAAGTTTTTGTATGAGAATCGCATTGCAGAGACATATGTGTCTAAATACTTAGTGCATACGCATTGGCGTCAACTAACATTTGCGAATTGTCAAAAAGTAAGGTTGATAGCGAGGAACCTTATAAGTGGTTTAATACTAAAATACAAGATTTTTCCGGAGGATGATGATTTTATCGGCTTTGTTTTTCTTCATACACAATTATGTGAAATTCTACGCCATCGACCTTAAGTTTGGCATAGTATTTAGTATTTAGTTAGGGATGTCTCTGCAACGCAATTGCTAACTTAAGAATACTTAATATTTAATAGTGAGGTTAGAAGTTAGTATTTAGGTACCTAGGACTCTGCATTCGGGTCTAACTGATTCTCAATTAAACAATTTATTACGATCAAAATTAGGTAGGGTCCTAATCTTCAAAGTGCGTGACTTTTGTAATCAGTTTGACAAAGTTCTTTGATTAAGACACACGAATTTTGTAACAATTAAATGCCCTCCAGTATAATTGGTTTCAGAGAAGATAGGTACTGTTAACGAGAACTGGTCATTGATGAATTTTTAGTATTAATTATTCAACAGATTTTTAATTATCTCAATAGAGACCAAGTTGGAATATTTATTGTAGGAGAACTGGGAAATCGAGGCACCTATAGGGCTTACGACCTGTCATCGGCTGGTTTACGTGATCACTTTATGCGCTTGCGCAACGTTCACCAATTATGCCTTTTTTAATGAGATCCCTATCAATACAATTTTAAAGTGATCACGTAAACCAGCCGATAAAAATATCTTTGACTCCCGACAGGGAAAAAAATCCAATGTTTGCGCATATGCAATAATAAAAATATTCGATTATTAATTTTTCCTTTGCAAAATAGATTCTACCATCTTGTTCGATTCAAAGGTTCTCTGAATTCATTGAATTCATCGGTTCTCTGGAATCCAATACAAAACATGACCTGACCTTTCCTAAATCTTTCCTAAATCAGTAAAGTTTCCTGACATCAACGCAGCCACTTCCATCTCACCCTGAGCAGGAAAGACTCCGTCTATAGCAGCAAGAAGCCCCCGATAACTTCGTCCGCCCTAAGGAGAGTCTTCCCCCGGGCCACAACGTGGAGTGGCGTACGTGGAAGTCACTAAACAGACTGAGGACGGGCGTTAGGAGAACGTTGGATAACCTGTCTACATGGGGCTTCCTGCAACAGGGAATACCAACGACATGTGACTATGGAGAGCAGCAGACCACCGCACATCTGTGTGCATCTGTGCACAGTAAACTGCACCATACACGATCTTATGGTGGGCAATGATTGTGCTATTGACGTTACTAGGCACCGGCAGAAAATTATTTAAATGCGTTGCTGACACGATAGAAGAAGAAGAATTATGCTATATCCATGAATTTAATACTCACTTGCATATCAAAACTATGAAGTCAAGCCAATTCCATGGATCCCTCAGATATGTGAAAGAATTTAATACTCACTTGCATATCAAAACTATGAAGTCAAGCCAATTCCATGGATCTCTCAGATATGTGAACGATTTTAGAGTGAAACCTCGTGCCAGAATTTTCACAAGAGCTTCAAGCAGATATATGAAATAAAATCCAAACCTGAAAAAGAAAGAAAAATAAATAGGTAGATATATTTAGATGGGTCGGTGGCAGAGCGGGCAACGCACTGGAATATTAATCCAGTGAAGGAGAGTTTGCCTCGAAAGTATTTCAGTTTAATTACCGAATGTACTTTTCACACAAATGTTTTCATTCTTGTGTGGTTTGTGACCATCGCTATGCTGTTCACTACCGTCTCACTCAACAAAGTATTCAAATTATATATGGAGCATTTGCACCATTTTCCCGTACCAAGTATGGTATAAATATTTTTTTGTGAAAACTCGATAATTATTCAATGCCACTTTAAAATATTTGATAGTTAAAAAAATTGAGTAGCACTTTTAAGATATCTAAGACACTTTAAGATGTAGGTACAATTTTTTGATGATATGTTATGTGTAGGTATAATTTTTTGATGTTGTCTGTTTTTGTATAAGAAATATTGATTTTGCTTTTGATGTGTAAATAATGATTTGAATTTTTTCTTGATGTACCTAATGTATTTGAATTGTACTCCAGTTTTTGCGGTTAACGGTGGACGGTGAAAATGAATACTAGTGGGGCTCTGTGAACGGCAGCTCTAGTTCGCTGTTCTCAGTATGCGTTCGCGTGTACTAGAGTATGCTCCATTGGTGAGAATTGGATTCATCCATAAACTGTTCACCAGTTCACGTAATATTAATTGTTACTCAATGCGTATTATTGTTAATAATATTATAATGTTATTGAAATAAATGTGGAACGATCTTCCGAATTCTGTGTTTCCACCTTCGTACAACCCGGGTCTTTTTAAAATCCGAATTAAAAAACTCTTTTCTAGATTGCAAACCCCTCCCGACGCTACGTAGTGCGCTTCTTCGGAAGAGTAAAATGGACCCAAATCCTAATAGCTGGCGTCCCCTACGTAGACATGTTAAAAAAAAAAAAAAATGAACCGCACAAATGACTGTGCTCCTCCCTCGAACACGAGATTTGATCTCAACTGAGGGACAAATATACTTTTCATAATTAAAATTTAAGATACTCCTGTTTGGAATTCTTGTTATTATGAATGTATTAAATTGTTATTTTATTAAATAAATAAAATAAATAAATTCTTCAAAATCTAATGGGGTTTAAGCGAGTATTTGATATACGTATTTTCAAAATTTGAAAAGAATCGAATGAGTACTTTAGTCTATAATCGATAAAGTAAAATAAACACGCCGTACATAGCACACACACACACAGATACATTGTGATGAAACTTTCAGAATACAATCTGCAATAAAAAATAGCCTTGAAAATTGCGAAATCATAACTCCCCACTATATCTCATTGGGTTAGTGAGAAGTAAAAATAACTATTTACTGTATCGATCAAGTTTCTTACTTTTCTTTCTTTCGTTATATCGTTCCCATACGGCTTATTTATGTAGTGTGTGAGATTGTTTTGTTTATAATTATTCTTGATTTTTAAACAAAACAACATAATATAAACAAATGATTACTTACATAACTTTGTTTGTTGCATTTGTCTCCGGCATAATTAACAAGAGGCAGTTAGCAACGACTGTTGCTATGATGAATAATGAAAATATTGGATGTATCATGACTGAAACAGCGCCTCTTCTCAAGGGGCTGAATGGATCGAGCATCCATAGGGCCCTCGTCGACGAAAACCTGAAGATTTCCTTTTTGCTGTTCAACACTATATAGGTCTGCAAAAATATTTTTAATTTATTGATTTTATTTAAATAACACAATACAAAAAAAACATATCATAAGATATACAAAAAACATGTTGCTCTTTACCAGAGTACAAGCATTTATGTGTATCTAAAGGAGATATTCAAAAACAAAAATTAATATCTACAGAATTATAAACTATACAAAATGAAGTAAATGTATTATACGTCTATTTTTTTCAAGTTTAAATACAGTTTCCATTCTCAAATCTGTTTCGAGGTGGTTGAACCAAACCACCTCATTGTGCGTGTAGTCCAACTGTCGATTCGTTCAAGAGAACTTTGTTCTCTTAACATATCGACAAAGTTTCAAGCGAAGATACGCGAGATTTGTATGTAGGGTCTATATTTTTCACGGTTTTTCCAACTTTGAAGTCAAAAACACCAACTTGGAGGTTTTGCAGCATATATGTTCTATATTACAAGGATTAACTCAGAATTCGGAGTAGAACATTCAATGTGTGTCTGTGTCCGTGTGTCTGTGTGTCCGGCCGTCCCTTATAACTTTTGATCCGCTAAATTTACAGAGCCCAATATTAATTTCAGTATGTATAGATAGTTATAGGCCTACAAAACTTTCATACTCAAAATTTTGATTTTTTGTTTCAGTCAGGGGTTATTAACTTTTGAATTTTTACTTTATTTTTTCATATATCTCAGAAACTATAAAAGCTAGAATGATTAAAATTGTTAAAAATATAGACAAATACAAAATCTCAAATTTATACAATCTAGTTGGCGTGTTTCGGCTTTTTTCGATAATTTTACAAACTTTTCGAAATATAGGCAGTTAAGCACATAAATGTATCATAAAAAAATTTCTTAGTGAAAAATGTTTGAAAAACTCTAGAACATTTTAAAGAAAAATTCATTTGAGATTTTGTATTTGTTTATATTAATACCAAATTTCGGCATTCTAGCTTTCTAGCTTTTATGTTTTTTGAGATATACCTACTTACAGAAAAATAAAATGTAATTTCGAAGGTTGATAACCCCTGACTGAAACAAAATTCAAAATTCTTAGCATAAAAGTTTTGTAGGCCTATAACTTTCTATATATTCTGAAATCTTAGGATCTGTGCATTGAGCGGATCAAAAGTTATAAGGGGGGCGGACACACACACAGACATACTATTTCTAATCCGAATTCTGAGTAAATCCATATAATATGAAACATATATGCAACATCCTTTATTGGGTGAAAAGCCTTAAGAAAAAAAAATCAAAAAATAAAATAAAAATTACTAATTTCCAGATCCCTGAGATTGGGGTCACTTTGAAATTATTAACAGATATCCTTCAGATATTCAGATATCCTTCAAATCTAATGGAGTTTAATCGAGTATTAGATGTACAAATTTGCATAATTTGATAGGAATCGAATGAGTACTTTAGTCTATAATCGATGAAGTAAAATAAACACGCTGTACATAGCACACAGCATTAAGCACAGAGCACATAACACAGAACACAAAGCACCGAAAATTATACGGGATGTAATAAAATACGAAAGCGATATTTTTATTGACAAACATTTTTTCAACATCTCAATAGAGACGAAGTTGGGATATTTTAGAAGAACCAGGAACTCGAGGCACCTACAGGGCTAACGACCTGTCATTGGCTGGTTTACGTGATCATTTTATGAGTTCCCTTATTGGTTCTTCTACAATATCCCAACTTCGTCTCTATTGAGTTGTTGAAAAAATTGTTGTCAATAAAAATATCATTTGACTACCGAAAGGGAAAAAAATCCAATGTTTGCGTATATGCAATTAAAAAATATTCGATTTACGAAAGCGAAATAATAGTATGATGTGTACATAAATCTCCATTCCTGTTCATTTTTTGGTTAGGTTTAGATAGTCTGAAAGTGACTCGCGTGAGCTAGTTGCTACATAAATTAAATGGAAATTGGTTGCATAAATAGTTTTACTAACACCTTTGTCATTTGTGGTTAGGAAAAAGATTATCATGTATTCGCATTATATCACATTTTTCAAATAAATTAGTTTTCTCAACATATTATTTAATTAATTGTGTGATACTTATTATTTTTAATACCTACTACTTATTTTGATTTGTGTTGAAAATTTTCACGCTTAATGTCAACTTTGACAGCTATTCCGACATTGTTAAAATGACCAGTGCTTTTTCAAAGGTCTAGTCCGCCAACCTACCTAGAAGCTAAGGACGAAAAAGCTATGATAATATTAGATATGAAAGTACTAATGTTTACTAACCCTTTGGTTATGATAAAATGGATCAATATCTTCCAGTGGAGTGGATATTAGAGATGACGGTATATTTTCTTGAAAGCTAGCAGGTAGTATATTTCCGTCTTCTAGTCTTGGGTCAGGATCGCCTTCATCATCATCACAAATATTCTGAAAGAAACAGAGAACATGTATTATTAAATGTCTACCCTAAATGGTTCAAAGAGGAACGTATCGTAAAGAATGACAAACAAATCCAAGGTGTGATTATGGAAATTCAATTTATGACTGACAATAATATAGATCACATAAATACATAGGCAGAGAGAACCGAATTCCAGACTCCATTCGATTCAGATTCTCCAGACTCCAGAATCGATTTACTGCAAATTTAATATAGTAACAAAAACAAACTTACGTCTTCGTCATATTTTCTCTTCACTGATTCCCTTTCCTTCCTCTTAGCTTTATCTTCTTTAATGTGCGCCTCCAACTTGGCCAATGACTGCCTCGTAAATGGACGGAATATACCTTCTTCAATCTCATCATTCCCTGGTACCTCTGATATTTCTCCCATCTTAATTATGACAGGAACACGCCTTCAGTAACCTAAAAATATAAAGAAATCAATTTTTAATCCTATTAATGGTAAACTAACAGTTTTTTTTATAGAAACCAAAAGATATATTGATTTGAAGAAAATTCAATAAACCAATAACAGGTTTAGATTTACAAAATAATACACTCAATACTACAATACTCAGTCGTGGCGTGGGAGGCTGCTTATATTACAAACTAGCTTTTATGTCCTGCCGTTGGCCAAGAATGTAAAATTGTGAAGGAAAAAGCAATCGTTTTTATAATATTGTCACCCAATTATTATGCAAAATCGGACTATGAAAAGTGGTTTGAAATATGATTGAATTTGATTGTAAAATGTTCAAGTGATGGCCACAACCCATTATTTTTTATATATTGCTATAAAGTGTGAATGAAGTATAATATACAATTTCTGCACTATGCGAAATGGTTTTAAATATGACTGTTTATCAACATTGTAAAGAGATTGGTTTGGCCACAACCCCCATTTTTAAATATTATCATCGAAAACAAATTGTAATATGTACTTACCTATTGAATATTTAGTAATTTTGGATGTTGGGATGTGGTTAAAATTTGATTAAACAAATGTTCTGAAAAGATCCAGTGTTGGTCACATCCCATTCGTTTTATATTTTTTCATCAAGTGTGCATTATATTTTTGCACAATTAGACTGATGAACTTAAAATTGACACAAAAGTCTACATTAACGAATAAGAAGAAGACTTAAACTATGGTAAATAATTTGAATATAAACGTTGTGAAGAATTCAGTAATGGCCACAACCCCCTTTCTTTAAATATTGTCAACGAAATCAAATATATTATGTAGGTGTTGAAAATTATTTAAAATAGGATGACATAAATGGTTTAAATTTGATTAAACAAAAGTATTGAAAAGATTCTAGTGCAGGTTACATCTTCACATCCCATTCGTTTTTACATATGTATTTTCATCAAGTGTGCATATCGTTAATAATATTTCTGCACAATAGACTATTAGACTTAAAACGAACCCAAAAGTCTAAATAAAAAAGAGAAGAATAAGCATATAAGACTATAACAAATAGTTTGTATAAAAAATCCCAATGGTCTACATAAAATAAGAAAAAATACATAAAATAGAAGAATTAGACTATTGGAAATAGATTGTATAAAAACTGAGCAAAAGGTCTTCATAAAAGAAGAAGAAGATTAATCTATAGGAAATAGTTTGTATTAAAACTGTCCTTAAAGGTCTACATAAAATTAAGAAGAAAAATAATTAGACTCCAGGAGCCGTCGCTTCAGACCCTTCAGTACCTCCCGTCCCATCAGGCCCTTCAGTACATCCCGTCCCTTCAATCCCTCATCACGTCCCTTCCCATCAGGCCCTTCAGTACCTCCCGTCCCTTCAGGCCCTTTTATACCTCCCGTCCCTTCAGGCCCTTTAGTGCCTCCCTTCCCTTCAATTACATCCCGTCCCTTCATTCGGGTAAGAAAAGTTTAAATCCAGAAACCATCCTGGAAGAACCGCGAAGAGATGTAAGCACCGTCTTCTTTTCCCAGGATACTCCACCTTTATAGGTAAAATGACCAAATACACGATGAAGAAGAAGAAGAAAAAAGTTTAAATCCAGAAACCGTCCTGGAAGACCTGCGAAGAGATGGAGGGACAGTCGGACCTTCTTTTCCCAGGATATTCCGCTTTCATTGGTAAAATGACCAAATACACGAAGAAGAAGAAGAATAAGAAAAAAGTTTTAATCCAGAAACCACCGCGGGCACACGCTCGACAATTCGCGAAAGTTTCATTGTAATCGGACATACGGTTTAGGAGCACATCGCTTGCATACATTCATACATTCATAAATAAATAAATAAAATAATTTTCCGATAGGAAATCAGTATATTGTTGATTTGTAAGTAAATAATAATAGGTAGGTACCTACGTACAACAATGTTCTAAATAAATTCGATTCATAACAAATTTTATTTGAATATCAGAATCTTTCCGTTACCATAGTAACCATTCCAATACGTAAAAAATATCAAATGGTTTGAGACATTTTTTGAAAATGTATGTAGGTACCTACATACATTGGTTTGTTCGATGCCATAAAAATGAAAATTGTCAGAAAAATCAAATATTATTTACAGATTATGCAATTTTATTATGCCTATATCTTTACTAATAATAAACACATTTTTACAATATATGTCTTAAAACTTGCTGTAATGTCTTGTGTTTCATTTTATTATTTCATAATTACATTTAATTCAAAGGTTTATTATTTTCAAGAACATATTCATTCGGTAGGAAAATGAAATATTGTATGAAAATATATTAAAATGGCGGCGTTCATGTACAAAACGCTTACTTTAAAAATAAGTTAAACATTATAATTATACAAAATATTCACCATGTTTTTCCCTCAAACGCTAAGTTATACTTGAAAATATATTTTTTTCGTGTAAATACGTACTTCTAACTTTTAAACTAACAGATATTTGCGTGCAATATGTACACTTTTTTGACAGATATGATATTGAAATATTTTTAAAATTCAGCATTTTTATCGCATTATTTTTAGCGTGACACTGCATCAGGTATACTGGTACATGTTCGCACATAAATTAGATTTTTAGATGCTATTGGTTTTTCAGAAGGCGTGAGACAAACACACACACACACACACACACAGACACTAACATTTTGATTGCTTTATTACTTTAGATATAACTCTTTTAGGAATAGTACAAAAGCTATCATCGAGAAACCAATAACAGGTTTAGATTTACAAAATAATACAATAAATACTACAATAAACCGACGTGGCGTAGGGGCCTTTTTATGTTACAAATTTTACTCCTATAGGAATAGTACAAAAAATCATCATCGAGAAACCAATAACAGGTATAGATTTACAAAATAATACAACACACCATCGTGGCGTGGGGGCCTTTTTATTTTACATATATATATTTAAAAACCAGATACAACCCAACACTTCACCATTATTATCCATGTTCCCGTTAGTTCCCCCCTTACCTCCACCTCTCCTGAATTAAGCATACAAGGTAGTAGGTACAAAAATCAAAATAAATTAAAGCATGCAAGGTAGTAGGTAATTCGCTTGTTTACAAAAATATAACCGAAGTAGGTAGGAAAGAAACATCCAAAAAAATGATTGTGTTATGTATATAGGTTGTGAGAATAGACATCATTGATTAAAAAAAATCAAAATCTTTAGTTGTTTTTCAGTTATTCGTTCATACTATAACGGCAATCTGCACCGTCTTGGAATAGTGCTATCACATTTTTTTAACATAATTAAATTGCACACAAACAGTACAAGGTAAAAAATTATAATGAATAAGCTTAATATACATATATTTGTTATAACTATCCCTTTCTAGTGTTAATTACTTGTGGCAAACTAATTCATATAAGTAATAACGTATTGGGATGTGAATGTGTAATGAGGTGTTATCTTGCTAAGCTGATTTTAAATTGAACAGTTAGTTTTTATATTGGTAAGGCGAGTTATAAAAAATATCTAGTTTTAGGGTACATTGATGCTTACTGTAAGTGGTGAGGATTCTGTTTATTGGTGAGTTTAAAGATGAGTTAGTTCTATAGCAGTAATTATGGAAGAGTGGCTTGTGTCTCATACGTCGTGTCGTGTCGGTACATGAAAATTACAAGATCTGGACAGTCAATATTGTTATTTATTATGGTTATACAGGAAGAGTAAATCATTAATGGTTCATCGTACTGATAGGCATGGAATGTTACACATTGCATAGTCATTGTATTTTCTGGTAATTCAATGGATGAAATTATAATGGTTATTGTATTTATGTAGGATTCCAAATGACTGAGGCGAATTCCAGTGAACTTCTGACGAGTGCAAAATATAGAATTGTTAGTGTTTTTGGATTCCTGAAATGCTTCCCTATTCTGAATATAAAGCAGAGCATTATAAGCATATACAGTATGCTGTATATGTTTGATAAAGTAAGTTTAGAACCAAGGTACACTCCAAGGTCTCTTCATTCTGTTTTAGTAGCAATATCTACATTATTTAGTTCATAAGAAAATATTATTTTTTTAATTATCCTTGTATTTGACATTAAAAACATTTGGAAGAATTAAGACAAAGATGATTTACTTCACAGTAGTGTTCAAGTCTACTTTAATCAGTTTGCATTGCAATGCAATCTGCAATAGAATTAATTTTACTCCAAATTTTCATATCGTAGGCAAAAATTGAGTAATTACAGTGAGAAAAACAAGTTCCAATATCATTTATATAAATAAGAAATAGTAATGGACTGAGGTGAGAACCCTGGGGTACCTCCGACGTGACAATTATTGGTTATGACATTACACTCTTAAAAAGGTTATTAGCGATCGATTATGTATATAATAACGGAAAAAAATAATTAGTTACTATTCACGCCAGTTGATAACAACTTTTTAAATATTTTCTATTATCATCGTTTTCGTGTGTACCCTAAGTGTGTACCCTATCAATATTGAGGATCACCATCACATATTCTATTGAATGTAGTGCCTTTTTAGGCGTGACGAAGCTAGTGTGTAGAGATACACTCATGTGCCGTGCTTTATTTTATAAGCACGCACACCCACGTACACTGGTATCTGTCGCTGGAAACCCCACTGGGTATGACATGGTGTACAGTGGCGTAACTACCTAAAATCATGGTTGTTGCGCAAGCACATAAAGTGATCACGTAAACCAGCTGATGACAGGTCGTGGACCCTGTGGCTACCTTGAGTTTTTGATTCTTCTTCTCTTTCGAGATGCTAAAAATTTGTTAAAAAACCACAATTCATATTATTTTTCATATGTAATAGTTTTATTTTAAAAAAAATATTCTTTCACAGAAAAAAAATCAGCAGTCGTTGCCTCTTGGTGTATAATGATATTGTTAGTCGGAACCCACGTATATTTTATATAATTTGTGTAACTAGACTGTGAATTGTGTGTCTCGCACATTATTACATAATTGAAAGATTTTTCAATGTAAACTTGAACTTCCTTATTAACTCAACACTCGACGCGACTTGTACATATTTCAATTTGACTAAAATTAGAAGTTACATCTTCAACTCAAAATTAAAATATTTATTCGGTTCAACTACGAAGATGCGTTATAATTCTGAACGCGCCGTTGCTAGGAGAGGCAAAAATCCGACCGGAACTGTCATTTTTGTATGTGCATTTTCTATGGTGATATCATAATATCATCTGATGCGCTCCGTGCGATCCATCTGCTGTAGCCTAGCCTAGCTAAGTGATGTTATTTTTTCATTTATTATTCTTATCAAGGATTAATTTTTAATGCTTGACATAATTGAAATTGCATTAATTTAAAAAAGTGAATGAAAGTGAATGCTTTAAGGTGGTTTGGACATATAGAAAGAATGAACGATGAACGACTGACCAAAAAAATATACATGGGTGCAAGAGATGGAGTGAATAGCAGAGGTCGCCCCAGAAAGGGATGGCATGACCATGTGAATGATATTTTGAAAGAAGGAAACATAAAAAGTTTGAACAATCGACGAGCATGTATGAGACGATGCATGGATGTAAAGGAAGCCAGAAATGTGTGCAAAAATAGAGAAGTATGGCGCTCAATTCTCTCTGCTTACCCCGTAAGGGACATGGCGTGATGGTATGTATGTATGTATGTATGCATTAATTTAAAAGAACACGAAGAAAGTGTGAAATTAAATTTATTTACGATTTTGGCAGTTTCTAATAATACTATTACAGACGCAATTTCTTTTACTCGTCATGTCGGATCCAAGCTTCTCAAAAGAAGCCAAAATTGCCGTACCTACATAATTCAATTAAATGCTGTAACTAGAAAATGCAACCATGTGTGTTTGTATAATGTATGTCTGTTTGTGTGAATGTGTGTGTATGAGGATGAGGATGTGTGTTTGTATGTTAAATTTTCTGCTATGCACCCGATTCATCGGCATGGAAGTAAATATTAGTGTAGAATACTTTATTGTCATCAATGGGGAGTTAAAAAGATCTGCATTATGAAAATGGGATATGCGGTATATGAAAGAGTTCTGTCTGGGAGTTAGGTGTTGCAGATGGGGAGGTAAAATAAGTCAGTAAGTCTAGTCGGTCTTGTTGGCACTCTCAGAGTCAAGCTTTCTGTCTGATCAGGACAGCCGACCATTGAAATTGCAATTTTGAATAAAAAAATTATAACTGCTTTATTTCTGCGGCTCTCAAGTGATGTGATTTTGTAGCGCTTCAAGGAGTCAGAATAATTGGTATCATCTCTATGCGTACGAAAGTCAAGATAATTAAGATATTTTTTGCAACCTTTGTGAAGGAGACCAGAATTGGGATGCGTTTTCAACAATACTAAGAACATATTATGTGAAATAAAGAATTTTAAATGTGAAAACATTATCAAAATGTCTGCACAAACGGAGAACCTATCAAAGCATTTTGAATGCTTTAAAAGTGATACTATCTATGTGCTTGTCCAAGAGCATCTAACTACATATATACCAAATTTACTAAAATTTAAAAATTTTACTATCTAACTATATACCAAAGTCTATTATTTCGGTGGTTATAGTAACAGGATTGTTATCTAGTTTAACTATATAAAATAAAATAAAAATAATTATTGAACAACTATAAAAATAAATATATGTAAATTCATAAGTATTCCGGTTTCTAGTAAACTGAATAGCTAAGCATTTACCGGTATTGATCATCAGATTATGGTGTTTACAATACTGGTCAAGGCGATTTAAATCATTTTAGATGTTCTGACAGTCCTCCACACTGTTGACACATGCAAAAACTTTGATCAGCGAAAGTAAAACATGAGAGGACAAAAAGCGATTTTTCATTCATACCATTCATTCATACCATCACGGCATATCCCACAAAGTGGGGTAACCAGCGAAAGGAGTGATTGCCTTATAAAAGGGAGCACAACATCTATTATTGTTTTCGAGTGTCCCGTAAGAGCCGGGTAATCGAAAATACAACAGGCAATAATAACATCTGACATAGTTCAGCAATGAGGTTCACCACCCATTCTGAATGTAGTGCCTTTTAGGTGAGACGAGACTGGTGTGTGGGTATACACAGATGTGTTGTGCTCCCTTTTATAAAAAGCTATTTGATATACCATTTATGTATACATTAAAGAGTAGTGGTCCTAACAAAGAACCCTGAGGAACTCCTGAAGTAATACAAACCTAAATTGACTCAAATCCACCGACGACCACAGCATGAATTCTATTGGAAATATAAGAAGAAAAAAATATATATAAATCTCCGTGAATATTGAAAGAAGATGAACGATTGAAAAAAAAAATATTTTTAAATAAAAATGAATATGTCCTTGTTAAACAAGTAGGTACATATACATCTTCCTACGTACCCTAAAATAAGCAAATAAATATTGTGCTATAGGTGAACCAAATCGGTCGATGCAGGATTCGAACTCGCGATCACTGGATTATTAGCCCAGCGCGCTAACCGCTCTGCCACCGACCCATCTATATATACCTACATGGGTGTTGAGAGATGGAGTGAATAGCAGGGGCTGCCCCAATAAGGGGTGGCATGACCGTGTGAATGAAAGAAGGAACATTAAAAACGCTTGAATAACCGACGAAGCATGGATGTAAAGGAAGCCAGGAATGTGTGCAAAAATAGAATAGTAAGACGCTCGATTCTCTCTGCTTACCCCAAAAGGACATGGCGTGGTGCCATGAATATTGTGTTAAAATGGAATTAAATATTATAATTTTAAATATTTTTATATTTTGTACGAGAATCTAAGAACAGCGTCGGTGTAAATGTCGGTTAAAATCCATGTTTAAATATTGACAATTAGGTATAAGTTGTAGCCAAACACCTTGAAAATTTAGCCGAGAAGGGGAGCGATTTGCACGTAAACCGACGAAGCAAAAAGACAAATTTGCGCTCTGAGCAACCGGAAGCTCGTTCAAGATGTCTGGCGAAAATTATATACATGAATTATATACAAGTCTATTAGTATATATTTTGTAGTCTAAATTTGAATTAATTGTGTGTGCATAAAAAATGAGATCTTATTTTTTTGCATAAAATAACAAAAAAAAAATCACAATGTTTAAATTTCTCACTAACCTCAAAATTACTTAGAGCACATTTTCATGGTTAGGTAATATGAGAGTAAAAAAAAACACGAAAACTAAAAACAAATTCAGTTTTAAATCTTCAATCTTCAGTATACCAAAAAAACATTCCTTCATACATTTTTCGCAATTTTATTTTGTTTTTAATAATTTTTCAAAGCCTTACGGCCAAAAGTTATTAATTTTCCCGTAATATATACGCGTTTAATATAAAACTATTGATATAAAAAATATTGCGAACGGCCAGGGACAGTTCTTGTAAACAATTACCAAAAATATTAATGTTCTTCCTAGTTTTACATGTTTTTATAATTGATTGTCATATGTTGTACCATACCTATTGTTTAAAAAAAAATTATATACATTTTGTTTATACTAGATCATCTAAATAAAATTAACTATTATTATTGAGTACAAATCATAAATATAGTCGCTCATCGTGGCATAGTTGGTAAGATATCTTACTTCTGAGCCAAATTTCCCGGTGGAGACACAGTTTCAAGCAGTGTTTTCAGTCTGGATCTGTGAGACGATAAATACCACAAGCCTCCACAATGTGGCAACTTGTAATTAGGTGTTATTAGGCTAGAATTTTTTTTTTCAACTCACCTGTCATAGACTAAAATACAACAAAAACACTTGAGAGTACAACCACCTTAAAACACCACTTCAAAAATCCAAATAGCGTATTCTGATATTTCAAAAATAACTGTTACTTCCGCGTGCACTATATAATAAATAACATAAAAATAACTGTTACTTCCGCGTGCACTATATAATAAATAACATAAAATAATTGTCTATGTTTGTTCAATTGTTATTATGTACAATGTCATCACATTTATAGTTCACAATACATATTAGTTTTAAATTAAATCATTATAATGTTTTTTTTTGTTTGATAACATGCTATCGTTCAACCTTGTGCGGACAACTGACCAATACAACTGGCACAAAGATTAATAATATATTATTCTGTCCAGGACTACAGTAGTAATTCTCACATGTTAACTGAACAGTCGAACACGTACGTTCAGCAGATTAATCCGCCGAAGATTGACTACAAAAAGATGATCTGTTTAGCCGAACAAGTACATACTCGATAGTCTGAGTTCATCGTTTAAAATGACTCGTGAAAATACTGATAACAGAGGTAGTCGGGGGAATTTCGTTATTGTTTAAAAATCCCAGACGTTTTTCGATATATTATCAATTAACATAATTATTTAACAGATTTTTAATTATCTCAATAGAGACGAAGTTGGAATATTTATTGTAGGAGAACCGGGAAATCAAGGCACCTACAGGGCTTACGACCTGTCATCGGCTGGTTTACGTGATCACTTTATGCGCTTGCGCAACGTTCACCAATTATGCCTTTTAATTGGTGAACGTTGTAAAAGGCATAATTGGTGAACGTTGCGCAAGCGCATAAAGTGATCACGTAAACCAGCCGATGACAGGTCGTAAGCCCTGTAGGTGCCTTGATTTCCCGGTTCTCCTACAATAAATATTCCAACTTCGTCTCTATTGAGATAATTAAAAATCTGTTAAAAAATATCTTTGACTCCCGACAGGGAAAAAAATCCAATGTTTGCGCATATGCAATAATAAAAATATTCGATTAACATAATTAGTTGCGTGTAACACATGAGATCCAACTGTCGATGGCGAAAATTATGTGTAATTGAAGAATACATACCAAACTATAACAATTCAACACAAATTAATAAATATTTTAATATAATTTGATTTCTATATAAAACATCTTAACAAACATCTAAAACAAGTATCTTAATTTCAATAAATGATTTTTTTACTTGATGTCATTATCTTAATTATATTAAATGTACAATCTTTTTTTTATGTAAGTATGTCATTTAATGTAAGGTATATAAATTATTTCTTTTATTATTGAAAACCGAAATACATAATACAAACAATGAATTTCAAAAATTATACAGTTCAAAATAATTAAAAAATATTATTTAATATTTTTTTGTATAAACCACCTCATTAGGCTTAGTCTAGTGTGACTTTTATATAAGGGGAATCAACTTTTTTTAATTAAATGTCATTGTTAGGTAGATTCAGTTCAAAGTTTTTTTCCTTTAATGGCTCGCTATAATTTTATGGTGATGAAAAAAGAGGTCGGCGGCGCTTAAGAAAAGGATGGCACGACCATGTAAACGATATTCTGAAAGATGGAAATGTAAGAAGCGTAAACAACAGACGAACGTGTATAAGACGATCTATGAATGTTGATGAGGCGATGATTGTGTGTCAAGATAGAATAATGTGGCGTTCGGTTCTCTCTGCCTACCCCGTGAGGGACATGGCGTGATGGTATGTATGTATGTATGTATGAAGAATACTTACTTGAATGTTTATTTACTGGTTAGATTGTCACTGGTCTCATGATATTTCACTTATTCACTGTTCACTTCTTCTTCTTCCAATGGCTCTACAGCCCATATCGAGCCTTGGCCTCCATCAATACTCGCCTCCAACTCCTCCTGTCTCCTGCTGCTGTCCTCCAGTCTGCTAATTGCAGTAATTGTTCTACATCCTTTCTCACCTCATGTCTGCAGACCTTTTTTCCACCCGGATGTCGCTCAAGGATACTCTTGGGTGTACATGCCCAGCCCATCTCAGCCTACTCAGTGTAACATGTACAGAGAGCCTAGGAGTCTTATAGATGCTGTATATTTCATCATTATACCTTATTCTCCAAGCTCCTCCATCATTCACGGGTCCCAGTATTTTCCGTAGAACTCTCCTCTCAAATGTATCCAGCATCTCTGCGGATACATGTACATGTTATTGACGGATTCACTGATTTTATTTTTTTTTTTTTTTTTATTTATTATGTAAACAGACAGTTACATTTACTTATTTTACTAACATACATAATATGACATGTGAACCAATTAAGTTTACAAGTATTATCGTTATTATATTTACAAAAAGAAGTAGTTTTGAGGAAGGGAGTAGGAAAGTAGGAAAAGGGGAACACACGTACACCACCTAACCACGAAGCAGTAATCTAGAAATTGAACATTTAAATACGTTTAAGGAGTTATTGAAAAGGTCTATTTCATTAAAGAACACGTTATAGTTACAACACGTTCTATATATGTAGGAGTTCTGAGCATAATTAGTACTACAATTAGGTGGCCTAAATGTATGAGTCTTTCTAGTAAGCCTGTTTGGTGCATGAAAGTTTAATTTAGATAATAACTCACTAGAATCCGTTATACAGTTCACCAACTTGTATAAGTAAGACATGTCAGCTACAGTTCGCCGGGCTTCTAAGGTAGTTAATTTATGATATTGGGCTGATTGTGCGGGATCAACAAAAGAACGTCTGCTTCTATAATCTAAATGTTTTAAGAATTTATTTTGTATATTTTCCAATCTGTTTATATGCGTGACGTAATGTGGGTTCCATACAATAGACGCATATTCAATACAACTACGGACATAGCAACAGTACAGTGATTTTAGAGTACCCGTGGACTTGAACGGCCTTGATACCCTAATTATGAAATTCAATTGTTTAAAAGCCTTGTCTATAATATAGTCAATATGGCTTTTAAATGTCATCTTCGTATCCACAATAACTCCAAGGTCCCTAATTTCATGCTTTCTAATAAGAATCTTTCCGTTAATTGTATACTCATGAGAAATTGGGGTTTTGGAGCGCGTAAAGGTGATATTATTACATTTTTCAATATAAAGAAATAATTGGTTATTTGAGCAATATACAGAAAGGCGATTTAAATCTGCTTGTAATGCGATCATGTCATTCCGGTTGCATATTTTCTTGAAAATTTTCATGTCGTCCGCATAAACGAGGAAGTTAGACGAGTGGAAACAGCTAGATACATCATTTATATACAAACTAAATAGAATTGGTCCCAAGTGAGAACCTTGCGGCACGCCCGAAACACATTCACGGAATTCCGACCTACAATTATTAATTGCAACGGCTTGTAATCGATTTCTCACATATGACGACAACCATCTCAATAGGTCCCCGTGCACACCATAACACTGCAATTTATGTATTAATATGTTATGATTGATCTTGTCAAAGGCCTTCGAGAAGTCCGTATAAATGGAATCAACTTGTCCCCCCCCTCCAATTGACGTTAAAATGTATTCCGTGTACTCTAGCAAGTTTGATTCGACTGATCTTCCCGGAAAGAATCCATGTTGATTAGGCATAAGAAATGGCCTTATCGAAGGCATCAACTGTTCGACCACAATCTGTTCCATCACCTTACTGAACACACATAGCTTAGAGATCGGTCGATAGTTTTTTATGTTACGCTTATCACCAGCCTTATAAATAGGTGTGACAAATGACATTTTCCAAATTGAGGGAAAAACACCCGAACTGAATGACAATTTAAAAAGTCTACACAATGGGTCTGCCAGCTCATCAGCACAGTTTCTAATGAAAAGTGAAGGAATACCATCCGCGCCTGGCCCTTTATTTAAGTCTAGACTTTAAAGTTTCTTATTCACATTCGATAATTCGAAATGTATACTATAAATATCTAATTCACTCTTACATAGAACATCAGGCAATTCGGCTGCGCCCCGTACAAATGTGGAATGAAAAAAGTCACTAAAGATTCCAGAAATAATTCTTGTGTCACTTGAAGTTACTTTATCGTAAAACATATTCAGTGGATACGAAAATTGGGGTTTTTTAGATTTAATGTAACTATGCAGGAACTTTGGGTCACTTGAGATAGACCTTTCAGTTTGTTGGATATAATTATTATAGCATTCTATCTGCAAGGATTTCTGTCTAGTTCGCAGTAGTGCAAACTCATCATAGTCAAGTGGTAATCCTGTCCTTTTCCATCTTTTGTGAGCTCTCAATTTTTCTTTGACCATTTTAATAAGGGGTTTTGAAAACCATTTTGGGAATTTATTAAACCCCGTTATATGCTTAGTCGGAACAAATCTTGTAACACAGTCGTTTAAGGTGGTATAAAAATTTTCTGTGGACTGGTCCACGTTATTAGTTTTTGATATTGTTGATCGACAGATGATGACAGATGTATTGACCGGATGATGATTCGAAAGAGGAGAGGAAATGTATTGTGGTATATGGGAAAGAGAACTCGCAACAGAGTCACTCGCTTCACTCAATCGCAGCATCCATTCACAGTGGACCTTCAACATATACGAACAAGTCGCTTCTCGAACTCCTTTATTAACACAGCAGCCCGACTGTGGAACGATCTTCCGAATTCTGTGTTTCCATCTTCGTACAACCCGGGTCTTTTTAAAATCCGAATTAATAAACTCTTTTCTAGATTGCAAACCCCTCCCAACGCTACGTAGTACGCTTCTTCGGAAGAGTAAAATGGACCCAAATCCTAATAGCTGGCGTCCCCTACGTAGACATGTTAAAAAAAAAAAAAGTTAGATAGGTTAAATCAGTTTTGCATGGAACACATTTAAATTTTGAAAATAGTTATATAGATTGATTGAATTGTACGTAAGAGTCATTGAATGTAGAGTATCTAAACTAGTTGCATGTAACACATGAGATCCAACTGTCGATAGCGATATTATAGTATGTATAGTTGAAGAATAAGAACCAAACAATAAACCCATAAATACAAATTATTTTATATTTTAAGATATTTGGTTTTCTATACAACACATGTACCTAGGTATGTATGTCAAGATAGGATAGTATGGAGGTCAGTCCTTTGATCCTACCCAGAAAATAAAAACAGCATGATGGTATGTAGGTATGTATGTTTTGAGATTAGTATCATACAATTAAGTCTTCTTAGATATTGTGTGTAGGCGACTGCCATACAAATTGTATGAAGCAATTTCGTCAGTAAATTCAATTTTTATAAAAATTGTTAAAAAAAAATTGAGATATGCTTATACAATGTTAATATTTTTTATAGAAAATTAAATGATCTAGTTTGGATGTTTCGGCTATTTTGATATTTTTAAAAGATTTGGATACACAGGCAGTTAAACTCATAAATTTATCATAAAAAAATATGTTTCTTAATAAAAAATGTTTGAGAAACCCTGGATTTTTTTTTGAAAAAGATTTTGTTGAGAATTCTCTATGTTTATACCAATTTTCAGCGTTCTAGCTTTTATGGTTTCTGAGATATATGGAAAAATAAACCAAAATTTCAAAAGTTGATAACCCCTGACTGAAACAAAAATTTACAATTCAGAGTATTAAATTTTTGTGGGCCTATAACTGTTTATATATTCTGAAATTTTGGGCTCTGTAAATTGAGCGGATCAAAAGTTATAAGGGGGGGGGGGGACACACAGACACACACACAAAACTCACACCAAACTCACATAGAATGTTCTACTCTGAATTCTGAGTAAATCCATGTAGGGGAACATATATGCTGCGAAGCCTCTAAGTTGGAGTTTTAAGCATGCAAAAAGTCCACTACGCCATACAAAATGTTCCTTCGTTCACGCATCTTGGATTTAAACTGCCTCTTCTTTCAATAGAATTTCATTCTCTTGAACGAATCGACAGTTTGATTATAATGTAAAATAACTTTATTTATTGTACCTTCCTACATTTTTTTAATTATATGAAATGTATAATAACTCTATTGAATACCATTTAATGTAAAGTTTCTTAACTTATTCTTGAAAAAAAAAAATTTCGAGCTGATGCATCGCATCAGCTCGAAATATTGTGACGAAATATCGTCTGCTGACAGGAAAAAGTCACTAACTGCCTATTTTGGCAAAATTGAGTTAACTATGCTATCATATTCACCAAAACACACTTTACATCTGGTAAAAAAATTATCTTCATATCAGGACCCGTTGCGGAGATTTTTCGGAAAAATATTCATTATCTGCATTTTTTTTCAATTATGCCGTCTGGAAAAAGTCATTATCGTTGTAATGAAGTCTTTTTTTTACATATTTTTGTATTTAACTACCAACATTCGAAATTTTTAACACATTAACTAAAAAAATAATTTTCGATAAATACATAGCATCACATCCTAACTGGGTAGGCAGAAAGAAAAGAACGCCATTGTTTTCTATCCCGGATTGCATTAATCGCCTTATTTATATTGATACATCATCTCAACATTTTAGTCTGTTATACTCATACATCAACCCATGCATGTCCCTAACGGGGTAGGCAGAGAGAACCAAACACTATATTTTTATATCCTGGAACACATACATCGCCTCATCAATATTATACATCATTATTACATGTTCATCTTTTTTCAAGTTTCTTAGATTTCTTTCTTACAGCATTTCGTTCGTATGGTCGAACCAGCATAAATAATATTTATATTGTAGTGATATACCTACCAGAAAAACTGCATACCTGGTACAATATCTCTTAGGTATCAGTAAATACAGGAGAGAGAGAGAGAGAAGGTGTTTGCCTGACACTGTTCATTTACAGCACAAGTTGGGTATTATGAGGATGCATAAATGTACCTACTTGTTAAACGAACATATTCGTTCTTTAAAAAAAAACTATATTTTTACATGTATTGTTGATATTGACGGTATTTAAGGTTCAGAATTCATAATATGATTTAGAACAAACCCAGGTTTAATATTGGTTAATTCATAAAAAAACGAGTGGGTTGTGGCCAACACTAAACTCTCCACACCACAAATATTGACAATGAAATATTTTATTCATTCTAAATTTTACTACCAAGAATATAAATTTTCTAACGATAGTATATTTTCATGTTAAGATAGACAAACTATTAATGCAGTATGGTGAAGAATTCTAATGTTGTATGAAATATTTTAATAAAAGCAGATAAATTTTGTTTTAAAGGACGTTAGAGCATTTTGACAATTTTGACACGTAATATCATATGAAGAAATTTTTGTTATTTATGAAAAGCTAATCAGTTCGATGTTCAAGCTCTTTACATTATAACATGAAATCAAATTACTGAACTTTTCCATACATAAGAAATTTATCTTATTATATACATTTTTATTCATACTAAATTTTACTACCAGGAAAATAAATTTTCTATCGACAGTATATTTTTATGTTAAGATAGACAAACTATTATTGCAGTATGGTGTAGAATGCTTATGTTGTATGAAATATTTTAATAAAAGCAGATAAATTTTGTTTTAAAGGACGCGAAAGCATTTTCCAAATTTTGACAGGTGATATCATATGAAGAAATTTTTTGTTATTTATGGAAAGCTAATCAGTTCTATGTTCAAGCTCTTTACATTATAACATGAAATCAAATTACTGAACTTTTCCATACATAGAAATTTATCTAATTACATTTTTATTCATACTAAATGTTACTATCAGGAATATAAATTTTCTTACGATAGTATATTTTTATGTTAAGATAAACAAACTATTAATGCAGTATAGTGAAGAATGCTTATGTTGTATGAAATATTTTAAAAAAAGCAGATAAATTTTGTTTTAAAGAACGCGAGAGCATTTTCAAAATTTTGACACGTGATATTATATGAAGATTTTTTTTGTTATTTATGGAAAGCTAATCAGTTCTATGTTCAAGCTCTTTACATTATAACATTAAAACCAAATTACTGAACTTTTCCATACATAGAAATTTATCTAATTACATTATTATTCATACTAAATGTTACTATCAGGAATATAAATTTTCTTCCGATAGTATATTTTTATGTTAAGATAGACAAACTATTAATGCAGTATAGTGAAGAATGCTTATGTTGTATGAAATATTTTAAAAAAAGCAGATAAATTTTGTTTTAAAGAACGCGAGAGCATTTTCAAAATTTTGACACGTGATATTATATGAAGATTTTTTTTGTTATTTATGGAAAACTAATCAGTTCTATGTTCAAGCTCTTTACATTATAACATGAAATCAAATTACTGAACTTTTCCATACATAGAAATTTATCTAATTACATTATTATTCATACTAAATGTTACTATCAGGAATATAAATTTTCTTCCGATAGTATATTTTTATGATAATATAGACAAACTTTTAATGCAGTATGGTGTAGAATGCTTATGTTGTATGAAATATTTTAAAAAAAGCAGATAAATTTTGTTCTAAAGAACGCGAGAGCATTTTCCAAATTTTGACAGGTGATATCATATGAAGATTTTTTTTGTTATTTATGGAAAGCTAATCAGTTCTATGTTCAAGCTCTTTACATTATAACATGAAATCAAATTACTGAACTTTTCCATACATAGAAATTTATCTAATTACATTTTTATTCATACTAAATGTTACTACCAGGAATATAAATTTTCTTCCGATAGTATATTTTTATGTTAAGATAGACAAACTATTAATGCAGTATAGTGAAGAATGCTTATGTTGTATGAAATATTTTAAAAAAAGCAGATAAATTTTGTTTTAAAGAACGCGAGAGCATTTTTCAAATTTTGACAGGTGATATCATATGAAGAATTTTTTTGTTATTTATGGAAAGCTAATCAGTTCTATGTTCAAGCTCTTTACATTATATCATGAAATCAAATTACTACACGTTTCCATACATAGAAATTTATCTAATTACATTTTTATTCATACTAAATGTTACTATCAGGAATATAAATTTTCTTCCGATAGTATATTTTTATGTTAAGATAAACAAACTATTAATGCAGTATAGTGAAGAATGCTTATGTTGTATGAAATATTTGAAAAAAAGCAGATAAATTTTGTTCTAAAGAACGCGAGAGCATTTTCAAAATTTTGACACGTGATATTATATGAAGATTTTTTTTGTTATTTATGGAAAACTAATCAGTTCTATGTTCAAGCTCTTTACATTATAACATGAAATCAAATTACTGAACTTTTCCATACATAGAAATTTATCTAATTACATTATTATTCATACTAAATGTTACTATCAGGAATATAAATTTTCTTCCGATAGTATATTTTTATGATAAGATAGACAAACTTTTAATGCAGTATGGTGTAGAATGCTTATGTTGTATGAAATATTTTAAAAAAAGCAGATAAATTTTGTTCTAAAGAACGCGAGAGCATTTTCCAAATTTTGACAGGTGATATCATATGAAGATTTTTTTTGTTATTTATGGAAAGCTAATCAGTTCTATGTTCAAGCTCTTTACATTATAACATGAAATCAAATTACTGAACTTTTCCATACATAGAAATTTATCTAATTACATTATTATTCATACTAAATGTTACTATCAGGAATATAAATTTTCTTCCGATAGTATATTTTTATGTTAAGATAAACAAACTATTAATGCAGTATAGTGAAGAATGCTTATGTTGTATGAAATATTTTAAAAAAAGCAGATAAATTTTGTTCTAAAGAACGCGAGAGCATTTTCCAAATTTTGACAGGTGATATCATATGAAGATTTTTTTTGTTATTTATGGAAAGCTAATCAGTTCTATGTTCAAGCTCTTTACATTATAACATGAAATCAAATTACTAAACGTTTCCATACATAGAAATTTATCTAATTACATTTTTATTCATACTAAATGTTACTACCAGGAATATAAATTTTCTTCCGATAGTATATTTTTATGTTAAGATAGACAAACTATTAATGCAGTATAGTGAAGACTGCTTATGTTGTATGAAATATTTTAAAAAAAGCAGATAAATTTTGTTTCAAAGAGCGTTAGAGCATTTTGACAATGTTTATACGTGATATCATATGAAGAAATTATATGATATCTATGAAAAGCTAATCAGTTCTAAGTTCAAGCTATTAATATTCTTCTATCAATATGAAATCAATGAACTGATCATTGCCAAATATAAAAAAATTCTCTTGTTACATATAAGTTTCATACAAATATCCATTAAATAAAATATAATTTTTGAAACCGTTGAATATTTTTCTTTTAACATTGACCAACTTTGAATACAATTTTATGAAGATTCATGGTGTTGTATAAATAGTTGAAACCAAATTAAAATATCTCTAATTTCCAGGTCGTGAGAGCATTTTTTCAGTTTTAATAGATGAAATCATAAAGAAACATTGGGAAAAAATGAACCGTTGTCTATGGAAAACTAATCAGCTCTAAGTTTATGGACTTAACACATGTGATATCAATATGAAGTCAATCGGACTTATAGTTTGGGCTGCAGAGAGGACACAAAAAAAAACAACGTAAATGATGAATTCATAGAGAAGAAATCAAAAGTTGTCTATGGAAAACTAATCAGCTCTAGGTCTTTGCACTTTACACATATGATGTTAATATGAAGTCGATCAGACTTATAGTTTGGGCTGTAGAGAGGACACAAAAAAGATAAATGCTACGGCGTACGGCGTACGGCGTACAGCGTATACGCCATACACACAAACACATCACGACGAAACTCATAGTGTGCATTCTCTACATGATACCCATTGAGAAATTGATGTAAAAAAAATACGCTTAAATTTTGCGAAATCATGACTCTCCCCTATTCCATAGTGTGGAGAGTAAAAATAGAAGTTGATCTGAATATCTTCTGAAAATGTGAGTAAATACCTAAATTTCTATTAATTTTAAAGTCAAGAAAAAAATTTAGAGGTCCTGGGCACAATAGGTACCTTTCATTTGAAACATCTGAAATATTCATGATAGGTAGGTACTAATAAAATTAGAATATTAGAAGAATTCAAAAAGTTTGGAAGAAATTGCAAAATGGCAATAAACTCGCCACTTGTGCAGGTTGCAAAGAAGTGATTAAAATTTGATTTTTTTTTATGAAAGCATTATAATGAGTTTTGCCACATAGAAATATTACATACAATCTCACACAGTATGGCAGATGAGCCGTCAGGAAAATCTCATTATATGCAATTTTGTGTTTTTTTCATTCCCTATGAGTTTTTGTCAAATTTGAACATCAAATCTAGTTAGATTAGGCTACTTTTTATATATGTTGAAAAATTCATGACAATCTATAAACAATTAAAGAAGTTATGAGAGTTTATATTGCCAAAAAACTTTGACAGCCATTATCTCGAAAACATGTTTGTTGCAGTTAGTGACTTTTTCCTGTCAGCAGACGATATATTTTCGAGCTGATGATTTCGAGCTGATGCATGGCGATGCATCGCATAGCCAACCAATCCCAAAGATTAAAATCAAATAACAAGAAAGATTCTTTACATTTCAAATAAATGCTTACCTATATTTAATACTACGGGTTTACGGGATTTCACCGCAACACGTGTATTCAGTTTCAACAAAGATTGTCGTGAGACCAGAGGAATATGATAAGATCAAGGAGAATATGTTCAGACACATGATAGGCTCTAGTAAATGGAAATAAATGATCAGCAAGGCTTATAATATAGTTAATTAGATATCATGCTATGAACTTATCTATGTATAAAACTTAACTAATTTCGAGGTCATATAACTTTAAGCCGCTACCATATTTTTTTTTAAATATATCTATATTTTTTTTTAATAACTTTATTCGAGACAGTTGTTAGAACTGTCTTGGCATATGTATGTGAGGGGTGCACAGTGCACACTGACAGCGAAATCTGCGGAAAATTTGGACACCTTTGAAAAAAAGTATTGAAAGATTCTTGAGGGCGGTGCGAGATTGAGATGAATGGGAGAATCTGGCAAAATAATGAGCTTCACGATACTTATTAAGCTTCCAGACCTCAGTCCATCCAGACTCCAAAGACTGATATAGGCCGGCCACGTGCGCAGAACCCCAAGCACGCGAGGACCAAAGAAGGTTCTAGCAGGACATCCGGGAGGTAAACATAAGGTTGGCAGACCCCGGCATGTATGTATGGATGTGTGCCAAAAAGCGTTCGATTCTCTATGAAATATTGCTAAAAATATGACGAAAAATATGGCGTTCGTATCCCACTGAATTATGTCGAAAAATATAGCTTTCGTTTTTCTATGAATTATGCTGAAAAATATGGGGTTCATTTCCTTCTGAATTATTCCGAAAAATATAGCTTTTTTTTCTATGAATTATGGCTAAAAAATGGCGTTCATTTTCTTCTGAATTATGCCGAAAAATATAGCTTTGGTTTTTCTATGAAATATATCGAAAAATATGGCGTTCGTTTCATAAGCATATAAAGTGATGTTATGTTTATAGGTACGAACTTCCCCATAAATAAGCATATAAAGTGATGTTATGTTTATAGGTACGAACTTCCCCATAAATAAGCATATAAAGTGATGTTATGTTTATAGGTACGAACTTCCCCATAAATAAATAATTTATGGATCTATAAATTTCCGGTGAATGAAAATAATATTTATTTACATAAAATAAATGTTTTTTTCATGAAATTTCACTGTGAAAGAATGAACGTATACATAGTCAGACATTTAATCAACATGCAGTAAATTATTAGAAAAAAAATCTTATTAAAAACATGCACCAACGTCATATAGCAAAAAAGTTACATTAACCAGACATTTTTACTGTTTATTTTGTTAAATCTATACTCTCCACTTCAATGCAACAGCGGCGAGTATAGGTTTCACAATTATAAACGTATTTTTTTGAATAAATTTCTCAACAAGTATCATGTTGTAAGTGCAAACTAAGAGTTTGTCGTGATAGTTTAGAGTATGGCGTAGATACTAGGAAATTTTTGACCCTATTCGTAATTCGTATTATTGGTCATATTCGTAATTCGTGTCTTTGGTCCTATTCGTAATTCGTATTTTTGATCCTATTCGTATTTCGTATCTTTAGTCCTATTCGTAATTTGGTCCTATTCGTAATTCGTACCTTTGGTCCTATTCGCAATTCTTATATTTGGTCCTATTCGCAATTCGTATATTTGGTCCCATTCGTAATTTGGTCCTATTCGTAATTCGTATCTTTGGTCCTATTCGCAATTCGTATATTTGGTCCTATTCGCAATTCGTATATTTGGTCCTATTCGCAATTCGTATATTTGGTCCTATTCGCAATTCGTATATTTGGTCCCATTCGTAATTTGGTCCTATTCGTAATTCGTATCTTTGGTCCTATTCGCAATTCGTATATTTGGTCCTATTCGCAATTCGTATATTTGGTCCTATTCGCAATTCGTATATTTGGTCCTATTCGCAATTCGTATATTTGGTCCCATTCGTAATTTGGTCCTATTCGTAATTCGTATCTTTGGTCCTATTCGCAATTCGTATATTTGGTCCTATTCGCAATTCGTATATTTGGTCCTATTCGCAATTCGTATATTTGGTCCTATTCGCAATTCGTATATTTGGTCCCATTCGTAATTTGGTCCTATTCGTAATTCGTATCTTTGGTCCTATTCGCAATTCGTATATTTGGTCCTATTCGCAATTCGTATATTTGGTCCTATTCGCAATTCGTATATTTGGTCCTATTCGCAATTCGTATATTTGGTCCTATTCGCAATTCGTATATTTGGTCCTATTCGCAATTCGTATATTTGGTCCTATTCGCAATTCATATATATCTTTGGTGCTATTAGTAATTCGTATCTTGGGTCCTATTCGCAATTCGTATATTTGGTCCTATTCGCAATTCGTATATTTGTTCCTATTCGTTATTCGTATCTTTGGTCCTATTCGTAATTCGTAGTTTTGGTCCTATTCGTAATTCGTACTTTTGGTCCTATTCGATTAATTACATTAAGAATCTAGACATTTATACTTGACAATCAGGCAACTTGACCCTGCGCAACTTTCTTTCGATGGTATTTTTAATTTTTCTTCGAATGGCATATTTTTTTTCTGGTGTTATATGCTTGCCAAACGGGAGAAAAAAAGTGTATAAAAACTATGAAATGAGGAGTTCAGTGTTGGCAACATTCCACTCGTTTTATTTTCAATATATAATTGTCTAACCTGACGATGTTTTTGTGTAGTTTATTAATAAACAATTAGTATGTACCTATCTGTAATACTGAGCTTTGCAGAAAATGCTCTAACTAAGTTTAGTTTGTCGATCGACAATTCTTGATAGAACTCCATTGTACGTTAATATGTTATACAAAAATAATAATATTATTCTGACGATGTGCTTTCCACCAAACGCGTCAATAATCTAATAAATACAATAGAACTATAACCAAGTATTTTTATATTTTTTTATAACATATTAACGAAAATGCTTTATTTGATGTTGTATTAAAAACGTTAAAATAATTTACCTATTAGGTACAAACAAAAATCTATAGACAGTCTATATTTCGTATTTGAATATCTTCGGAATGAAAATTGAAACAGTACTCAACACAAATATCAAGTAGGTACATGTCGTTAACAATGTGATGAAAATGTTAAAATGGCATGAATCATTGGATACGTCCAATAAATACAGAGAGAAGATGTGCCTTCAAAATGTCTAGATACAGGAAAGGCTAAATTTGAATGCATAAATGCATCCTAAATGTTTCATGCTTTATCACTGTAACTAGATTAGAGCATTTTAGAAAAAATAAAAAAAGGTTCTTATAAAATGTTTTTAAAAAGTCCCTACTACACATTATCACATATGCTAGTTTGGCAATCTCGAGTGTATTGCGTGCATAGCGTCCGATATATCGGACACCTCATAAATGTTGAAATAAGTATTTTTTTGACAAGTTTTCTATTAAAAAGTGTTTCTTTGATCATATGTGAGCATATTCTATAAAGAAATTAAGTAAAATTATTAAATATAACTTTATGCAGTAATGGGTTAAAATTGTACATACATACATACCATCACGCCGAATCCCGACTTGGGGTAGGCAGAGAGGACCGAAAGCCAGACACCTCTATTTTGACATACATGTTTTGCCTCATTTACATCCATGCATCGCGTCATACATGCTCTCCTATTAATCTGACTTGGTATATTACCATCTTTCAAAATCTCATTTATATGATCATGCCAACTCTTTCTCGGGCGTCCACGACCTCTCATTCCACTCTTTTCAGCCTTGTTTACTTTCTTTGTCAGGCGCTCATCGGTCATTCTCTCCACATGTCCGAACCATCGTAGTGTATTTACTTTCATTCTACTCACAATATCTCTTTCAATCTTGCATTCTCGTCTGATGTCCACATTCCTTATCCTATAATTGCATGTAGGGGAGAGTGGGGATCATTGGGCAGTAGGGAGGATTGGCCACCCCTAAGTATCTAAAAATATATAGAGTTAATGGCAATTTTTTCACTCGTTTTCATTATTTTATTCACTAGCAACACCAACAAACGTCAAATCAACTATCAGTTATGTTACATAAAAACGCTACAAGTCGTTGCATGTTTTCGTGTTAAAAAACGAAATATTTTACGAGTTTTTGTAACAATTTTTACGTAGGATTTTATAAAGAGGTACGTATTATAATTATATTATTTGAATAATTAACCATTTAAGTTCTTTATTGTAAATAAACTATATTAATAATTGATAACCTAAAAAAATAACGAGGGTATATTTCAAATAATGAGTGATAGGGATCATTGGGCACTGTGTTTTGAGGGAGGATTAGGCATGCCCAAAGCTCCCTCTCTTATATTTTTTTTTTTTAGAAAATGCCGTTTCAATATAAAAATATGGGGAAAAGGCAAATGATACAGAAAAGTGTTATTGATAAAGCTGTGAAAGAAGTAAAAACAGGGGCTAAAATTATAAAATTAAACCAACAGCCATTAAATATAATATTCCTAGATCAACTCTACAAAGATATTTAAAAAAGGGAGATGTAAATAAAGCTTTTCCTAATAAATATACATCTAAACAAATTTTCAACACAGAAGAGGAAATCAAAATAGAAGAATATATTTCAATATCATTCAAATTAAATTACGGTCTTTCTAAGATACAAGCCCGTGAATTAGCGTACTGTTTTTTTTTTATTTTTATTTTATTTGTAACATAAGAAATAATATACAAGGTACTCATCTAATTTAACAATACAATATATTTACAAAAAAAGATCCTTAAGAACTAGATGCGGAATGTAAACTGCTTCACTAGGTTAAAAACCTGTTCTGAAGCAGCTTATAATTATATAGGTATATTGTTTAGGTGTGAGTGTGTGTCATTGTATGTTAACGTAGAGTTGTTTATTTATCACTGTCTTGTCTGTTTCTTTTACCCACTTCTTTAATCCACATTTAAAGCTGTTTATATTTGTAGTTTTCTTCAATTCAATTGGAAGCAAATTGAAAATTTTTACTCCAAGGAAATGAAAATTTCTTTGTCCATAAGTCGACTTGGTTCTCGGTATCTGTATATTTGCTATTTTTAGTTATGCTATTGCTTTGAAAAAAAAAATACCCGAGAACTGGGCGAAAAACAACTTAGCTTCCAAAGATTGGTTACATGGATTTCTATACAGACACCCTCAGTTATCCGTTAGGACTCCAGAAGCTACCAGCCTAACAAGAGCGACTAGTTTCAACAGAACCAATGTTAAAGATTTTTTTCGCAATCTCAAAGATTTGTATGGACGGTACAATTTTGGGCCTGAATCAATTTATAACATTGACGAAACTGGGCTAACTACTACTCAAAAAACGCAAAAAGTTATAGCATTTAAAGGAGCAAAGCAAGTAGGTCGATGACATCTGCGGAACGGGGTACATTGATTACAGTATTTTGCGGAGCTAATGCAATTGGGAATATTATTCCACCTTTTTTTATATTTCCAAGGGTAAATTTCAAAACATATATGTTGAATAATGCCCCTACGGGATCTGATGGTGCTGCTCAACAATCAGGATGGATGACTTCCGAAAAAATTTAAAAATACATACAACATTTTGCAACATTTTTTTTTTATAGTTATGTCAATCATTTCTTCTTTTTATATAGCTTTTTACTTGCAAATAAATAATTATTTTCTTATGGTTTGTGTGTTTATTACATTACTTAACAATTACAATTAAAATATGTACAAATGTGTTGCTTAAAAGAAGGTTTAGTGTGCATGGTGCCCAAACCTCCCTATGGTGTGCCCAAACATCCCTACCCCAGGGAGGTTTGGGCACTTTTGAATTGCTTTGGAAAAATAATAATAACTTTTAAATAAAAGAAGATGTTTATATACTGTCTTTATGGAAATACTAGCTAAAGATGTGGACTAATGATTAAAAGAAAAATATTTCAGTTATTCATAAAAGTAAAAATTCTAAAATTCAAAATGTAAAAACGTGCCCAATGATCCCCACCCTCCCCTACTTAGTTTAAATTACTCAGACCAGTAATGTCCGAATATGTCCGATCCAAGCATCTCAAAGGAAGCCAAAATTGCAGTACACAATGCAATTGTAGTGCCTACTTTGATGTATGTCAGTGAAACATGGACCTGGCAAAAGACACATGAAAGTAGGATAAATGCTGTAGAAATGAGATCACTAGGAAGAGTATGTAATAGAACGATGTATGATAGAATAAAAAATGAGGACATAAGGAGAGAATGCAAGAAAAAGAAGGATATTATATGTAAAATGAAAGTGAATGCCTTGTGATGGTTTGGACATATTGAAAAAACGAACGATTGACCAAAAAAATATACATGGGTGCAAGAGATGGAGTGAATAGCAGAGGTCGCCCCAGAAAGGGATGGCATGACCATGTGAATGATATTTTGAAAGAAGGAAAGATAAAAAGTTTGAACAATCGTCGAGCATGTATGAGACGATGCATGGATGTAAAGGAAGCCAGAAATGTGTGCAAAAATAGAGAAGTATGGCGCTGGGTTCTCTCTGCTTACCCCGTAAGGGACATGGCATGATGGTATGTATGTAATTTAAAAGAACCTTTAAAAGGTTTATAACTTGATACATATGTATATAATATACCTACTGTTGGTTCTGTAAATCAATGAAATAAAATTAAAAAAAAAAATAAACTTGCAAATGGCGGAAGGCAGGAATTTAATAATATATTTAATTACATACACAATGTACAATAATTAGGATTCCTCGCATTATCGCAGTCCGATCATTTAGTTTATGCGAACCCTACAATCTAATCATTTTTGAAAATCTCGCATAAAAATGCAATTGAGATATCCGGTCATTGTTAGAGATTGGCATCTCTTCAGATGCGGCAGTAGGTAAACAACGGCAGATGCAGCATCCTTCATTGTGTTATAATCGAGACATAACAGCCCAGTCTCCGAGTATATGGACCAATTAAACATAATATACTCGCATGACATGTGATAAACGCATGAATTCCTGGCTAATTAAAACTAGTTGATGTTAAATTTGAATGAAGGATTATCATTACGTTGCAAGTTAAATACAGAGATAGGAACTATGTACATACATATGTTGAAAAAAGTTTTTTTTTAAGAGGACATATAACGCTAAACCTAGTGACTGAAAACATGATATATCAAAACCACCTAATGCACTATGAAGGTACACGTTAGTAAGGGTAACTATCGCGTGCGTTAAAAGAGGTTTATACGTGATTTAAATGATCGGAAACCCCAAATTTGTCGTTTTTTTTGCATTTTAAGAACAAACCTTAGTTCAAAATTAAAAATTGTGTGACGAACATTCACTAGAAAAATGTTGAAAAGACTTATACTATTTTTTTCTAGAAACACACTGTTTAACACACCTAAAAACTCACTTCTTCCGCGAGTCTTACAAAAACCTGTAATATATTCAAAGCACCCTTGAGGTGAGGTTATCACAAAAACGGAGCAATAAAAATCATCCTAATTTATTATTATTTATTAACATATTTGAGAGATTTGATTTGAAATTGAGGTGTTTAGGTTTATATGGCTCCTTAATATTTTCTTTGTTTAATGACACATTTTTAACATCACATTTGAGACGAAGTTGGAATATAATCGGAGAACCAGGAACTTGAGGCATACCAATGACCTATCATCTGTAGGATTACGTGATCACTTTATGCGCTTTCGTAACGTTCACAAATTATGCCTTCTTATTGAGTTCCCTATCAATGTTTTGGTTTATTTTGAGTCAATATGTATATTTTTTTTATTTTTTCCTATATCTATTATTTCTTTTATTCTTGAATTTATTGTTTCAATTTTTAGGTATACACTTTTTTCTTTTCCCATGTGTATCCCTAATTGTTTTTATTTTCTGCCGTTTATAAATAAATAAAAAAAAAAATTTTTGAAAGTTCGATACCTATATTTTAATAATGAAAAATTTTGCATCATTATAGTCATCAAGTAAGTTAGGTTAGGTTAACTCTACCGTGATGGCATGAATAAATGAAAATGTTGGCGATCTCTGCGTTGAATAGTGTCTGCATTTAAGTATGTTTCAATTTATTGCAACTTTACAAATGATAATATTACTTCATTGCAGTGGGTACAATTGCGTTCATTGTTGTGGAAATATATAACACATAATTTAGTAGCAAAATGTCATAAAGTCATTTTAATTTATTAGAAACTAGAATGACTGTGCTAAAGTTTTTGTATTTTCAATGCATGCAACAATATCGTAACGTATTTCTTTCAGGAAGTTTGACATACCATAATGAATCATTCATGTATATAATCACGCCATTTCCTTGTTGATGTGATAAGCATAGATACCCGAGCCCCAGCATTTAATTGTCCAGTGAGTTTAGAGTCCTTATAACACATATATCCCGATAATTATACACTCCTATCAATCATAATCATAGAGATTGAGAAATTTTTCGCGATCTCTTACTCAACTCCATAGAGAACGCTACAGAACTTACGCAAATCCATAGAGAACGTTACTGAACTTATCCAACTCCATAGAGAACGTTACAAAACTTATCTAACTCCATAGAGAACGTTAGGAACTAACACAACTCCATAGAGAACGTTACAGAACTTACCCAGCTCCATAGAGAACGTTACAGAACTTACGCAACTCCATAGAGAACGTTATAAAACTTATCTAACTCCATAGAGAACGTTACAAAACTTATCTCACTCCATAGAGATCGTTAGGAACTAACACAACTCCATAGAGAACGTTACAGAACTTACCCAGCTCCATAGAGAACGTTACAGAACTTACGCAACTCCATAGAGATCGTTAGGAACTAACACAACTCCATAGAGAACGTTACAGAACTTACCCAGCTCCATAGAGAACGTTACAGAACTTACGCAACTCCATAGAGAACGTTATAAAACTTATCTAACTCCATAGAGAACGTTACAGAACTTACGCAAATCCATAGAGAACGTTACTGAACTTATCCAACTCCATAGAGAACGTTACAGAACTTACCCAGCTCCATAGAGAACGTTACAGAACTTACCCAGCTCCATAGAGAACGTTACAGAACTTACGCAACTCCATAGAGAACGTTATAAAACTTATCTAACTCCATAGAGAACGTTACAGAACTTACGCAAATCCATAGAGAACGTTACTGAACTTATCCAACTCCATAGAGAACGTTACAGAACTTACCCAGCTCCATAGAGAACGTTACAGAACTTACCCAACTTCATAGAGAACGTTACCGAATTTACTCAACTCAACAGAGAACGTTACCGAACTTACCCAACTCCACAGAGAACGTTACCGAACTTACCCAACTCCATAGAGAACGTTACCGAACTTACCCAACTCCACAGAGTACGTTACAGAACTTACCCAACTCCATAGAGAACGTTACCGAACTTACCCAACTCTATAGAGAACGTTACAGAACTTAAGAAATAACATCAAGCACATATCATACCTCAGTGGCCAACCTCATTTGTGAGGACATAATATATGTACACAAGCTAACCAAATTAAAAAAAATATTCAAATTTATATTTCACACGGAATACTGCTATTTTTAATGACACTATAATATACTATATAATGCAACTCACTCACGCGAGTGGCACAACCTAACCAACCCACTCTGACCAAACAGGTTTGAATTTAGAAAATACTTATATTTTATGATTGTGGAAAACAAAATATTTTAAATTAATATCCTTGTTTTAACTATACTTACCTATAAACTGATATTTCTTTATATTTTAAATGTATGTGTATCTAAATATTTGAATATCAACTATGTACATACATATAAAGAGCATTACAAAAATTAGTACGAAACACTTCAGTCATAAGCAGAAAAAAATATTTTTGTATAGAGTATGTCGCGACCAAGTGGTCTCGCAACCAAGTGTCTTACACCAAGTGTTCCACACCCAAATGTCCCGCACCCAAATGTACCGCAACAAAGAGTATCTCACCAAAATGTTCCGCACCCAATTGTCCCGCACCCAATTTTTCCGCACCGAATTGTCCCGCAGCCAAATGTCCCGCACCCAAGTGTCCCACACCAATGTTTCCTGCACCAAAGTGTCTCGCACCCAAATATCCCGCACCCAAGTGGCCTCAGCCAAGTATCTAATTCCGACCATTATACACCAACAATATTAATTTATGTAATAACAAACAAATGATAACACATAGTTATAAAATGTCATGTTATACAGGGTGTCAATAGAGACGAAGTTGGGATATTATAGAAGAACCAGAAACTCAAGGCACCTACAGGGCTTACGACCTGTCATCGGCTGGTTTACGTGATCACTTTATGTGCTTGCGCAACGTTCACCAATTATGCGTTTATTGAGTTCCCTTATCAATGTTATTTAAATATTGTCTAAACCATTCCTTTTCATTCATTCATAACATCACGGCATATCCCACAATGTGGGGTAACCAGCGAAAGGTGTGCGGGTGTGCAGTATAAAAAGGAATAAAAGGATGTGTTTATTTTACTTTATCGATTATAGACTAAAGTACCTACTCATTCGATTCTATTCAAATTTGTATATCTAATACTCGCTTAGACCCCATTACATTTTGAAGGATATCTGAATAGTGCTTCTCATTTTTTTAACTGCTTCTCAATTGCTTCTCAATTTGTATTCTGAAAGTTTCATCACAATGTATCTGTGTGTGTGTGTGTGTGTGTGTGTGTGTGTGTTTGTGTGTGAGGGTGTGTGTGTGTGTGTGTGTGTGTGTGTGTGTGTGTGTGTGTGTGTGTGTGTGTGTGTGTGTGTGTGTGTGTGTGTGCTGTGTACTATGTGTGTGTGTGTGTGTGTGTGCTGTGTATATGTCTTATGTTCATTCATTCATACTATCACGGCATATCCCACAATGTGGGGTAACCAGCGAAAGGTGTGCGGGTGTGCATTGCCTTATAAAAGGGAGAACAACACATCTATGTATACCCACACAACAGTCTCGTTTCACCAAAAAAGGCACTACATTCAGAATGGGTGGTGAACCTCATTGCTGAACTATGTGAGATGTTATTGTTGCCTGTTGTATTTTCGATTACCCGGCTCTTACATGACACTTGAAAACAATGATTTAAAGGAATGGAAGCACTATTCTAAGCCGGTGCCTCACAGCAATGTGTAAACCATTCACCTGAATAATACGAATTATTGATAAGGGAACTCAATAAAGGCATAATTGGTGAACGTTGCGCAAGCGCATAAAGTGATCACATAAACCAGCCGATGACAGGTCGTAAGCCCTGTAGGTGCCTGAGTTTCTGGTTCTTCTATAATATCCCAACTTCGTCTCTATTGAGATGTGTTATTGTCAGTAAAAATATAACCTAGATAGTACCTACATTTCTTTTTTCAATATGGTCAGTTAAAACTGGGCTAAGTATTTATTTTGAATCTTTGGTTGGGCAAAAAGTGATACTTACTTCCAAGATGGAGCAGTCGACTTGAAATTTTTGATCAGAGTTTGGGGTTCTTGGTTTTGTGGTATGTAGAGCTTACTAAAGTGCCAGAGTGGTCACTTGGTTGGAAGCGATTGCATACCAGCGTGAGCTGGTATACACGCCTGTAATTGAGGTGGTAAGGTCGGTCAGTTGGACGTGTAGGTATTACCTGTTTGTCCGCCTTCAGCTACATACAACCCAAATGATATCTCAACCGCTTGGTTCGAACCTGGAGGCCGTCTGTTCGGATAGTCCCGACAGCTGAGCCACAGATTGATCGACCAAGCAATTGCGATACCGTATACAATAGATTAAATATTATTATCAAATATTACTCAGGTAGGAATGGTTTACAGATTGAAAGATATAACAGGAAATTGAACTTACTCTTTTATTTATCAAGTTGATGATTACAATTGGTGCTTACTAATATTACTTGGTACAGAAATGTCGAGTTATTATTTAATGAATATAAACGTAAATTTGAAACGCGGACGATTTGAACGACGACGAGCGGTCGGGCAGCGTGATGCCTAGCTTCGAGATCTGGATGAGCGGAATGGTGTGGGCGCGCTGTGCTTCCCCTTAAATAGGAGACGGGCTGTGAATACGGCGCAGGGCAAGATGGCGCCTGCCGAAGTACTCAGCGCAGCGAAGCACTGCGCGGCGCAATTGGCGCAATCGCCACAGACCCCGCTGGCAGTCGCTTAGACGAAACACGACCCCTCCTCGAAGTTCAAAGTCCTTACATTGCGTTCTGTGAAAGATAAAAAAAAATTTTTAAAGCATTTGATTTGTTATGTTATTTTGTATAGGGTTTTCTTCTGAACCGCTATGTACATGTTATGTAATGAATTTCTATATGAAAAGTAGTCTTTTCTAATACACAGTAATGTAATTATTTAAATACAACTTAATCTATACATATATAAAGTTAATCATATTATAAGTATAAATTTGTTTTAGTACAAGGTATGAAGTTACTTATCTTTTAAAAATATCTGACGCTGGTATGATTTGCTGCTCTTGTGATAGTGTGTGGTTGCTCCGATACTGGGCTGGGTGAAGGAGTGTCGTCCTGTGTGTACTGGCTGGACATCCTTATGTGTTCCTCAGTGTGTAGCTTGTTGGGTGTTGTTGTTTTCGACTTCGTCGGGAATATCTTCCTGAAGTAGGTATTTATCCAGCTAGGCGAAATGGTTTGCAGTGTGCTCAGCGTGTGTATGCTTGTATATAAATATTCGACAGCTCCCTGCGTGTGCCGGCATGGGGCGAAGCACGGGGGTGTCTTGTGGTTTGCGGCGTGTCAGGCGTGACAGCTTTGGATGTGGCGATATCCAGTTTAGCCTGTAGGTTTTGCGGTGCGCCATGTTGACGGCTTTGAAGTGCATGGGACTTCAGTGTAACCTGTGTACATTTCGTGAAACCGGAGAAGGATTGATGTGAACTCCTCAGGGCGGTGACACGTAAATGTTGAGCAGCTTCGTTTCTTCATGCGTCGCAAGGAGGTTGACATTAGCTCTTTGCGTGCAGGCCATGAAGGAAGAGACGTTGTATGTCCAACAAAATCGTTCCTCGTCAGAGCAATGATGGCGATGACTTGGGGAAGACTTTGCGTGCTCTTGTAGTAAGTGTATGTGTGATGCTGGCACGGAGATGTTCTCAAAAGGCAAACGTTGCTGGTTCTTCAGCGGTGTTGAGCAGTGAGTATTGGCGGTACCAAAGATGATCCTCAGCGATGCTCCGGTTGAATGCTTGTATGATGTGAAGATGCAGTGGTTCATCCATAATTAATTTCTTCCCGGTAGTGATGCGCTAGAATGCTGGGGCAGCTAGTTTCTGTATGAAGTCGTCCAGATGATGATGATGATGTGATTCATCATAAATAATTTCTTCTAGGTTGTTCCTCTAGGTAGTGATGAGGCTGTTGATGCTCAGTTTTAAATTTTAAAATTATACAATAGAATTATACAATGTAAATGTTTGTACTTGCGATGATTGATAGGTATAAAATGTTTTTTATAATTTGCAAGTTCCATTTGATTTGATTTATAAGTATTTGTTTACTCGTTGCTAAAGTATTATATTATAATGCCATATAAGGTTATTTGTTTGTTTCGTATTGTATTGTACCTACAATGTTTTTTTTTTTTTTAAAAAAAATTTAAAATACGACTATGTTTATAATATTTATTATTATGTATGCCATGTTTCAATGTTTAATAATTTGAATGTTTTATAATACTTTTTGTAGTATTACATAGTTAATATAATATAGTTTAGTTTATAGTACCAGTTTGTTGCTGTATTATATAGTTAATATATAATAAGGTTTTAATGTTTTAATGTCTGATTATAGTTAGGTATTTTTACTACCGTATATTATAGTTTCAATGTTTCTATATTCTGGAACGTATTCGCTATCGTATCGTATTATTTTTATTGTTCGATCATGGTTTTATAGTTGTAGTGTTTTTTTATAAAAAATAAAGTAAAATATTTTGTATATAAAAAATATTTTGTATTTAGCTAATTGTAGCTGTTCAACATTAGCTATTTGTAGCTGTTCAATGTATCACGGCTTTTTATTTTTATTTATTTCGATTGTATTTAAAAACAATGTTTATTTGTAGTTAGTAATTGTTTAAATTTGCTTTCTATATTATAGTAATAGTTTTAAACTTCCGTATCGTATGCTTGTTGGAGTTTATTTTTTAGAATAATATTTTAATATTATAGTTTTAGAAGCATTAGTTTAGTTTATTTTCAAAAAATTATTTCGAAAAAATATTTTAAAAATATATTATAATGTTCGTTTGCGTACGTATTTTATTTTATTTAATTGTAATTGTATACAATTGTTTTATTCCTATAATTATGTTTAGAAACGATGTATCTAATTTATTTAAATATTTAATTTATTTGATTATTTGTTTTGCGTTGGTAACTTATTTAATAAAGCGAGGTATAATATTATTTTTACGTAGTCTTCTTATATTATTATTTGCGGTAGTATTTCAAATTATTGGTGCGCGATGTTTTTGTGACGGTTAAGGGTTTCAACAGAGTTCATCGGCCCCTAAGTTTTAAACTTTCTCTTTCTTTATCGCGGTTATAACGGGGTTACTTGGGTTCATTCGGCCAGGCCTTTGTTTGTAGGTCGTTCACCTTTGTTTTTTATTACGGATGGACGCGGTGTAACATTCTTAAACATATATTTGGTTTACTGAATTTTTACATAAAAATATGCGTTTTACGAATATAATAATTATTTAACTATATGTTTCTAATTTTTAGTTTTTATGATAATGGTTTTATGATTATAATTTTTATTTAGGAATGTAATATTTATTTTTTATTGATAATTTTTTTAATGTTTACGTATTACGATATTTAGCAAAAATAAATATTTTATGAATTTCTATGAAATTTATTTTTAATTTTTATTTTTTACGTTTAATCAATTATGAACGAGATAAAATATTTATAATGACTTTAGGCTTTTTTAATGACTTTAGGTTTTTTAATAATATTATAATTTTTATACCCTCTATTCGGCGTTTTGGTTCTCTGGCTTTTTGCTTTAGATTTTTATACCTTCGTCCTTTGTATGTATTTATTTATTTTCTGGTACTTTTGGTTTTTTTTAGGCAGCTTCTTTTTTAATTGTTCCGTCTGGATTATTTTTGCGTCTCGTCAGTCATGAAAAAATATAAAGTACATATAAGTTATATATTAAACAATTGTAAATATGTTAAGTTAGGTGGAATTTGCGTATGAGCGTTTTTGAGCGTTTTTTTTGAGCGGGTACACTTGTAATTAATTTTTGACAAATTATAAGACAAATGTATTTAATATATTAGCTTGTAATATATGTGTTACCTGCTCGAGTGATTCCGTTCATCCAGACCTCGCTGTTCAAGTATTAATTCCTGTTAAATCCTTTGTTTCTGTCGTGCAGTAAAATGTTACGCAGTATATTAATGAACACGTATTATTGTTCTGTTTAATAAAACTACTGATTTTACGTTAAGAGGCACAATAGGTTGTGATAGGCTCACCAGATTTTTTTACCACAGTATAACAATTGAAATTATGAGCACAAAATAAAAGTACCTGAGTTTTTTTAAACGATTTCGGAATTTTACCAGTTTCTGAAGGTATGTGTGTGTTCAGAGACACGTTCGGATCACCAGTTTTGGGACTGTTTAGAAGGTGTGTTCAGACACGTTCGGGTCACCAGTTTTGGGCTGATGGGTGTTCAGAGACACGTCGGGGTCACCAGTTTTGGGGTTCTTGGTTTTGTGGTATGTAGAGCTTACTAAAGTGCCAGAGTGGTCACTTGGTTGGAAGCGATTGCATACCAGCGTGAGCTGGTATACACGCCTGTAATTGAGGTGGTAAGGTCGGTCAGTTGGACGTGTAGGTATTACCTGTTTGTCCGCCTTCAGCTACATACAACCCAAATGATATCTCAACCGCTTGGTTCGAACCTGGAGGCCGTCTGTTCGGATAGTCCCGACAGCTGAGCCACAGATTGATCGACCAAGCAATTGCGATACCGTATACAATAGATTAAATATTATTATCAAATATTACTCAGGTAGGAATGGTTGACAGATTGAAAGATATAACAGGAAATTGAACTTACTCTTTTATTTATCAAGTTGATGATTACAATTGGTGCTTACTAATATTACTTGGTACAGAAATGTCGAGTTATTATTTAATGAATATAAACGTAAATTTGAAACGCGGACGATTTGAACGACGACGAGCGGTCGGGCAGCGTGATGCCTAGCTTCGAGATCTGGATGAGCGGAATGGTGTGGGCGCGCTGTGCTTCCCCTTAAATAGGAGACGGGCTGTGAATACGGCGCAGGGCAAGATGGCGCCTGCCGAAGTACTCAGCGCAGCGAAGCACTGCGCGGCGCAATTGGCGCAATCGCCACAAGAGTTTAAAGAAGTAGTATTCGGGATTACTTCACAACTAAAAAAAAATTAAAAAGTAAATATCTTTAGTAACAGGATTGAAAAAATCGTCACAGAGTGTCGATATTCTCGATTTTTTTTTTGAAAAGCCTATAATTTTTAAAATACATTTTTTTTTATAAAAATGATTTTATCCTTATTAAACATGTATATATACTTTTTTTTTTATTATTGAAACCAAACATAATATAACAATATAGTTACAAACAATAAAAATATTACAAAAAAGTACAATTTAAATAAGTTATATGAAACATTTTTTTTATAGGATTATTTGGTATATACCACCTCACTAGGCTGAGCCTGTACCGAGGAAATATACGTCTTCCTAGATTCCCTAAATAAAGAATAAATGCTTGTGCTATAGGTAAACGAAATCGGTCGAGGCAGGATTCGAACTCGCGACCACTGGATTACTAGCCCAAGGCGCTAACCGCTCTGCCATCGACCCATCTAAAATAACATAGGTAACTTAGATTTATTTTTATATTTTTCTGATAACTATTATGACGTCTGGGACAACCAGTATTATATGTATCTACTTATATTTCAATAACAAGGTTAGATATGTATAAACTGATAAAATTATCACAATGTTTTTTATACAATACATAATACCTACATTTACAGATAGCCTTTGCAAAAATGTATAATTTATTTAATAAAAGAAGATAATTTTAAAATTTTGATACTTAAGAGGGTGACTGCTGCCAACGTACCTATTTTTTTCAATTTGAATTTGTATCATTACTACAAAACGAATCATTTTGAAAAAAATAACCTAGTTAGTGTGGATATTAATAAAGAAAAATATACCTTAACTTTTTAATTATGTGCTGTTTATATTCTTGTAGAAAAATAATAAGCATATCGCGATTTTTGACATTTATCTTAAATTTCTAAAAAAAACTATAAGGTATAGAGAATTATATTTTTTTATAAATTAAGGAAGATCAAAATATCTGGAAAAATACGATGTAACGTTGCATTAATGCATCAGCTTAAGTTAATAAACCAAAAAAACTTTAATTTCGCAATGGCGCTGAATGGAAAATAAATGTTTTTTAGGTTTATTAACTAAACCTGAAGCATTAATGCAAAGTCACATCATATTTTTCTAGATATTTTTGTCTTCTTTAATTAAAAAAATATTTGTTGAACTGCGCCTTATATTTTATTAAAAATATAAGATATATGTTGAAAATCGGGGTATGCCATTATTTTTCTACAATAATTTATACAGAACATTATCAAAAAGTAAAGATATATTTTTCTTCATTAATGCCCAAACTATCTAAATTATTTGTTTTCAAAACGATTTGATAAGAAATAATGATGGTATATAAAATTGAAAAATTGGTACGTTGGCAGCAGTCCCCCCCCCCTTAATATAATTATTTTAAATATTCTATATATTAAAATAATGTGCATGAGATAGGTGGAAGCAGAGTGCCCAGGAGAGAGAGAAATGGAATACCCAGGAAGAGGCCTGTATCCAGCAGTGGAGTGAAGGGGCTAAAAGTAATAAAACTGGAGCTGTTATAACTATCTTATAACTCTTAATTGACACTCCTTCCACATCCTCTCTCATATCCCATAACCTCTATCTACCTACTTTCTTTGTAACTGTTTTACATTTAATAATTTTATGTATTTACCATTGTCTTTTTGTTTGTTTTTATATAGATTTACGCAAACTATATAAATATGTTAACACTGTATAAAACTATTGTCAGACCAGTGTTGACACATGCCTCCGAGATCTGGACTCTAACTAAAAGAGACGAAGACCAACTTAGTATTTTTGAAAGAAAGATCATGCGGCAAATGTACGGAGCTGTCTGTGAGGGTGGTGTGTGGAGAATCAGATACAATCACAAGCTGTACCTACCAGCTTTATGATGATATAGACGTTAGGGTATTTGTAAGGATTGGGAGACTCAGATGTCTTGGACACGTGGAGAGGATGAGTGAGCAACTGCCCGCCAGAAGAGTCCTTCACCATAGACCAGAAGGTGTGAGGCGTAGGGAGAAACCCAAGTCGAGATGGATGGAGTGCATCCAGGGGGACATGGACTCTTTGGGCGTGGTCATTCGGAGACAAGGAGCCGCTGACAGATCGGAATGGCGAAGACTTATTATGGAATTCAGGTCCCACCTTGGGATGTGGAGAAAAATAACCGACTCGATAAAAAATACGCACATAAATTTTCCAAATAAGCTTTGAAGAGTTGACATTTGACATGTCAATGTCATTTGTCTATGGCGGTCGATCCTCTATGATCTCTGTCGGTTATAAATAACGGATTATGTGCGCCAAGCGATGATATCAGTGGTTTAAAATTCGACAATTGGTTGATTACAGTAATTAATGTATTTGTGTGTGCACTGTCCCCCTTCGACTTAATTGTGTTGTGTCATAACAATAATTCACCGGGCGCCATCTATGTATGTAATCACTTGACTAGTTTTAATTGCCAACATTGATGGCAGTGGTAAAATCAACACAATAGAGAATGTCTTATTATGGTGTCAGAAAAATAAAACCATCGAGTTTCGAGCACATAATGCACGATGACACTGACATATGTAATGTCGACACTTTTGCCGATATCGTCCACATGCACTGAAACAAAATCGGGTAATTGTTTACAAGAACTGTCCCTGGCCGATCGCAATAGTTTTTATATCAATAGATAGATAAACGCGCATATATTACGGGAAAAATAAAAACTTTTGGCGGTAGGGCTTTAAAAAATTATAAAAAAATAAATAAACTTACCAAAAATGTATGGAGGTATCTATTAAAATTTGTTATTCTTCCAACACTATTTAAATTTGCGAAACTCACCGCTAGAGGGCGATTTTGCCCAATACTAGCGTTTTGAAAACAAATTCCTAACAATAATACAATTGCGATTTGCCACATTCACACCTGTGGTATAAATATTAATACAGTATATGATGCAACTCGTTCACGCGAGTCGTAATAATAAATACATACTAACCTAACCAACCTATTGAAACCAATGCATACAGCAAACATTCGAGGAAAAATACACAGGGCATAGTTATAATAACTTGTTCTCTAAAAACTGTTCTAAACGAGTCTCTAGGGCTACCTTCACAATGAACGCCGAGGAGTGCACTTAGTGACGCTCTAAGCCGTTCATAATGACCGGAAATAGACGCTCGAAAGACACTCTTTAAAATATTAAACGTCAAGTGTACGCACCAAATGTTCGGTAAAATTATCTGGTGAAAAACGCTCTGACAGTTATAGTATCTGTTGACTTCTATTTTATCTGTGGTAAGATGATTTCTATTTGTATCTGTGGTATCTATTATGTCAGTTGATATTATTTATGATGACAATGTGCATTCACAAAGAGGTCAATTTATAAAAATATCATTCAACAATTTACAATAAAAGGACAGAGATCATTATTTACACCACTGCCCAATTGTTTTCCTTCGATGAAAATATAACCATAATATAGACATCCATGATTAATGACATTTGACATTTAAAACGCCCGATGCAACATTTAGACTAAAACGCCGCTCGAAAGCGTTCAGTGAGATTGGTGTGAAAAACGCCATAATCTGCAAATTCAGGTACATTCGACACCAGCTAACGTCGAGCGTTGAATCTGAACACAGCCTAGGACTCATACCAAGCAGTGCTCCAAGTGGTCGCTTCTGCAAGACAAAAACTATCTGATCCCGAACCCATTCCCTAAAGTAATATACCATACGACATGATGGAATGGAAATATGCGTGGTATACCATACCAGCTTGGCTGTGTCTTTTCCACAGATAGCTTTCACTTTTTTAATAGCATATATTGCTGAGTTTAGTCTCTTAAAAATATAAAACTGTTACAATATTTATGATTATTGGTAAACAGATACTTAGTGACACTAAGTACACACTTAAGATTCATGATGAGGAAATTGAGGAGGTTGAAGACATAAAATACTTGGGAGTATTAATTGATAATAAATTGAGATTTGACAAGCACATATTATGTATTACGAAGAAAATCGCGAAGAAGGTAGGATTTCTAGGAAGGATAAGAAATAAACTTGATTTAAAAACATCTAAATTAGTGTATAATAGCATTGCTGTTCCGCATATTAACTACTGCTCAAGTGTATTATTTATGAGCAATGTAGGTGAAAATAAAAAACTACAGATAATACAAAACAGAGCAATGAGGACAATATTAAAATGCAATAGATTTACCCGTATTGAATATATGCTTGAGCAGTTGAAACAGCAGTTGACAGTGAAACAACAAATAATTCTGAATGTGCTAATTTTTATTTACAAATTAAAAAATAGACTTTTACCACCTTATTTACAAAAAAATATTATGTACAATTTTGAAGTTCACGCATACCCGACGAGAAGTAGGCGGGACTTTAGACTGCCGCAGACAAACCTGGCAGGTTCACAAAATAGTGTGTACTACAAAGGCTTACAACTTTATAATGATTTGCCTGAATGTGTAAAGGAGGCGTCTAGTCTTGCCTCTTTTCGTCGCTTAGGTGCTGAATACATAAAACAAAAGTTTTTTTAAAAATCGTGTGTTTCTATTGTTTATATATTATGTTCTAAGACTATAATATCTGTTTAACTTGTTTTGATACTATATTGTTATTATTATTTTTTTTCATGTTCTTTGATGTCTTCTATTGTGGTAGTGTGTTTTCCTTTTTTTACTTTGTGTTTTATTGTTATTGATAGATACGTGTCTTTTTTGTGTGTTCATTTAGTCATCCGATGTTGATTTGTTTGTTTTTATTGTTTGTTTTTATTTTCGTTTGTACTAGATGTAAGAAATTGTATTTTTTTTACATCTAAATAAAATATATACAATACAATACAATACAATACAATATATTGGGGTTGCATTATCTCAGTCAATATTTATCGGCTATACACATTACACATATCGTATTTTATATGGATATTTCCATGTTTTTTTTTATGTAAATTGTAAGCGCAGCATCAGCTAAGACGCCTGGGTTTCAACCCTCATAGTTATTACCTTTTTTCATCTCACAGGTTTTTGAGAACATTCTATCTTGGCTAATATAACGCGATACTAAATGCTGTATTAGACAGACTTTATACAGACTCTAGCAATGAAACATCTCGCGGTTTAGGTATCCTGTCCGTTTTTTAATAGGTGTCTTCTCGAATCTATATACAATTTCAAAATGTATCTAATACGTTATATCCGAACAATAAAACACAGGTTTCTTTATAACAATTATCCAACTGTCGATTCGTCCAAGAGAATTTAATTCTCTGAATGAATCGACGGCTTAAAGCCAAGACGCGTGTAGGTATGAAGGAACATTTTGAATTATGTAGTGGACTTTTGCCATGCCAAAAATACCAACTAAGAGGCTTCGTAGCATATATTTTCTATAGTTATATAATATTATATATTATATTTTAACAGATTTTTAATTATCTCAATAGAGACGAAGTTGGAATATTTACTGTAGGAGAACCGGGAAATCAAGGCACCTACAGGGCTTACGACCTGTCATCGGCTGGTTTACGTGATCACTTTATGCGCTTGCGCAACGTTCACCAATTATGCCTTTTTTTAATGAGATCCCTATCAATTCAATTTTGAAAGTTCTATATATTGTAATACTGAAATTATTTTCGCTTGAAAATAAGGAATTTTTACTACAGCAATCTATGGGTGAAATTATCAACAACAATCTTATTATTATTTTTTATTTATTTTGTTGTACCGCCATCTATTGAGAGAATTGTTTTTTTGTAAATAATGAAAGCTACAATTCTTATATCTGAGGTGACAATGCATTTTTCGCATAGAAGTCACCCCTGAATTGCGCCAGACTTATAAGGTCATTTTTGTCTTATAATATCTTTGACTCCCGACAGGGAAAAAAATCCAATGTTTGCGCATATGCAATAATAAAAATATTCCATTATATATTATATTTTCTATAGTTATATATTGAGGGGACAAACCACAGTGGGCGCCCCCGACGTGAGTATTTGGCCCAGGTGAGCGAGGACATGAACTGCTCCACATATGTTGAGCTGAAGAGGTCTGCAGAAGATAGAGAGTAGTGGAAAGCGAGATGTAGACTTCTGCAAACCAATCCGCAGGATTGAGACTTCTAATAAATATATGGATGAATTCAGAATTTTAAGTAAAACATTTTGTGTGTTTTTTGTGTATCTGTGTTTGTGTCCATCCCCCCCCCTTATAACTTTTGATCCGCTCAATTCACAGAGCCCGAAATTTCAGAGTAAAATATATTGGTCTACAAAACTTTTTTGCTCAGAATTTTGAATTTTTGTTTTAGTCAGTTACACGCAACTAGAATATTTTAATCTCTCGGTAGAGTCCCCATAACACCGCCAGTGATGATGGAATGACATAATATGATACAGGTAAAAATATTGTAAATAAGCACCTAGCGACTGTTATTCTAAATATGGGCAAAAAAGTAAATCATATCTCGTAATGTCCAGTTACGGCGATTGGCGGTATATATTACATACAATATGCTATTGATGATAACCTTTTTAACAACTTTCACGCATCATTGCATTATAGATAAAATTTTACCAAGAAAAGATATAGAAATCATAATAATAAATAAGTATGTTATTTATTTACAACAAAAAAAATACACCGGTCAATAACATGTTTACATTTGTCACTGATTAAACAGGAAAATAGTATCTTAAGGTGATTTAAGTGTAAAAAATAACAACATACATACATACATACATACATACCATCACGCCATGTCCCTCACGGGGTAGGCAGAGAGAACCGAACGCCACATTTTTCTATCTTGACACACATTCATCGCCTCATCAACATTCATACATCGTCTTATACATGTTCGTCTGTTGTTCATGCTTCTTACATTTCCATCTTTCAAAATATCGTTTACATGGTCGTGCCATCCTTTTCTTGGGCGCCCGCGACCTCTTATTCCACATACCTATAAAGAAAAAGCAAAGAATGGAATAAAATGAGATTGATGCGCATCTCATGGGTCGATAGAGTCTTCAATGTACGAGTTCAAAATGATGGAGAAAGATATCGCTACTTCCACCACCACCCGCTCCGCATATGGGGACTGTCAACGGCCCCTTTGCAGAACGCTAGAATGAACAACAAAAAAAAAACAATGGATGGCACGAAGAGTGGTTCATGGAGCCCTCTTGATTAGCAATCTCGGCACCATGGTGCAAAAAGAATAATCAGCAAGTGCGAATTGAAATTCACACCTGCGGACTGTCGGCGACTTCAGATCCAAATATATATTATATATATATATATATATATATATATATATATATATATATATATATATATATATATATATATATATATATATATATATATATATATATATATATATATATATATATATATATATATATATATATATATATATATATATATATATATATATATATATATATATATATATATATATATATATATATATATATATATATATATATATATATATATATATATATATATATATATATATATATATATATATATATATATATATATATATATATATATATATATATATATATATATATATATATATATATATATATATATATATATATATATATATATATATATATATATATATATATATATATATATATATATATATATATATATATATATATACCTATATAGGGCATCAGAGAAGTGACCAAGATCTCTGGAAATAGACAAGTCAGTGAGAAGCTTCGGATAATAAGGCACCATATATCTATGGCAAAAACGTTTGAAGGCTTTATAATAATTGTTCTTCGAGATCACTAAGTCTGCATGTCCAATGAAAGGTGGAGAAAGATAGCGAGAGCTGACGACCACTGTCAATAAACGCAAAGCAGCATAGTTTGGCCACATACACTAAAAACATATTATGACCACCGAACTGGCCACCTGCGTTTTCGCCAAACCTTTGTTTATTTATTTATTTATTTATTTATACATCTTCTTGTACATAATATAAACAAATATAATTGTACACTGGCGGGCTTATTGCCACTAGGCAATTTCTTCCAACCAACCAGATTACAAAGTATGACAACATTGTGTATGTACAACAGCAAATAAAAAAGAGTAAAAGAAATCAAATAAAATACGTATAACACTTAAATACTATTAAACAAAAAAAAAATTATAATTCATAGCAATAAAAAGGATATGGTAAAGACAGGAGAGGAAATCGGGATCAGGTGTTCAAGGATAAATATTCCTTCTTTAGTTTTTTCTTGAAAATACTAAGTGAGTTAGACGACGCAATATCCGAACTAAGGCTATTCCATAATCTTGCTGATTGTACTTCGAACGAAGAGCTGATGAGAAATTCTGTATTATGGATAGGTATGGATAGTGTTGTACGTTCAGCAGATCGGAGTGGAAGTCCATGATTGGATAAATAAGTGAATTTGCTTTTGAGGTACTGTGGTAGGTTTGGGTTCGAGAGAATATTGTACAATAGTGACAAAATGTGTATATTGCGCCGCTGGCGTATCCTGGGCCAACAAAGAAGATTGCGGTAAGGTGATATGCGATCAATTTTTTTCAACCCAAAGATGAATCTGATACATATATTCTGAAGACGTTCAAGTTTATTGAGATGCACTTCATTTGCATCCAAATAGCATACATCGGCATAATCAAGCAATGGAAGAAGAAGTGATTGAGCAAGAGTTATTTTACAACGGAATGGAAGGAAATTTTTAAGTTTATGTGAATGTAGGGCAAAGAAAATAGATTTAGGTACTAACATGCGATACCTGTTCATGCCACGAAAGGTCATCATCGATGAAGATTGTTATCAGTAATAAAGGTTTATCTGGTTATGACTGTACCTACTGTTTGGCTGTATGCACAAAACATTTGGTTACACAAAACCAAATGTTTTGTAGTCACTATAGTTCTGTTAATTTTAACATGAAATTTTGTTTTTTTTATTTCTTTAGGTTGGCACAAGATCGTAATGAGTTTGGTGTGATGGTCGCCAACCTCCATTAGGAGCGACACAAGAAGAAGAATAAGAAAATAATGGTCATATGCAGCTTGCGACCGAACATTCGGCTTCGGCCTAAAAACTCTCTTTCGCTATCAGCCGCTAAATGCAGTAGGTACCTATTTGCAATACTTGCAAGACTTTTGCTCGTCACTACATAGAACTAACATCTTGACCAAGATATCAGTGGTGCTACTATGAAGAGATTAGGTACTGGAGCAACAAAAAAGAACCATAATATAGTACATACGAACTCGCAATAATATAGTTCATGCGAACTCGCAATAATATACCTAGTACCTAGGTACATGCGAATTCGCAATAATATAGTAGGTAAATGCGAATTCGCAATAATATAGTAGGTACCTACATGCGAACTCGCAATAATATAGTACATGCGAATTCGCAATAATATAGTACCTACATGCGAAATCGCAATAATATAGTACATGCAAACTCGCAAAGATGACCACATTCATTTAATCTCTTGGAGAGACACCGTATTAACAATTTTCTCATTATCTTGCTAAACCCCATTTCTCCGTTTCTCTGAATTTTGATACTGGCCCAAATATATGACGTCAATCCTTGTATTTTGTTTGTTATTCAAGATACATTCGACGAACGTAAACATATTATAAACGATTTAGTTAGAAAAAAACACGATAAATCATTACAAAGTGTAAATACCTAATATCACCTATAATATTATTATGTAGAACGAAATAAATTTATTGAAATTAAGTAAAAAGAGACATCTATACTCGAATCAACGAAACTTTGTGGAAGTTTCCAAGTAAAATATAAAAAAAACAAATTAATACTTAAATTAACTGTTGTATCTACCTACATAATTAAAATAAATTTTAAACGAATTACACAGAGTAGGTACGACAATATTTCGTATTAAAATACTAAATAGGTACTTACCGAAATAAACAACAACTACGAAAACGATAATAAAACAACTGCGAAAATATTTTTTGCAATCGTTTGGTTGCACAACTAACGATTGCGGACCTGCGACGATTTAAATGTAAAATATAAAAAAGCTTTCGGAAATTGCTAACAGATGTCGTTTATAAATTCTCGTACAATAACGGATATAATATTTCAAGAAAACTGCTATTATTTCCTGTAATATTTTAATACTCGTCTACTTTTAATTTGAATAATCGCATTTGTTGGTAGGAAGTAGTTTAATTTATTGCTTTAAAATGTCTATATTTTTATATTTCACGGATTATAAATTTAAAAAGAGAAATTTAATCAGAAATATCATAAGTAACTAGTAATAGTTAACAAATTAACTATTTATATAAAACATGATGATTCCTTCATTCGTTGTATACATTCGTACGTAAAGCATCAGAGTCCAGTACGTGAGAGCCAATAGTTCAGTTTTGTCAGTTGTAAACTAATTTCTCATAAGTTTAAGCAGTTTTTAATAATCTGCAAATACTTCAAAATAAATAGGTAGGTACCTACTAAGTACCTAAATCTATATGAAAAAAAATATTTTTTATTTTGGTTTCATAATTAAAAAAAATGATAGAAATTGCCTAATGGCAATAAACCCGCCATCGTACATATTATAATAATTTAATATTTTTAGATGAAAGATATATGATAGAAAAAAAAATGAGGATATAAGGAGAGAATGCAAGTTAAAGAAGGATATTATATGTAAAATGAAAGTGAATGCTTTAAGGTGGTTTGGACATGTTGAAAGAATGAACGACTGACATGGAATGAATAGCAGGGGCCGCACCAGAAAGGGATGGCATAACCATTTTGAAAGAAGGAAACATAGGAAATTCTTATTGACAATAACATATCAATAGATACGAAGTTGGGATATTATTGAACCAGGAACTCAGGCACCTACAGGGCTTACCACTTGTCATCGGATAGCTCCCGACAGGGAAAAAAATCCAATGTTTGCGTACCTATATACAATCAAAAAATATATTCGAAACATAAGAAGTTTGAACAATCGACGGCATGTATGAGATGATGCATGGATGTAAAGGAAGCCAGAAATAGAGAAGTATGGCGCACGGTTCTCTCTGCTTATCCCGTAAGGGATATGCCGTGATGGTATGTATTTAAGATAATATTTTTTTAGCTCTTGAACAAATATTCGGTAGGGATGTTTACATAGGTACTTCGTTGGTTGGAAGAAATTTCCTATTGGCAATAAGTCACTGTACAGTATATTTGTACATATATTATATATGTAAGTAAATAAAAATGACTAAATAATAAACACTTACTTGCACTCTGCAGCGCAAGTGGAGAATATATTGCTATAGGCAATTTCTTTCATTTATTTAAAAAAAAAAACGGATACTTAATATACAATATTTATTTATTTATTTATTTATTTATTTATTTATTTATTTATTTATTTATTTATTTATTTATTTATTTATTTATTTATTAATTTATTTATTTATTTATTGATTTATTTATTTATTTATTTATTTATTTATTTATTAATTTATTTATTAATTAATTTATTTATTTATTAATTAATTAATTAATTAATTAATTTATTTATTTATTTATTTATTTATTATTTTATTTATTTATTTATTTATTTATTTATTTATTTATTTATTTATTTATTTATTTATTTATTTTGGGAAACAAAACAGCTGTTACATATTTTACATTAATAAAAAAAATAATAATCAGGAAAGTTAGACAAATACATTGTTCCACAGATTAATATACATAATAAAGACAATTCAGTACAAAGTCAAAGACAAAAGTGTGGTGTAAGTGTACAACTGTGATGTGTGTGTATGTGTGTGTGTGTGTATTTTATGAAGCGAGGGTGGGACATGTAGAAAGGTAGGAGAGGAGGAAAAGGTGATATTTACAGATTATACAATGATTACTTATTTATGAATGACTTAACTTCAAAAAGAGAATTATCTCGTGTGTTGAAGTGAGTCACATTTCACAAAAACATACAAACTAACTAAAAGTAAAAAAACCTTACCTAGGCATCATATAAAGGAACATTTACATTGATATAAACTATAAAGTAAGCAAAAACTTGACAACCCAAGCAAAATATATATAAAAAACATAAAAAAATATAAAAATATATAAAATAATCACAAATCAACGATTAAAATAAAAAAAAAAAAACAAAAATTCAAATGTTACTTTCGATAAGTATTCTTTTAATTTTACCAAGAATTTATTGAGATTGTATTCTGCTAATTTTATTAACTGTACCTACTGGTAAATCATTGTACCACTTTACCCCATAATATGAGTAATGATTTTGGCCGAAAGATGTATTTTTTTTTGTATTTTAATAATTCCACCTGTGCGAGGTCCTGTAGGTACTTATATTATATATGGGATAAATTTAAATAACAAAATATTCTTTACATATTTGTTTAATTGCATTTCTTCTGTATAAAATATATAATTTTGTGACTTTAAATTCTGAGAATAATTGTTCAGTAGGAAAGTCACATGGCTTTTGTAAAATAATCTTAATGATCTTTCTCTGTTATGATAAAAGAACTCCACGATGCTTCCCTAATGGTCGGCCTGGAAATAAATATCAACAAAACGAAAATCATGAGTCCATCATCTAACAGCACTATCACAATTGATAGTAAAATAATTGAAGCTGTTGAAGAATATATATACCTTGGACACAAGATAAAATTAGGAAAGGATAACCAGACAGCAGAAATACCCAGAAGGATCGGACTAGGTTGGGCAGCCTTTGGAAAACTTAAACATGTCCTAAAAAACAGAGATATTCCCACATGTCTGAAAAGAAAAGTTTTTGAAACATGTATCCTGCCTGTGCTTACGTATGGTCTGGAAACTATCACGCTAACTGCGAGGACCATACATAAGCTAAAATGCACTCAGAGATCCATGGAAAGGCAAATGATAGGCGTAAGTCTAAGAGACAAAATTAGAAACGAAGAAATCAGACGCCAGACAAAAGTTGTTGATGTCATGGATCGAGTTGCAAAACTTAAATGGCAATGGGCAGGTCATGTTGCCAGACAGGGTACGGACAGATGGGCACCCAGAATTCTAAATTGGAGACCATGGGATATGAAAAGGGGAATAGGCCGGCCCCAGAAAAGGTGGGCCGATGATATTGTCCCTGTCGCTGGAAGCGGATGGGTTCGAAAAGCCCAGAAAAAAGACGAGTGGAAGCTATTAGAAGAGGCCTACATCCAGCAGTGGAGAGATGGCTGAGAAAGAAGAAGAAGAAGATCTTTCTCTGAATAACATATATAATGAAATAATTAACCATTTCATATAACCAACCATTTACCAAACTCATATTTTTGATAATAATCAACTCACATTAATTTTTCTATTATGATCATTTTCGGACGACTATAAGAGGTGGGTAAAATACAACAGGCAACAATAACATCTGACATAGCTCTTCAATATTAAGATTCACCATCACACATTCTATTGAATGTAGTGACGATATAGGTGATACGATACTGATGTTTGGGGATACACGTTGCATGTGTGTCGTGCTGAATTTTATGAGGTAATACACCCGCACACATGTCGCTGGTTACTCCGCATCGTGAATGCCGTGATGGTATGAATGAATGAAATAAATAAATAAAATTAAAATCATTTAGAGGCTGTTGAAACCTATTTAGGACATTATGCATTTTCAAAGAAAGCTTAATCTTCCGGGTACATGCAAGAACAGTTAAATTACACGCTATGTTGACATTACATACATACATACATGTAGGTAGGTTAACTAATTATTTTGTATTATAATATGAGCTATAAAATTCCTTAACCCATTTATTACTTAAGTATACAATTTCGTTCAATAATTATTATTAATTTCAGTGACATTATTACAGGGGTAAACAATCATTTTTCTCATCGAAAGACGGATTATTTAAAAATGCTGAAAAATTACGTCTTTAATGATAATCTTTGACATTGATTAAATATAATATGTGTTTTGTACCTTCTTCCTGTGTTGCTCCTAACGGAGGCTGGCGCCCATCACACCAGACTCACAATCTTGTGCCAATTATTCATTTACTAGCCTTTATGTCCCGCCGTTGGCCAAGAATGTAAATTAGTGAAGGAATAAGCAATCGTTTATATACCTACATAATATTGTCACACATAATTTTTTTTAACCGTAGTATGAAAAGTAGTTTGAAATTTAATTGAGTTTAAGCGGTGTAAAATCTTAAAGTGATGGCCACAATCCATTTGCTTTTATATATAAGCACATACAATTTCTGCACGCATGGACTATGGGAAATGATTTTAAATATGACTTATTATAAAAAGACAACGTCGTAAAGAGTTTGGATTTGACCACAACCCCTATTTTTATATATTGTCATCGAACGCAAATAATGTGTTTTAAATATTTAGTAATTTTGGATGATGGGAAATGGTTTAAAAATTGATTAAACAAAAGTACTGAAAATATTCTAGTGTTGGTCCCATCCCATTCGTTTTTATATTTTTCGTCAAGTGTGCATATAGTTTATTATAGTTTTGCACAATAAAACTGATAGACTTAAAACTGACACATAAGTCTACATAACAGAAGAAGAAGACTTAAGCTATGTTAAATAGTTTTTAATATGAATATAAACGTTGTGAAGATCCAGCAATGGCCACAACCCCTATTTTTTATATATTGTCATCAAAATGAAATGTGTAGTTATTGAAAATTAAGCAATATATGATGATATAATAAATGGTGTAAATTTGATTGAACAAAAGTAATGAGAAGATTCTAGTGTTGGTCACATCCCATTCGTTTTTATGTATTTTCATCAAGTATGCATGTTGTTTATAATATTTCGTTACAATAGACTATTGGACATAAAACTAATCCAAAAGACTAAATAAAAAAAGAAGTAGAAGTATAAAACTATAACAAATAGTTTGTAATAAAAACTGACCCAATGGTCTACATAGAAGATGAAATAGAAGAATTACACATTAGGAAATGTATTATATAAAAAACTGACCAAAATGTCTTCATAAAAGAAGAAGAAGATGAATTGAACTATAGGAAATATTTTATATAAAATTCACCCAACATCTACATAAAATAAGAAAACGAAGAATTAGACTAAAGGATAGTTTGTTTAAAAACTAACCAAAAGGTCTACATAAAGGAAGAAGAAGACGAATTAGACTATAGGAAATAGTTTGTATAAAAACTCACCCAAGGTCTACATAAATTAAGAAAAAGAAAAATTAGACTATAGGAAATAGTTTATTTATGAACTGTCCCAAATGACTTCACAAAAGAAGAGGAAGAAGATTTAAACCCCAAGAAATAGTTTGTAGAAAAAATCACCCAAAGGTCTACATAGAAAAAAGAAGAATTTCACTATAGGAAATAGTTTGTAGGTATATTGAATGTGTATTGTAGTTAACCTAAAATAGTTTAATAATTTTCCTATACAAAATCAGTATATTCTTGCTTTTTAAGTAGTAAGTATTAGGTATGTAGGTACCTACCTACAATGATGTTCTAAATTAATTCGAATTCGATTTATAACAAATTTTATTTGAATATCAGAATGTGTCCGTTACCATAGTAACCATGTTCCAACATGTGAAAAATATCAAATGTTGTGGAGACATTTTTTGAATATGTAGGTACCTACATTGGTTTGTTCGATGCCATAAAAATGAAAATTGTCAGAAAAATCAAATATTTTAAACAAATTATGCATTTTATTACGCCTATATCGTTACTAATAATTAACAGACTTTTACAATATATGTCTTAAAACTTGCTGTAATGTCTTGTGTTTCATTTTATTATTTCATAATCACATTTATTTCAAAGGTATATTATTTTAAAGAACATATTCACTCGCTAGGAAAATTAAATATCGTATGAAAAGATATTAAAATGGCGGGGTTATATGTACATTTGTAGAAAACGCTTACTTTAAAAATAAGTTAAACATTATAATTAGACAAAATATTCACCATGTTTTTCACTTAAAAGCTAAGTTATACTTGAAAATATATTTTTTTCGTGTAAATACGTACTTCTAACTTTTAAACTAACAGATATTTGCGTGCAAAATGTACACTTTTTTGACAGATATGACTTGGAAAATTTTGTATGAGAATAATAATTATTGAAATATTTTTAAAATTCAGCATTTTTATCGCATAATTTTTAGCGTGACACTGCATCAGGTATACTGGTACACGTTCGCACATAAATTAGATTTTTAGATGCTCTTGGTTTTTCAGAAGGCGTGAGACAAACACACACACACACACACACACATACACTAACATTTTGATTGCTTTATTACTTTAGATTTATATAAATATTTTCTTACATATTTATTTATTTATTCATTCAATCATTTATATATTGATTAATTTATTTATTTATTAAATAATTTATTTATTAATTAATCAATATAAATATTAATCTATAAATTAATTAATTAATCAATTAAATAATTAAATAATTTATTTATTTATTTTTATTGTATTTATTCATTACCTAATTAATTTAATAATATAATTAATTTATTTATTCATCTATTCTTCTTCTTCTTCTTCTTTTGAATAGACCTTCAGGTCTGTTTTTTAAGAGGCCTGCTCTTCCTGCGAAGTGGACCCCCAGCTATCCCTCCATCTTTTTGGCGGTCTACCGCGAGGGCGGGTTCCGTGAGGCTGATTGTGAAGCACGATATGAGGAAGTCTGGTGCTGTCCATCCTTTGGACATGACCATACCAGTCCCACCTATTAATTAATTAATTAATAAGGTAATATATTTATTTATTTATTAATCCATAATTAATTAATGAATAGATTTATAAATTTATTTATTTTATTAATTTATTAATTAATTTAACTACTGAATTAATTGATTCAATGAATTAATTAATTTTATTAATGAATTTATTAATTAAATTGATTAATTAATTAATTAATTTAATTAATTAATTTTTTTATTTATTTATTAATCTATTAATTAATTTTATTAATGAATTAATTAATTTTATTTATGAATGAATTATTTTAATTTATTAGTTTATTAATATATTAATTAATTTATTTATTTATTAATTAATTAATTAATTTATTAATTAATTAATTAATAAATTTATTTATTAATCTATTAATTTAAATATTTATTTATTTATTTATATGTATTTATTTATATGTTATTTGTTTAGGTATATATTACTTAATTTATTATTATTTTTTCCTTTCTTTTGAAAACCAACCAGTAACAGAAATGTTTTATATATTTTTTTGTTAAAGTTGCAAGACCTGCACTATTAATAAGACTCGATCGAGTTTGCTAGACCAAGAAAAAGACCGCACCGTAAATGCAAGTCCAAGACCGGGGTGGTCATGGTTTTGAATTTACTCACCACCACCTGACACAGGACTTTAACAGCCTTTAAAATATAATTACAAGACAGTCAATGAAGGTAAAAAAAATATATAAAGGTTGAGTATACCATATTGTATGTTGTCCATGTAGGTTGTATGGACATAGTAGGTACCTAAGTAATGTGAAGGTAATGTGCCTTAGGGCAAGTGTAGACGCCGCTCTATATTGATAGGAACTTTCTTATTAACATACATATAACGCCTCTAGCTACTTCAATCTGGTCAACTAGATTATATTATTGTAGGCCTTGACGACATAGCGATAACTCATAAACAGAAATATATTTTTTTTATTTTTTTTTATCAAACTCTGCAGTTCACCGACAACGACGAGTAGATATCTGCTGCCTAACCAGGAATTATTATAATAGGTCATCAAACTCAAGAAAAGAAACATGAAAATATAACTCTACGTATGAATGTGACAGTTGTCACGTGACCCGCAACTGTCACTTCCATGCATTTTCTTGTGCTACATACAATAACATATGTAAACGGTATACTGTCTAGTGGGTGCAGGGTCGGTGGCAAAGCGGATTTCGCACTGGTTTTGTATTCCAATGATGAGTTCGAACCCCATCCCATTTGCATCTATCGAAAATGTTCGCCTACAACACATGCATTTATGTTTAATATAATTATTTTACTAATACTTGTTGCATGTTACACATCATGAGATCCGATTGTCGATGACGATTGTATATACAGTTGAAGAATACATACCAAACTATAAACCGTTTAAGGGGCCATCTTTTTAATATTTTATATTATTTTATTGTGTTAATATATGTATGTTTATATTGTAATCATAATTTTATACGAAAGAAATAGTCATCATGTTTTTATCATTTTTCATTTTTTTTATGATTGTAAAAAAGCCATTATATTTATAGTATTATAGTCATTTTTTTTAATATTTTTATATAATTGCATTGTGTTAATATGCTTATACTGTATTCATAATTTTATGTGAAAGAAATAGCCATCATTACACAGGCTTTGCCTAGTTAGATGGTGATTAAAACACCTTAATGACACTGCTTTCTGCATCACTGTATAATATATGTATATGTTAATAATAATATGAAATATAAGTGTATTAATATTTGTCAGACATGAATAAATAAATAAACCTAAACACCTCAATTTCAAACCAAATCCCTCAAATATGTTAAACAGTGTGTTTCTAGAAAAAATACCATAAGTCTTTTCAACATTGTAGGCCTATAACTGTCTATGGGCTCTGTAAATTGAGCGGATCAAAAGTTATAAGGGGGGGACAGACACACACACAGACACGCACAACACACACACACAAAACTCACATAAAATGTTCTACTCCGAATTCTGAGTAAATCAATGTATGGGAACATATATGCTGCGAGGGCCTCTAGTTAGTATTATTATCATGCAAAAAGTCCACTACGCCATACAAAATTTTCCTTCGTACACGCATCTTGGCTTAATAATGTCGATTCATTCAGACAATTGAATTCTCATGAACAAATCGACAGTTAGAATAGGAACGTACTAAAATTGTAGATGTTAGATTTACGGTCTTATTTCAGCGTTATAAAATATCAACTTGGACTAAATGGAATAGAAACATACCTACATTAGCTGGAACGTTCTTCAAAATTTACGTAATTAAACGCATTTTGAATAATTATGAAATTCCATAATTTTCATAATTATTCATAATACGTCTAATTCAGTAAACTTTTTAAGAACGTTCCGGCCAATATAGGTGCCTATGTTCCTATTCCATTTAGTCCAAGTTGATATTTTATAACGCTGAAATAAGACTGTAAATCTAAAATCTACAATTTTAGTACGTTCCTATTTTAGTTACTGAATAGGGGGTAGGTATATCATTATATATTTTATGAATTTATTTGTAATATTATTAAAAAAGGACGTTAAATAAATAAATAAGAAATAAATAAAACTTATCGTATATTTTTAACACTTTATTT